>OY720640.1:80359406-80942873 GCA_963169105.1 Ceriagrion tenellum
TTTGTAACACAAGCATGAAATTTTGGGAAAAAAAATAGAAGAGCGATTACATTCAAACAGATGTTTAGCAAAGACTTAGTTGTTGTCACATTGAAACCGGTCAGGCTCCTTAAACAATAAAATTGTGTGGAAAATTACAAAGTTTTAACAGATTTCATGCTATCCGGGACTAGCCACGGAGTTCCAATTTTACGGGGTCACCAACAATGCACAATTGTGTGAAATTCCGCAGAGAAAAAAAAATCATCCACCTTGACCGGGATTCGAACCCGTATCCCTCGATTTTCGAAAATCGAGAGATCCGGGTTCGAATCCCGGTCAAGGCGGATGATTTTTCCTCTGTGGAATTTCGCACAATTGTACAAAGTTTTTATCAATATACTAGCGTACCATACGTTGAATTAAGAAATAGTGCTTCGTTTTTGGTAGATTTCGCGACATAACTTCGGAGATGAGCGGAAGGCATCTTCTACGTCAGGTCATGCTCTCAGGGTGCGTTTTGATTGTTCTTTATTTGGCTTATATTTTTGTATTTAACTGTCATAAGCTACGATTTCCAGTTATATTCCTGTATTTAATTGAAAATGGACATTAAATTTAAATGTTGTCAATATTGTAGGGAGACAAGTGAGAGGAATACTGCGTGTGTCATTGCCGATTGTACTCGCTTGCAAAGGTCATTTTCATTAGATCAACGTGAGTCGATCGAAATTAAATCGCCGTCTGAGTCATTAAGATTTTTAATTAAATCGCTCCCGAAACGCTTTTTGATGTCGAAAATTATGAAATATTCTCCCTCGTTGGATGGTTACTCTTTTTTTTTTGGAAAAAAAGCCTCTTTATTACTTTTAACAAGAGTCGTCAATTCCGTTATTTTATTGCCATTTTAATCCCAGTGTGCGAGGGCTAATTAAGGTGTACGAGTGTGGAGGGTTCCCTTGCCCCTCGACCCCCGCTTATTTAGTTGGGCGGCCGGGTCTCTTATATGGGTCGACAGTCACGAATGACAGCGAGGTACTTGATTTTAATTCAAACTTTTACTGCCGCTTTAAAAATTCATAATTAGTTTCCGCAAAAATACTCAATTTTCCCCCCTTTTCCGAATCATCTCGTTTGATTTAATCTCGCCGGTTGAACACGTAACGCTCGCTCGGCCGAGGGGTTAAGCCAATTCCGCCGTCGAAAATTCTTTGCTCCGTCCCTCGCAAATCTTTTCCCTCCTCACCTCGGTTATACTTCACTTTGTTCATCGGACAAAGAGGCAATGATGAATTAAGGAGGGTCTAGCATTAGGCTAACTTATTCCTGATTCTGAGAAAATTTATGTGTATTATCACTGAAATATGATTTATCAACTGAGATGAAAAGAAAACAGGGTTCTCTAGCTGCTTTCACTACGATTCAGTTTAGAATGTGTAGATTTTAACTTGGGCTCTTGTGAAGGAAGGAGGCAATGATTATGGTAATGGTCTTTGTTCTTTGGACAAGGAGACAATAGACTAAGTATTAAATTATCATTAGTCAAATAATCATTGAAGTGCGTTTTATAAACTGATACAAAAAGCATGGTTTTCTGGCTACTTGTACTATAATTGATACATGAATGTGTAGATTTTGACGTGTTCTCTTATAGATATTGTTCATATTAGAGTAAAAAATGCCTTGTCGAGCGATAATGTATATTCAAGTTCCTCTCACATCATTCCCCCCTCATAACGGCCAATCTCCGCCTTGTGTGTCAGACATTAAGACAATAGATTAAGGAGGCGCTCGTCTCAGGGTCTCTTAATCCAGATTTTGTGAAAGCATAAATATATTATCACTAGCTGACCTGTGCAAACATTTCGCACAGTATGCGGCTTCTTCCTGTTTCTTCCTTCTTTCTTCCTGTTCATCTATCTGTCGAATATTTCGCACAGTATGCGGCTTCTTCCTGTTTCTTCCTTCTTTCTTCCTGTTCTTCTACCTATCGAATATTTCGCACAGTATGCAGCTTCTTCCAGTTTCTTCCCATAGACAATTATATGTTATTTATATTTCTGTTAAAGATACATAACGTAAACTTAAACGGTAAATGGTCACACTGATTGCGTGTAATATGTAAACAATCTAACAAAACGATCTGTTAGTAGATGGCGCCTCCCACAGCCTTTTAAGCACGTAACCATAGCCAACACATTAGTTGGTTATATTGTCAACAGATGGCACTGTTAAAATTTGATCTTTTTTTAAATTTTTAAACAAATTTTTAAACGGCAGTTACGTTATAATAATAATAATAATGATAATTTGTATTTATTATGAGCAAATTTAGGTCTGTACAGTCATCTTTTTTCTACAGCTCATTTGAGAAAAAGAAACATATATGTCCTGGGCAGTGAATATTCTTACCCAGGCGAGATTCGAACCCGCGACCGTCAAGTTAGCAGACGAGGACTTTATCTCGCCGCAACCAGGGCCGACGGTATTGTTAGGTACGCCATCATCAGGAACACCATAATATTGAATCTATGGAAAAGACAAAGTTTGGTTTACGACAATTATCATTGAAGTGAGTTTGAGAATTATCGTTGTAAGTGAGCACTTCCGGAAGAGGAGGAAGTCCTTGAGATGGTGGGCGAGGAGAAGGAAACGACTTAATGAAATTCTGGATTGGCAGAGTAGGTGGCTGGAGGATGCAGTAAGGGGCGAGGGGTTGCACAAGAGTGTGATAGAGGGAAGGATGTGGTCTTTTTCCCATGAACGCCTTCTGGTTTCCCGCTCTTGGGGTTTCATAGTTTCACGCTCTCAACGAATGTTTTCACATGATGTTTCCTAGTTTGTAGTCGTATGGCCTTTGAACAGCAGTTTTCTTTTAATCATATATCATAAATTCTCGGTGATTAAATGGAAACTTCTCTTTGGTCTTCGATCTGACTCATTTTTTTCAAGCGGCACGTTTAAAACTCTTTCTCAACCGAAGGTTTTTGCTGATGCTGCAAAAATACTCCATTGACAATATGATTTACTCCCAGCAGTAGTTGAGAAAACGTGGAAATTACCCTCTGTTCATTTTATGACGAGATCAAGCTGTTAGAAATTCCTCATTTTTTTAACAAGGAGCATAGTTGTGATTAACGATTAAAATTAATCGTTAAAAATGCCGTTAACTAATTAAGTTAACCGTTACTTTTTAGAAGAATTAACTGTAAACTTTTACTGGGAACTTTTTACAGAGATTAACTTTAATCAGTCAATATTTTTGGTAACTTTCTCAACTATGCTCCGAAGTGCATATACCGTACCTTTTCCCATGCAAAAGGGCTGGCATTTTTCTTCGAAAATCTCTGAAAGTAATGAAGTAAGGGGTTAATACCTTGTTATATTTTAAAGAAGAAGATTTTTTCTCGTAAATGAAAAAAGAAAACCTTTGTAATATTCCACCAATTTATTTTACGGTACAACTAGTTTCGTCGCAGCGGCGACATCTTCAGGTACCGTACCTGAAGAAGTCGCCGCTGCGACGTAACTAGTCGTACCGTAAAATAAATTGGTGGAATATTACAAAGATTTTCTTTTTTCATTTACGATAAAATAAACTTCCACAAAGTTAAGCCTGAGACGAAAGAGATAAGATTTTTTCTTTATAATTAGACCAAATTGATTGATTTGAACGTGAAATAATATGTTGATAAAATTGCCTTAAATTCTGATGTATTATTATTTGGGCATGGTTGACGGCCCTGTCACCTACTTGCTCATTTCAGTGGTTATCTCCAACCCCAACATCCAACGCCCCCCCGTAACCCTGGCCGCCCTCACAAAAAAATTATGAAGCTCGAGCGCCCCCTTGTCCCTGTCTCTCTCACAAACCCTTTTCC
Source organism: Ceriagrion tenellum (assembly GCA_963169105.1). Lineage (NCBI taxonomy): Eukaryota > Metazoa > Arthropoda > Insecta > Odonata > Coenagrionidae > Ceriagrion > Ceriagrion tenellum. Next base: position 80,363,267 of record OY720640.1, read on the forward strand.
GCCTAATTCTCTCCCCTTTCTCCAGCCCCTCCCCTCGCTCTCCTCCCCCCACTGCATTCGTGGCCCGCGTGGAATTCCAACTATCCAACTTGTTCTGTTGCGGCACGCAATTCGTCCGCCAGCCAACCTTTGCTACAGGACTGACGTAATAAATCTACCCCACTCCACATCCCCCATCAAGTATCCCACAACCCCCCCCTACTCTCTTTTCGGCTCTCCCTCGTGTCCCCGATGACGTCCCTCTCGCTCTGCAGTCATTTATTTTTATCGAACATGGTGACAGCCTTATGCGGGTTTCGTTCTGTTCCCCCTCTTATTTTATTTTTCTTCTCCGCTTTTTCATCTCGTGATTTTTATTTCATTTTTATTCATTTTTGTCACTCGGAATGCGTGGGTCGTTATGCGTCCTTGTACTTTTAAGCGAGTGTGGGCTGGTTAAGAAAGGGTCCATTTTGGAACTTCCCGGGAACGTTTTGGCCTTTTGGGCCCTGGCATTCTACTCCGGTCCTGCTCCGTAGCGCCGTTGCACTGGCTCAGGAATACCGCGCGGGTTTGATTGCTGCCTTGCTTGCTACACGCGTACACAATGTCATGTGACTTGATTTTCGTCCCTCATAGTGTGGGTGCGGAAGGTTATTAAGTCTTAACTAGTCACTGTAGTATGATAGACTACCAGGAACTTTTTACATCTACATCTACGTGATACCCTGCGAGCCACCTCGAGGGTGTGTGGCAGGGGGTGAAGATCACCAAACATGCACTATTGATATGCAACTAGGATATTTAAGGGAGATATGCTAGATAATAGGGTCACATGGAGCTAGATGGTTAGTATCTACATAATAAGGAAGGGATTATTGGTTGTTATTACATGCATCATGCACTACAGACTACTCTTACTATATTTCACCTACCTCTACCTATCCCTTTGCTACGCTGCCTATTGTTCTCTCTAATAGTACGCGGGAAAAATGACATTTTAAATCTATCGGTACGACAATCTATCTCTCTAATCTTGTTAATCTGATCAAACCTAGCATAATACGCAGGGGTTCTCAATACATATCTAACGTCATCTGTGAACAACTCGGTTTCAAATTTACTTAAAAGGTTTAACCTAAATATTAACCTGCGATAACCTAAATTTTAACCTTTTATGGGTTTTCCAGCGGCTAATATTACCGACAACTTTATTGATTCCAAATACCTTATATACCTGTGTACAACTCGTACCTTTTTTCTAAAAAATCCTCTTTTAAAAGGGGAGTACGCGTCTTACACCTGTTCCTTAACTCTCTGCCTTTCCTAAAAACCCCTACGGTAGGTGGTAGAAACTCAAAGTGGAAGACTCAAAGATCTGCCTGCAGCCAAAAAAGCTTCTACAGAGACGCTGGTTTCCATTTAAGTAACTCCTGGAGACCCATCGTGAACACCCTTAAATATATACGGGAAGGTGGGCAAACTCGCACACGCCATAACCTATCAGATGGCACCTGAACCTAGTGCAATGAGTATATACACCGGCCAAAATGAACCTGTGGATTCTCTTACTCGGTGCAACACCCGAGAGACATTTATTGAATAGAAATTTTGGACGACTTAAGAATAGGCGGTGGGCATGAAGAGACTTCTCAAGAGAGACCTCGTGGCGAGCAATTTAAATCAGGGAAAGCGAAAATATGTCCAATAAATGAGGAAATTAGGATAAGGACTGTCCAATAACCTTCTGTTGGTAGATTACTCATTGGTTACATTGATATTAATAGTAAAGCGATTCTTTCCAAATATTCAGTTTCGATCCTCAAAAATAGCGCTGTAACGTTGTTAATGGCCGAGAAATTTTAACTTGAGTTAAAAATCACCATGTGGTTGGAAGTATTCTCCGCTTGTTTACGCTTCGTTGTGTCGTTTCATTTTTAGAATAACAGCTGACCGTCTATCCTACTGACTTTTTTATATCCAAATAAAGGTAGATATACGGATAAGAATCGTTTTCAACATGAGGGAACTCTGTAGAGGTTCCAGAAAGCGGATTATGCATCCATGCATGCCCGTGGCTGCCTACTTTGATGATATTGACAAGTTCTTTCTTTTTGCTTTTACTTTTTGATGCCTTACCGGGTATCTCCCATCTCGCTTAGGGTGGGATAACCATGAAAGATGAGTTCCGCTTCATATAGAATCGATTCCAGTAGGTCACGCCTGAAATTGCGAATGTCATCCGAGTGTCATCTCGGAGCTGAACTTAGTTCCTCACTTTCTCTCCCTAAACGCTACGGCTTGCTCATCGTCGACGGGATGGTCCCATTCCGAAATAGTGGGGGGCAGGAAAGGGAACTCCGGTTATCGGAAACCCCACGATGCGTCTCTTTCCACCCAATGGGAGGCGTCGATCCGTGCGCGGGATTCTCTCCAACGATCGCCGGCCCCCCGACACACCTCTCGCACCTGTGTTCCTCGTGGTGTGGATTGGAAAGAGGAGTCCATCGGGGAAGGGTTGTGGAAATGGGACGCACCTCAGTGGTCCCCTTTTTGCTCTCTCCGACCCAATCGATGACCTGATACTCCCTACTCAACGCTTTGGCACTTCGCTTTTCTTCGTCGTCATGATTCGTTTCCATCGCCGAGTCAACCAGGTTGTTCTTCCCTCGACATGTCCTCCCTCACTTAATTCAACTCCTCGTCTCACGTTTTCCTTCCAGCCTCCTGCCCCATCCCTGTATCTGGGAGTTATTCTGTAACTCCTTGGAATCGAATCGAAAAATCGTCTCCGCTGGTAAAGGTTAGCGTTCATAAAATTCTAGCGGCAGATGTGGTAAATTTAATCGAATGTACTTACCACAGAGATTCTCTAAGATGAAGAAAGCGAGGCTGGTCATTAAAGTTGGAGAACACAATATCGAGCAAGTGGAGCATTTAAATTACTTAGCTAGTCCGCTAGAAGAAATCGGACATAGCAGCAAAGACATACGGAACAGAATAGCGCTCGCTAAGGAGGCTTTTAGTAATAGACGGGAGCCGATGACGGGAACATTGCCCTACCTACGAAATCGAGGACATCTAGAGGACGAATTGAGAACAGGTATTGCAGGGCAGGCTGTAATGCCATTGAAACCATGAATCACGTCCTGCAAAACTGCCATCGAACCCACGACCTAAGGATAAAACGTCATGACGCTATAACGAAATATTTAAAGAGGGGTTTTGAAAATAAGGGATTCATCACGGAAATGGAAAAGGCGTATATGACACCTACAGGACGATTTGTCCCAGATCTAATTGCTCACAAAGAGAATGTAGGATGCATAATTGATGCGCAGGTAATCGGCGAACAAGTTGAACCGGACAAAGCCAACTACGCGAAGAAAAAGACGTATGACAGCAATGAAGAACTCAAGAGGAAGATCAAAGAAGAAAATCATCTGGAAGAACTTCACACGCTAGCAGCAACCATTACCAATCGAGGAATATGGAGTTACCAGTCGGCGAGGGAGCTCATCGAAAAAAAGATCGTAAACAAAGGCGATTTGAAGGTGATTTCTAGCCGTGTGATCATCGGGGGAGTAGCAGAATGGAGATTCTTCAATCGATCAACCAGCGGATGGAGATGGCGCAAAAAGACCGGCGTCGGATGAAGAGCTGAGAAGAGAGGATGTCCGAAGGGGGGGAGGTAGCCGCCGTCGCACGGCGCAATAATGAAGGGGGGTTTTAGTGGGTATTTCCTTACGAGGACGAGTCCCACCGTACCTGGCCAATCCACCTAAGCCAGGTCTGCGTAAACGAATTTCCCTCACCCAAAATAAGGATTTGAAGAAGAGGCTGGTTAAGAGCTTGATGTGGAGAGTAGCGTAGGCAGAAACTTGGACTCTCAGAAAAGAGGACGACAATAGGCGGCAGGCATTTGAGATGTGGGTGTGGAGAAGGATGCAGAAGGTGAGGTGGACGGAGATGAAGACTAATGAGAAAGTGCTTGAGATGGTGGGCGGGGAAAGGAAGCTTCTGAATGAAATCCGGGATAGAAAGGGTAGATGACTGAAGGATGTTTTAAATAATAATAATAATAATAATAATTAACACGTGCTCCATAGTACGAAGATTTTTAAATGAACATTAAAATAGTACTTGAGCCTAATCCCTTTGGTGCCTTGCACCCGGGATAGGTGAATGTTTCCCAGCCCTTAAAAAGGCTGAGAAGTGAAGAATTCAAATAATAATAATAAGTTGCCTGTATTGGGCGAGACTAAGGCTAAGGCAGTCCGTTCCTCCATCAACCCCTTAGGGTAATAAAGGGCGAGGGGTTGCTTAAGAATATGATGCACTTAAGTCGCTGAATACGTGTTGAAAATGTAGAGTACATTCGCAATAGGCTGCGTTGTCTTCATAACTAATATATCAGTCGTATCCGGCAAAAAGGAAAAGGCTGAGAGAGGCGGGGTGTGAACGTGGGATCTGAGAAAGGAAGGCGAGATTTGGTTCCAGGCATTTGAGATATGCATTTAGTGTGGAGGAGAAAGGAGATGGTACGGTGGACATAATGGAGGACGAATGAGGAAGTTTTGGTATCTACATCTACAAACTACCTTGCGAGCCGCCGTATGAGCGTATGGCAGGGGTTGTTTGGACACAAGCCGAGTAAAGATGTGTGGTTTCGGGAAGTAAAAATGGTGACATGTATTATTGGAGTGTTTTTAGTGGAGCTCAGTTTTTACTGTGGTCGCTTATTGTGCGCGGAAAGAAGAGTTTTTGTACATATATGTTCGGCAATGTATCCTTCTTATTTTATCGCTTCTGTCAGACCTGGAGATGTAGTGAGAAGTCATGAGAATATTCTCTGTGTCGCTCTGAAACACACCAGTTCTTTATTTCTCAATCAAACTAAGCCCAGCGTGTAGCCTCCGAGTCTCTAGGGGTTTCCACCCTCATCCCTCTAAAAGTTGTGAGACACTATATGATCGCTCGTAGCAGTTTATAACTATGCGTACTGCTTTTTCTTTGTATTTTATTAATGTATTGGTTAAACCTTTATTATAAGTGTCCCAAATCCTCACGGCGCATTCGAGGCGTGGCCTAACCAGAGCGAAGTACCATCTCTCTTTGACTTTTCATACGAGAACCCTCCTACTATACGTTATACAAATCGTAGTTTCTTTAGTGCTGCGCCACAAATGCTTTGTTTGTGTGTTCCTCACGTAATATCAGACGTTAAGGTAATTATAAGATATTTTACTGTACCAGAAGATTTTATGTTCACTCCACCCACAGTATAGGTATGGCGGGGCAGGAAAGGAAGCGTTTGAATGAGTAAAAATAGGTGGCTGTAGGAGGTGATGAGGGGCAAAGGGTTGCTAAGGGCTACGATAAAGGGGAGGATGTTGTATAAGCTGGGAGGGAAAGGTATAGAATAGGTTCTGTGGACAAGATAATGGGTATCACACACTTCTACATCTACATCTACGTGATACCCTGCGAGCCACCGCGAGGGTGTGTGGCAGGGGGTGAAGATCACCAAACATGCACTATTGACATGCAAGTAGGATATTTAAGATTTAAGGGAGATATGATAGATAATAGAGTCACAGGCAGAAAGATGGTTAGTATCTACATAATATGGAATGGATTATTGGTTGTTATTACATGCATCATGCACTACAGACTACTCTTACTATATTTCACCTACCTATCCCTTTGCTACGCTGCCTATTGTTCTCTCTGATAGTACGAGGGAAAAATGACATTTTAAATCTATCGGTACGACAATCTATCTCTCTAATCTTGTTAATATGATCAAACCTCGCATAATACGCAGGGGTTCTCAATATATATCTAACGTTATCTGTGAACAACTCTGTTTAGAATTTACTTAAAAGGTTTAACCTAAATTTTAACCTGCGTTCTGATAGTAATTCCCATCCTAGTTCTTCTATTAAGCTCGTAACACTTATACAATTATCATAACGGCCTTTAACAAACCTAGCAGATCTCCTTTGCACGCGCTCTAATTCTTTTATCATATCTAGATGATGGATGAAATACTATTGGTAGATAGGGTTCTGCACATCAATTTTACCAAACCTACCTAAACTGGTTGGTTGCGTATAGTAATAACAGTCCGTGATTGGATGTTTCACCCAATATTTTCCTTCCCATTCTATCTCGTAAGGGGACGCTTCATCGGAGTGAGCCCTTTCCAATGCATCCCTGGCGACCATTTCAATCCAATTAGTCCGTTAGGCCGATTCTCTTTGCCTTCAAAGCCTTACTTACACATCTCTACCCCCCTCTCCACCCTTATTGCATTACGGCTGCAACTGCACCCTTCGTCTTTCATCCCATTTTCTGCACTCGCACGTCACTTCCTCTTCTTTGACCGTTCATGTCGCCGTGTCTTCTCCCTCTCTCTATGTCTCTCTCTCTCTCTCATCCAATAACATCGCTGCGCTTAACCTTATTACGTCGCACTCCGACTTGCACTGTCCCGCAACAAGCTCTCCGGCGCCGATTTCTTTATTCCACTCGCTACAACCGACACACACACACCCACATCCATTGACGATCTAATCTGGTTCGACCGAGTTGTGGTCTTCTTCTCGTGATTCCGAATATCACGGTCGGGACGAGCGCAGAACGGTTTGGATGAAGAACGTGCCTTCGTTTCGCTATGTGGGACTCGATTCTATTTCGGCCGGCTTGGCGCGACTCACTTTTGGACCACGATCTAGGTTTTCCAAAGCGCGTGCGATCGCGTTATCGTTATTATTCAATTATGGCGCCCGTGCAGTGATAAATAAAAGTGGCGTTGGGAAAAAAATGGCTTGGTTAAAAATAAAATAAATGAATCCCACAGTGTGCAAGTTTAAAAAAAGAGGAACAAAAATTTGAGTGTCTGAAACACTCTGCGGTATTTATACAAAAAAGTGAAGTAATTAAAATGTATGCGACTCCATTTCCCCTTCGATTGGTGAGAGTGTGATCTGAAAAAATTCTGTCGGTTTGATGTGTGTGTTTAAAAATTTAAGTCATTATTGTAATAAAAATGTGAGAGCATAAATTTGCTGTGATTTGCTCAATAAAGAGTTAGAAAAAATAGAGAGTAAAAACGTAAATGTCTGTAATTCGATTCTAGATCTAGGTAGAGTTTTATCCTCGGCATTTCCTAATTAGGTAATTACATATCCGCTTCTGGTAAGGATGCAATATCTTCATAAGAATATTTAGTTTTAACTCTTCAAGCTCTCCCGAGTCAAGTGGCTTCGCGCGGTGTAGATGACTGTGAAATTGGATGTTTTTGTTAAAGTTTTTCCAACCGGTCTAGCATGCGTGTGGCAAATGGAGGCGTCCTGAATTGTGCCAATAAATGGTAAAAAATTTGCTGTGGCGTATACTAAAAATTATTTGTTTAAAAAGCACAGTATATGCTTGTTATTAATAAACTCCACTTTCTCAGGCGAGATATCGTAGAACAGCATAATGAGTAATGAAGCTCAAAAGATGTCGTGCTGTCTACTAATTTTTATTTCACCTCTTGCTACACGTGTTTCGACTGATGACTGCTAGTCAGTCGAAACACGTGTAGCAAGAGGTGAAATAAAAATTAGTAGACAGTACGAAATCTTTTGAGCTTCATTACTGCTTGTTATTAAAATTATCTACTACTCTGATCTAACGACAAATTGCAAATTGAGAGCAAAACAAAAAGCTATTACATACACTTGAATTTTTTCATATCCAGCGTGATTCTGCTTCTGTAACAGCACTACCTCTTTGGTGGACTCGGTCAAATATCGACTTGCGGCTCTTCTACGACCATCGAAGACCGCAGTAATGTCTTTAAAATTAAGGAAACTTGAGCTCTACGGCCTCGTAACGTAACAAACTTAGGTATATAATCTCCAATGGCCGAAACTAATTGGCACCACTCGTCAGAAGAAAGAAAGAATAATAATGGCTCTGTTGGATTAATGAAGCTGGTTAGTCACCGGCGTTACCGTTAAACCAAAAGAGTAAATATAATTTTTTCTTTCTTTTGACGAATGGTGCCAATTAATTACGGCCATAAGAAATTTTTTACCTTTATTTGTTGGGAATATTTTCGTTACTTTTTCTTCTTTTTTTCTTCTTAAAATTCTATACTACTCCAATTACTGGAAATATATGGCCACGCCTTTTCTAACCAAAATATTAAGTCCAGCCGTTGTAAGAATCCGATAAAAATCTGGATTCTATCCTGGAGGTGATATGTAAAACATCTAACCTGAGGCGGCTGATTTGAATTTTTAATTTGCAGCCTTCGTTTACCAAATAGCCATCTTTTCGGGCATGCTGGAAATTCCCGTAACTATCATTATCGTCGTACATGTTTGCAATATTTTACTGTGTGCCAACGACTGTCAAATATTTTTCTCATTTCCGATAACTATTCCTTTAATCAATAGCCTATTATGTTTTTTTTCGAATAAATGTCAGTATTTATGTTTATTGTTCAGTTTATATGTGGACCCCAGAAGTGAAGGGGTCTAAGTGACATTTTTGAAAAAAATAAGTTAGGTACAGGGATGGGATGTGAAAATATTAATCTTTTAGGTGGTAGAGGGATCCAAGTGATTTTCTTGACAAGTGCTGCTATCTAGGGTTATGCCTCTTAACTACTTAGTGGGTTGTACCAAACATTGTCAACTTTGACTTAAGTTTTCTCTTAACAATGGTTTTGTTACTCATACCCCTTGACTTCTGGGGTCCTCATATAATACCCGTTACCATAAATGGAACGTGAATTCAGACCGTAAAATCCAGTATTGTTTACTTTAAAAAAGTGATCCGTATGGTTTTCGCGTTAGCAAAGTAGGGAAGCTGTGTTGGAAATTGCTTATTTTATCTCGAAAAATGACTATAGTTGAAAATTTCATAAAACTACATTTAGACGAATATAAACGAACTTTAATATTAACCTCGTTGTCATTAAAGCATTTTTGAAACCTCCAATGACCCTAGATGAACGTTGTAGGAAATCATAATAGTTTCGTTTGTACCCGTTACCATAAATGGAACGAGAAAGCAGACCATAAAATGTAGTATTGTTTGCATGAAAAAAGTTTTACATATCACTGGTCAACTCACAATTGCATGAATGTTTGCATTCCTTGCAGTGATATTCATTTCAAATGAATGCGAGACCCTCCCGGATCAGTTATACATCATACATTATAGCGGTGTATTATTTACATTTCCTAGATGGCGGAAGTGTAGCCTCAACATTTGTTAATGATCTAAGCCTCCATTTGATTCATCTTGTGTAGGAGAAACAGAATGGAGTAGAAAATTGAATACTATAACTTGTTCGTAACTCACTCTTTGAGTATTTTTTTCTTTTACAAGGTCTCACTGAATTTGCACATTCATTTTGTTGGGGGAATGAAGGGAGTGAAATCGGGGAGTCAACACAGGGTCTTGCATAATCGTCGTTCAATTTGCCGACTCAGTGTCTGAGATCATAAAATTGAAGCGGCAAATGAAGAAATTTGATAATAGCTTATTAATTCACGTCGAGATAATTTTGATACATCAAGGGATGGGGGTATAAACGAAAGCGTCCTCTTGCATCTCAGACAAATTTTCGTAAATTTTATTTTAATATTTTACATTTGAAGCCGTCCGGTAATTTCAAAAGCATCCACTGCGCACGGCTCGGAAATTTTTCAGATTCTTCCACCCACCCATGAGCGTCAGCCTAAAGCTTCAGCGGTAATCCATTTATTTGGCCGGGAGGTGTATAACAGTCAAGGAGCACGTCTAATTGAAAGAGCGAGAGGAACAAGACGTGGAATGGGTAGTCACACACACAGTGAGTGAGAGGAAAAATACGACGAGAGAGAGAATAGTCGGTGTAGTTTTATTTTATGAGCGCCAAGTGCATTAGGCCGTGTCCAGCCCGCATCGCGAGGCGGAATTAACGCTGGAGACCTGTAAAAGATACTGCACGTCGCCTCTGCTACAAGTCACTCCCGCTCGCTTCGCATGCCAGTGGCTGCAGGAGTCATTCGATGGAGGGTCTTACGTTTTTCGTTTGTCATTCTCGCGGAAAAATTGAGAGTAGGACTTAATAAAGGGTAAAGGCACGCTGAAGACCGTGTTGGAGGAGAAAATGATTTGCAAGCGCCAAGAAATGGAGGAGATTTTGGGCGGTATGATGGAATGCTAAGAAAAAGAAAAGATTTTAAAGAGTTTAACCTCTGGAATAGTTTTTTTGAAGTATGCAAATGAATACTTAAAGACGCCCGTACAGACGGGACGAAAGACTTAAAGAAATGAGTAATCACTTCACGAAAATATAGCCAGTTTGAAACTCAAGTGGATACTGTAGATAAATGGGGATATTTTAAGGATCGATCATATATATTACTAAGTATATACTATTTGGAGTAAGTTAAAGGATTTTGCGAAGGAATCCTTTGTTTTTTTTCAACAACTTTTAAGTTTCGCGATTTGGCCATGAGCAGTTGATGGCCTCAAAAAACTTTAATTTGCCATTACTCCTGCACTTCAGTTTGTTTCATAAAAGAAAGCAAAAGTGGATTAATTACAAGGAAGGGATGACATGTTAGTGACATATGGAAAAATTGAGTAAAAATATGGAAGAGAAGAGAAAGATTTTAAAGTTTTGGACGACGCAAAGGAAGGTGGAAGATATTGCTATTGAAAACCAGCGTAGAGAACAGGAACTAGAGCTGTTTTTCGTAGAAGTTTTCGCTACTCGGTAAGTGGTAACTGCATAATAATCAGGCTGTCACCGTGTAAGACTCAGTGAAATATGGTCTATGCTTCACGTCACCTGCTGTGCACTTTTTTCTTGGGAGATATGAGTGAAGCCTCTCTTAAAAAGATGACCAGAATTGGGAACAATATATAGGATGAACATATCCGAGTTCTACGAGGATATAATCCGACTCTTTTTCATTTTAGAAATACCAATGTCAGTTGAATTTAATTATTACCCAGCTGTGGAGAGTAAATTTGGGTAGGGGCCGTCGAAAGAGCTACCATTCAATTGGTAGAGCATCAATTGGTCCACAGAAAATACTAACCTACAGGAGATCCGGGAGATATTTATTAGCAAGTCTATGGACATACCATTTATTTGGTGGAAGATTCAGAACGATCGCCCTCCAGACACCTCCTCATCCGCCTCTTCCTCATTCTTCTCTCTCCTCCCTCATCCACTTCTCTTTCATTTTCTCCGAATCTTCCTCCTCGGTGGATGCATTTGTCAGGCTGCCTCTCCCCTGCCCGCTCCGTCCATACGCCGCGACCGCCAACCCGGAACAAATCCCTCCCACGCTTCGGCTCTGCCTCCCGACCTCTTTGCCTCGACGGCGGCGTGGGTGTACTGTGTGACCCCATTGTCTCCCGGGATGCATCTGCAAACATGGCAGGAGAAGGGGCGGGGTCGGTGTTCCTCACCCCCTCAAAGACCGCCCTCTTCTTATTCCTCCTCCCTTTAACTCGGCGGCCTCAGCCCTCAGCCACTCCTTCTCATCCTCGCCAACCTCGCAGTCATCCACCCAAGTCCCCGCTTGTGCCGGCAGCGATTCGTTCCTTCTCCTATCATATTTTTTTTCGTTTTTTTCTCGAAAAATATGCGAAGAAAATGAGGGAACGGGTAGGAGGCGGGTACCGCGGGGGGTATGGAGGTCGCGGGGAGGAAAACGTTAGTGGAGCGGTTGCGTTTAAGTAGAGAAAACGACGAAACCTTTAGTCACTTATGCACTGACTCTGTGCGCTTACACTACTCGTCTTCCACAAGCCTTCCCTGTCCATTTTACATTTTCTTCTTGTCTATCCTCCCAGTCCCCTGCTTGTTCTCCTTGTCATTTTTTTTCTCTTCCCGCATAAGCATTCTTGGGCGATATTGGAAAAAAATACGGCAGTGTTCTCCACCTTGAACGTATACAACCCCTCAGAGTGTTGGAGGGGAGCAAGTCTAGGCAAGAAACTTTGCTCCCTTTCAGAAAGTGTAACCCGGGGTGCCCATTTTTTATCGTCCGAATGGGCGAGTAAAGATTATTATTAAAAGGGACAAGGATAACCGGCGCGTAAAATTATGAAAAAGTTTGTATCTATGGAGAAGATGTCATCCTCCCACCGCGGACTCTGCGAGCATCGTGGAAGAGTTTTCTATGACTTTATGATAAGACGCCGTTACTCAGAGGGCCTATTTTATTCTTCTGTTGTGTTTCCTTGACGTATTACTGGAGGAAGTGGTGGAAGGGACTAAGACGACGCGGTGCTCAAGACAAAAGAGCAGGTGAACTTTTTTTTAACTTGCGGCAACTCTTAAGGAATGTTATTTCGGGAAAGTTAGCCCTGCCGTGAGGATGGACACTTAGCCTAACTAGGCGCGTTGGAGATGCAATTCACTGGGAAGCATCCTTTCTGGTACGTTAGGAGAGATGGCTTTATCCTGTGGAAGAAGAGGCCAGGTGAGTGAGTAATCTGCATATTTGCGATACGACGGTACTTAAAATCTTCTCTCGAGGGGGCAAGTTGGCCATAAAGTGAGACGGCAATCATATTTTTCGGCAAATGGAAAACGCGAATTATAGAACCCGTATGTAAAAATACTCTTGCCATTTCACGACGGTAAGTGAGACGGAAGAGCCGTTGCAGATTTGCATTGTGTGTGGAAGAGAAAATGTGAACTTTTACCGGCAGAAGTCTAATGCGAGTTATAGAGGCCCGTAAATAAAAACTGTACGCAATGTCTTAGCAGTAGGAAACGTCAAAAGAAATGCGGATGATATTCATGGTACAAATAAAATTGTTAATGTTTTTCGACAGGCAAGTGTTGCAAACAGAAGAGCGCCGTGATAAAAATAGCTACAAATGTCACTGGGGCAAGAAAGTCTGAGCAGATGCGGAAGTTTTGCATTGCGTTCGTGAAAAATTGTCTCCCGACCGCGTCTTAGCTCAAGGAGTTTGCGTTGCAGGAGTGGATCATTCGGGAATTAATGCGTCGGGTGGATTAGGAAAGAGCGCGATGCCTTTCAAAGAAAATGATTCCACGATGGGAGGAATTCCCCTCGGAAATTGGTAAGATAAGTCGGCATCCTGATGGAGCGAAGTGTTCCTTCCATTGTTAATATACTGCTTTTTCAGAAAAGGTCACCGCAACTCGATAGACGTTGATGATAATTTATGGCTTTCTGGGGGTGAAGATTATTTTGTGGAAATATCACGCGAGAAGTAGGACTGCCGCGGGAAAATATCTGGATTATGGATTGTTTTCCAGTCTCTTATCCCGAATTTTGCTTTATGTGTGAGTTTTCCAATGCTGACCTTGGTTTCAATGCCGATAATATTCATTTCGAAGCAATCACGATAAGTCGATTGTTGGTGGTCGGGAATTCGATAATGGGAATTATAAATAAATAGAGATTCGGGCGTGGCGATGTGACATGTGATTGGTGCCAAAATTTGAGAGCTAACACATTGACTAAAACTTTGATTTTTGTGATACATCGATCAGTTCCTGATATATATGTTGACTTTCATAGTTTTGTCATTCTCTCTAAATTGATTTACTCTGACAAAATTCTCAATAAAAATTCCGAAATTTTTTAAACCTATTCTAATTCATTATTATAATTGAGTTTTTCTGGATACAGCACATGTTATCATTCCTCTAATGGCCCTAATAAAAAAATCTCCAATCAAAGGTTAGATTTTTCGGATGAAATGATGGGAGATAGAAAGTTTTTTTTGACGTAAATGGTTGATTAGTTAGAGGAAATAGGTTCAAGAGGATGAAATTGCCAACTTAATGTAATTTTTTAAGAACATTTAAATGTATCTTCGATTGACAGAATTGTACTGTATCAATTTTGAAACAGCACGTTTTATTTTGTACTGACGGTTCATCCCGAATTACCCCGTTTAAATATGACCAAACTGGCAAACTCGTACTTTGCTTAATGAGTGAGTTGCAAGGATTGTCACCCTCATTTATTTCCCTCCTATATTGAACTACTGCGTCTGAAGTTCATTAAATGAATATCAGTGGCTTTAATGCAATACACGGCAAGGTGTTATAACTAGCTGGATGTCAAAATAAGCTCTTATTGAAATTTTCGCGCCGGACCATCTCCGAAAGTGCGTGAAATCATATCTCAGCTAGAAACGCTAGAAATGCCACCTTTTCCAAGTGAAAGAAATGCTATTATTACATGAACGTTAATGCATAGAGTCTTCAGTGTCAATTAATTAACATTCAGCATCCACCCTTTAATGCCATGTTCATTTCCCATTAGAAATCACAGTGACTTGCATGGCGTGTTATTACCCTAAAACTGACATATATACTCTACTAAGTACCTCGCATGTTTCATTAAATTATAATCATAGATAATCTGGCAAATGATATGAAAACGTGCGTACAGGCCCGGGAAGTGCGGTGGAGTTTGAAAGGCAGACAGAAAACCCAGGTTGAAAAACAAATGTAATTTATTAACCAAGAAAAAGAACGGTCGTTAAAAAAAATACCCCCCGAAATTGTGACCGGCTGGTAGACAACAAGCAGACTCCGGGTATAAGGGGAGGTAGGAAGTTTTGGGTAGGTTGTTTACCTTGGCTGCGGAGGTAGCGGTGGTCTTGGAAAAGGTGCCGTGGGTCCGTCTCTCGGGAGCAGCTCTTTCCGCGTCGAACACTCGACGAGAGCCTCACCAAAGCAATGCCCGCAGCTCGCGGGATAACGATGCTTTATATATCTGGGGCCCATTTGCCACCAGGTATGATAGGCCCCTATTGACCGGTGTCTTGCCCGGTACTGTGGTGGAGGATTACACCACCCGCCAAGCTGCTCCACCGATACCCTAAGAGTGAGGCACGGCTCAATATGAAGATCGAATATACAACTTTAACTTCGATTTCTCTCAATTTAGACGTGTGATTGCCTCGTAAAAATATAATTAAGCTCTCATTAAATCTCAATCAGCCTCATTGTACAGTCGGATTCAAATGTATTGCAAAGAATCGAGCGGCGCCACTTACGCTTCTCAAGGAAATTGAGTTTCACTTACGGCGCTGTTATTCTTTGCTATGCAACGCTACCTATTGTTTATTTGCACGTATTTAAATTGTAACAGTTGAGCAATTGCTTGTTTTGTGCTAACTTGTTATTACATAATATGATCAGCTGGAATAACAATGACATGACGCATTGATTAATTGAAATACCAAACTTTCTAATTAAACACTGGTCGTTCCTGGCATACAATATACCTACGGCAAATGCTACGTAATCTATCATTTAGAGTAACAGTTGTGATTAATAAATAATAATTATCCATGCTCAAATCGTAAATCCAAACCAAAACGAAAGTGTAATAACAAATTAGCGCAATAGAGGAAATTGGTCAAGTATTACCATTTGAATACGTGCAAATAAACAGATGAATAGATAGCGTTGCGTAGCAAAGAATAACAGCGCCGTAAGTGAAACTCAATTTCCTTGAGAAGCGTAAGTGAGCTCGATTCTTTGCAATACATTTCAATCCGACCGTACCTCGTCTCCTTCGTGCTGTCTTTGATGTAATCTCTCTCCTCCCTCTCTCACGCTGACTTAGGAATGGAAACTACCCATCTTCCAATAACAACCCAGTACCGTGGTTTGTTTGATGAGCATTTTATGCAATAAGTATTGGAAATATCATTCCGAATATAGAAGGATAATTTTCGCGTGGGGATCGGGTTGGTGTGATGGCTAGAGTACTCGCCTACCACACGGGCGACCAGGGTTTAAATCTCTGGGGAGGCGGATGTTTGTCGGATGAAACCCGATCCCTAATTGAGTGTCTTGTGGAGGGCACTCCAAATACAGTACTCCGTCTGTCGAATGAGACGTTAAATCGTGATCCCCTCAGCGCCTTTCGTTAAGATCAGGCTAATGCCGACGCCGGGTTTGTATCCACCCTTCCTCCCATACCTGTACCGTATGGCGCAAATGGCCTTAGCAGTCCGTCGCCTCCCCAAATCTCCAATCCAATTCAATTATTGCGTTCAAGAGACGATCAACGTCATCAGGAATCATCAATCCGAAGAATGTTAGCTCTTTACTCCATTCCCTCTCTTAAAACCCCTTAGGTGGTTAAAAGTACAAAATAGGAGAAAATACTTCCCGGGGGGGTTTTTATCAGGGCTGAGTCGATTCCACTTTTTTTCGATTCCGATTTCGATACTTTCAAATCGATTCCTGATTCTCGATTCGGATTCCATCGATTCGACCCTAAAACTGACATATATACTCTACTAAGTACTTTGCATGTTTCATTAAATTATAATCATAGATAATCTCGCATGATATTAAAGTCGAATATACAACTTTAACTTCAATTTCTCTCAATTTTGACGTGTGATTGCCTCGTAAAAATATAATTTTGCGCTCATTAAATCTCAATCAGCCTCATTGTACCTCGTCTCCTTCGTGCTGTCTTTGATGTAATCTCTACTCCCTCTCTCTCGCTGACTTAGGAATGGAAACTACCGAATCTTGCAATAACAACCCAGTACCGTGGTTTATTTCATGATAATTTTATGCAATAAGTTTTTAAAGTATCATTCCGAAAATAGAAGGTTAATTTTCGCGTGTGGATCGGGTTGGTGTGATGGCTAGAGTATTCGCCTACCACACGGGCGACCAGGGTTTAAATCTCTGGGGAGGCGGATGTTTTTCAGATGAAACCCTATCCCTAATTGAGTGTCTTGTGGAGAGCACTCGAAGTACAGTACTCCGTTTGTCGGATGAGACGTTAAATCGTGATCGCCTTGGCGCCTTTCGTTAAGATCAGGCTAATGCTGACGCCGGGTTTCTACCCACCCTTCCTCCCATACCTGTGCCGTATGGCGCAAATGGCCTTAGCCGTCGGTCGCCTCCCCAAATCTCCAATCCAATTCAAGTTTTGCGTTCAAGAGAAGATCAACATCATCAGGAATCATCAATCCGAAGATTGTTAGCTCTTTACTCCATTCTCCTCTCTTAAAATCCCTTAGGTGGTTAAAGGTGCAAAATAGGAGAAAATACTTCCCGGGGGTGTTTTTATCAGGGCTGAGTCGATTCCACTTTTTTCGATTCCGATTTCGATACTTTCAAATCGATTCCTGATTCTCGATTCCGATTCCATCGATTCTTATTCCCAATAACAGGTGGGATATTGTTATGCCAGTAGCGTATGACTATTATTTTAATTCAAGTATTGGCTGGAATTAATTGACAAAAACAATTAAGTCTCTCAAAAAGTGGGTACATTTATTAACAAATAGCAAATATATCCTCAGCTTATTGAGGTAGATAAATTGTGCAAATTTCTAGCCGACACCCAAAATTTCTGAGACAAATTTTGACGTGATAAATAAAATTTGATTTGAATACTATTTATCCATCTGGAATGGATTTTAATACTATTTATCCATCGATGGAATCGGAATCGACTTAAGGTGATCGATTCTCGATACCGATTCTAATCCTGAGAATCGGTGGAATCGAGAATAGACATTCGGATTTGACACATCCTGATCCTGAGTTTTTATACAAACTTTTTGAAAGCAAAAATTCTTATTATCTGCTAAAAAGGTTCAGTGTCAAAGAACCCATGAACGTGATTCATTTCATCCGATCGAATCCAGACCTTTTTTGTTACCCCAGCCACCACACCACCATCTTTCAGAATTGGTCATTCCAAATCACCCCAACAAAATTTTGAAACTCCCTCCCCATGGCCTTGAAACAAAGTTCATCGGTTAAATCCTTTAAAATCAAATTATACGAATATCTTTGGCAACAGAAGAACTCTTGCATTTGGCGTTTTGGTTATCACACCTTAATATTAGTTATTAATTTAAAACAATTATAAAAAATGTGCACTAAAGTCAAGCAAAATTATGTATGTAAGCAGTAAAACAAAAATATATATAAGCAAAATAGCATTGACGAATACTGACTGGTAATTTTGTACTAAGTTAATGTAACAACTTTAGTAAAAACCGAGCATTGTATGTTCACTTAGTGCACTAGGTCTCACAGGGTATGCCCAAATCAATAAACTTTTATATATCTATCTCTGCTAACAGCTTCATTCCTACGTTGATTTTTGCTTTGATGTTCCGCATAATTTTTCTGATGTATTTCATTCATGTCCATAGTATCAAGGCTTTTTTTTAATTGAGTGGTTGTTCAGCCATCTCAATAGTGCTATTTACGTGACATCATCACGTAGCGAGCCGCTCCAACGGGTTCAGACGCCTTATGCAGTCGTCTCACTGAGATACAGACCCTGTGCGGACTACCATTCGTCTGTTCTTCGACCAATCTAGTATGGGTGGCCCTACCAAGATCATTGCTCTAAATTGTTCTAAAGGCCGTTATGATAATTGTATAAGTGTTACGAGCTTAATAGAAGAACTAGGATGGGAATTACTATCAGAATGCAGGTTAAAATTTAGGTTAAACCTTTTAAGTAAATTCGAAACCGATTTGTTCACAGATGACGTTAGATATATATTGAGAAGCCCTGCGAATTATCCTAGGTTTGATCATATTAACAATATTAGAAAGATAGATTGTCGCACCGATAGATTTAAAATGTCATTTTTCCCTCGTACTATAAGAGAGAACAATAGGCAGCGTAGCAAAGGGATAGGTAGGTGAAATATAGTTAGAGTAGTCTGTAGTGCATGATGCATGTAATAACAACCAATAATCCCTTCCTTATTATGTAGATACTAACCATATTGCTCCATGTGACCCTATTTTATAGCATGTCTCATTTAAATATGCTAGTTGCATGTCAATAATGCATGTTTGGTGATCTTCACCCCCTGCCACACACCCTCGTTGTGGCTCGCAGGGTATCGCGTAGATGTAGATGTAGATTGCTCCTGCCAGTTCAGCTGCAGTGGTCATCGGAGCACACAAGCCCCTCCACCACAAGCAAGGTTGTAGTCTTTGGGACAGTGGAGGAAAGGGATAGAAATTCTGTACGATATATGGAAACGGTGTTCATAGGAAAAAGATAACTGATGTGCTCAAGGAAGATAGGACTATAAACAAGGAAGCAGTATGTAAAAATATTCGTGTGGAGCGTAGCACTCTAAGGATCGGAAGCATGGACCTTTTGGAAAAGTTGTCCAGAAAAGAATAGAAGCCTTCGAAACCCAGTGCTGGAGGTTGATACTGAAGATAAAATGGATTAACAAAATAAGGAATGATGAATGTTTTGAAGAGTAGAAGAGGAGAGGATCTCATGAAACAACATGCAGGAAAGAAGAACTAGATGGATTGGACGTACCTTGAGACACAATAATAATAATAATATTAACTTGTCTTTCGAGCGAATTTAGGACTGTAGAGTCCTCTCTTACAGTTCACTCATATTAGACGAACACAATCATCCATGTCCTGGGCAGTGAATAATCTACCCAGGCGGGAATCGAACCCGCGACCCTTGGGTTGGGAGGCGAGGACTTTACTCCGTCGCCCCCGGGGCCGACAATGGGTTTGTGAAGAACATAATTGAAGGTAATATAGAAGGAAAAGTCCCCAGAGGTAGACCCAGGAATAAGTTTATGGACCAAATAAAGAGGAAAGTACATAGGAAGAGACACCATGAGGTGAGGGAACTAGCGGATGGAGCGGAGGGTAGGGATGGATGGAGGCCTGCATACAACCAATTTTAAGATTGAACGACCAATGATGATGATACGGAAACGGAGGTGATCTGAAAAGTTTAAGAGGGATCTAAACACGGATCATGGGAAGGATAACGGAACAAGATGCCAGAAATGACAATAGGATGTTAGTATAATGACTGTCCAAAAACCTACCAATCAGTTGGCAGAATAGTAAAATGAATGAACGAATTGCATTGTTCGTCTTCCCATGTCATCCTCCCTATTTATTTCTTCTTTAATTACTGTTCTTTGAAGACTGTTGCACCATAATATGTGTCCAAGAAATATGTCTCTTCTTTTCAGGGTTTTCACTGTACTTTTTTCTCGACAGTTCTTGATTAAAGGTTTTCGTCGGAGATTCTCTTGTTCCATTTTATCTTCATAATTCTTCGAAAGCGCTTCAGCTCCATTGCCTCCAATCTCTTTTGATCAATAGCTGTTACTGTTCAGATTCAAAGAAAAATGTCTCATTTGTTAATAATGTCTCATTTGTACTTGAGTCCAACAAGGAAACATGTTCATCCTCCACCTTGTTATCTCCGTGACTGCCATGCCTTTGCGCGTAACTCTACCATGTCCTTCCTTTGGCTTTATAAATGCGACCGTTGCATTCGCGTGATAGTAATGTGTTGCAATTACGCCGTGATGACCGTATCTAGTCGCGTTTTCTTTTTTTGCGATGCTCCGTCCTTCCGCCTTCGGTTCGCTAAGCATTCTCGAGCGCACTCAGTCGCGCGTGATCACTGAGATAGCTTTTTGGACACTTCTTCCGACAGTATTTTCAATTGTAGCGAAATAAGGTCACTAGATTGCGCCGTCGCTGTCACCCCCCTCTTCCCCCCCCCCACGTCGCGTCGAGTCGAGAGACGAGATGGAGATCTGACGAATGCATCTCTCTCCGCCTTGATCTCGCTCTCGTCGACGACTGAGCTGACCCCTATCCGACGTTCCTCACTTCCGCACACCAAAGCGGGTGTTTATACTGCTTCAATCCCACCTTTTGTTGAAAGATCACCTGGAAGTAGAAGTGAGAAAAAATATTTTTTAAGAGTTTCCGCTGCTGCTCCTGGTGCCAAATCAAACACTAAACCCACACTTTCTTTTGCATTGTTTAACATAATACGTTTTCCTCTGGTGACATGGGATACCAATAGAATAAAATTGTTATGGGTATAGCTAAGCTCATTTATATGGCATTGGTACTATACCCATATTATGCTATGCACGGCACAGGTAATTTGCGAATGCTTTCATTCTGCCGATAAGTGTTATTATTTTATCTTATTTCACTCCTTTTTCAGCCATTCAAACTGAATATTGTTGCTAAATTTGCAGAAAAATTGTTTGGGTGGTCAGTATTTGATATAAATCTAATGATTTAGTATATGTCTAGCCAGTTTGTATAAATCGAATGGATTCAGAATATGAATTGCCAGTAGCAGCTACAAAATGATTATATAATAAATATGAATTTACGTATTGCACGACGGAGCCACCATCGCGACAGATTAATAGGCTCTTCAATCGAAACCTAAACACTCGTGCTTTCGCTTTACGGACTGACGGTCGTGAAACGAAAGCACGTAAGCACTTGATTTTTAAAATTGTATTTGTAGGTCATAGATAATGTTCTATTCTTATTTCAATCCATCCGCATTCTCTGATTTATTTATCCTTAGCTTACACCTTAATTATTTCGGCCAAATCGATGGAGGATTACGTAATAAAATACCTCACTTATCCCTTTGGTCTAAAAGATCTTCTGTGTTTTTAATTAATGATTAATTAGCGGATTTTATTACGGAGCCTCCTTCAATTTGTGTTGCATCGTCACATCGACTACTCTTGTTTTTATTTTCTTGGCATTATTACCCTTATACGAAACATTATACGCTTCGATTGCAACTACATAATCGCCAATGTACCTCCTAGTTTTAAATAAATCTTTTTTCAGCTTGTGGTGCACGGAAACATCATTTCATGGTGCATCTATCAGGCCAAATACAATTGCTACCTAACTTATCATCCTCTGATATTTCTATTCCTTCTACGTTACCCACGTCACATAATCATTCCAGGTCCTTTTTCTTATCGTTTGGAATATGCCTTTACTTTTTTTGCCAGTACCCTTGTTCCATGATGCTCTTATTCATTATCACCTCTTTCTATCGATTTTATATTTTTTCTTTGGAAATCTCAGCCAACTTCCTTCCTTTCTCTGTATTTGGCCCCTCTCAGTAAAATCCCTTTCTGCATAGCTGGCCATCTCCATTCCTCGTCTGACTATTGGTATATTATAACCAAATTAGTAGATTATATGTTGAGGCGAAAAAGTATATACTAGTACAAGGCCCCTGAAAGTAAAGAAAACCGGGAGAAAATTTTCTGGCATTCAACAAAACCTACCTTAACCAGAAGAATACTTGAATATAAATAATAACCAAATTAAATTCGTACAAACTGGCGGCTTGACTGAATCTTATACTTCCCAATAGCTAAAATCGATGCCCTGTGATGAAAATTTGTCTAAAGTTCACTTGGTAATCTATCATTTTTTTAAACTAGTGAACCTGTTTCCAGGTGACGATCAAACATATGCAATCAAATGTTGATGGATTTAAATATATTATTTATATAATACCTTAATTAATGTATTATATATATATAATTTTTAGCGTTTATTATGAATACTAAATAATATAATTTTTTTAGAAAGAGAAATCGTAATATGCCTTTAAACGATAGAGTGCGGTCAGTGATTGCTTCTCTGACAAAAAATTAAGAACGGATTCATAAATTATTTTATGTATACATCCTAGAAATTAAATGAAATTTAATTTTGCTAAAAATCGGAACGTCACTTGATGATCAAATACAATAATTATATTCATGATGGTGAATATTTCTTGAAAATTTGTCAAATAATTCTATTATTAATAACGTAACTCTTTAATATGTTTTTCATTGTTTATACAACTTTTGATACAATACTTCGGCATTGGTCGTTTAAGGTAGTTTGAGCGAAACATCATTTCGCCCATAAATCAATGTATTTGGTCTCATTATAAAGAAAAATATCACCCCCGTCCTAAGATACCTACATATCAGCCCTTACTGTGATATTTTCTGAGATTTTTGACGAAAAATACCTACCCTTTTACGTGGGTAATGGTACGTGTATGCACTCCAGAGACATATTATATTAAAAATGATGAATTTCTTACAACTAGACCTAATCAAAAATTAATAGACATTAGTTTGTATGTTTTCGCTACTACTTTTGCAATTAGTTCATTTATTCTCCGCAGTAACGTTTTCAGGATCACAAAAGAACCTTCGATTGTGAAGGAGTTTTCAACTTACTGTGTGGAAAAATTAGTCGAGTAATAGGTTTGCATAGATATTTTTATTTAATCACTCAGAATTTCGTCGGGTTGATTTTTGTCGACCCCAGTGGTGACGGAGTTAAGTCCTAATCTACTGACCATAGGGTCGCGGGTCCGAATCGCGCCTAGGTGGAATTATCACCACTCAGGGCATGGGTGTTTTAGTTCGTTTGTTTGCGCTGTACATATTTGGTAAGTTCAGTGTGGTAGTAAAGATTAAATAAAAATAGGAAAAAAATCAGTCACATTAAAGTTAAGTATTGCGCCATTAATAATGCATTTTTCAACACGTATTTCATATAGCTGCTAAAATTAACACGTGTAATTTGAATATGGTCTCCATCATGACTAGGGAACTATCTCGTTCAAACAACCTATTTCCTAAGATTGTATGACAACAGCCCTCATCCCTCCCAGTGAATTACTAGTTTGCTTAGTTTCTGTTTGTTATGTTTATAGGTACTTTCTTCCTTATTGGTGCAGTATATTCACTCTTCGCCTTCCTCTTGAGGTCTTTTAATTGGGATTTATTTACCCTTCAATGTTTCATTCGATTTAATTAAACTTATGGCATAGCTTAGAACAGGAAAGGACCTTATGGAACACCTTACAGAAAATAAGAATCAGATGAATTGGACACACCCTGAGACACAATGGGTTTTTGAAGAACTTAAGAGGTAGAATAGAGGGAAAAGTCCCCAGAGGAAGATCCAGGTATAATTTGATGGACCAGATAATGAGGAAAGTACATAAGAAGAGATACCGGGAGGTATGGGAACTAGCATTAGATAGGGAAGGGCGGAGGGCTGCAGTCAACCAATCTGAGGATTGAACGACAAATGATGATGATGGTGACGTCATGTTATTGCTGAATTATTTGGAAATATCCGTGAACCTCGCAAAAATTCTCCATACGTTAATAACCGTGCAGAAGATATCCCAGCCAAGGAGGTTGAATCGTCCTTTTCTTCTCTTTTATATGTACTAGGCTTGAGGACGCTCAACTGGAGACAAAAGGCCGTGAGGAAGGCGAAATAGAACAAGCGCCCCTCACAGATCGTTTTTGATCTCGCCGTCTGCCCACTTCTGGAAACGGCACTCAAAAAAAAAACAATTGATCCAAGGCACGAGCCACCATTTTTTTCCACTCGGCACGCCGTCGACGGTTCTCGGAATCGTCTTGTCAAGGAGGAGGCGAGCCGCGCGCCGCTTCGGCTCAATCAGCGGCACTCAATAGACAGCGCTCGGGAGAGGGGGACTGCCGTGGTGATATTCCCATAAACGGAAGCGGGAAGTTGTCGACGACTTTCGCTTTGCAATTTTCTTCCCATATCACAACAAAGGGCGGACCTCGCGAACAAATAAGGTCTGCCGGCGTCTTTTCACGCAGGACTCAAGAAAGTGGGTGGTGTGTGCTTGCTGAGTGGAGGAACGTTTGAAGTGTGCTTCGTATCTGAATGACTCGCCGCTCCAAAGTAAATTTCATTTCCCTTCCTCAATACGAGACAGCACTTCGACATCGATGGTAGTGCATGACTTCTTGCCTCGAAGTTTTCTGGCGCGAGGGGATTAACTTCACTTCGTCATCGTCGGTGTTTCAATACCGGGGTCGATCGACTGCAACTCACGATACATCCCCCATCCAGTGCAAACACTTTTTCTTCATGACGGTTCTGTTTTCCTTCATCTTCCTTTATTTGCCTTGAGAATTTTTCCGGTGACGTTTCCCGAGCCACCTTCCTTTACGAATTTCCTACTTTTTGTGACTTCTCTGACTCCCTCATATATCTCATATTGAGCTCAATTCACCCGGCTGTTCTTCTCCCAATTGTGTTCCAGGTATCCTTTTTTTTCTATTCTTTTGTATATCCTCTCGTTTTGCGTTCTTTCTGTCCGTTTGATCTACGGCATTCATCTTCAAAACCTATTTTTTTCAGAGGGTTCCCTTTTTTCTCCTGTTCGCCTATATCCATGGGTCCATCCCTCTGATCTCTATGGTGGAATACTCCACGTGAGTGTTTCCGTAGACTGCTTCCCCCCGATTCAAACATGTTCTTTGAACTCCGCAGTGGCCTCTTCATCACGAATGGCTTCTTTGTGTGAGATGCCCGGTACTTGATGTTCCTCGGACGTTCTTCCATCCCTCGTTTCATTGATTCCGGCAGAAGTGGACGGTTCCAATTACTTTCATTTCATTTCGTGTTTTTGGATTTATATATTCCATATTCACTTTCCCTCGTGTAATATTACTTATTCACGCTGTTGCTCTAAGAGTCGGCCGTTTTCAGATTCAAGAGTTGCGATAATATCAGCGTATAATTCCACAGATGAGTAATCATTCGTCATGTGCAGTAATCGAACCCGGATCCCTCGATTTCTGTCTTTAGCCAGTTAGCTCCCGAGGCGTCCCCTTCCCCTGCGGATTTTTATGGCCTTGAAAGGGAATTGGTGTTCAATGCTACCGGACATACATTGTAACTTACAGTCCCAGACGTGCGCTGAGCGCCACAGTCCTCGAGGTTAAAGGCAGATGTGGAACACAAGAGGTGCTCGCTTTTTTGACAAATTATAATGATACCGGCACAAACCACAACATTACCTTTACGGAACCATCCCCAAGTAAACACAATTGCCAGTTCTTCTGAGAAATGGTTTCAATTGCATTCAAGGCAAATAATTTTTCCTCAGTGTAATTCGCATTTGTGAGGACCTGCGGGTGACTCCGTAAAGTTAAATCCGCGGCCAGTCCCGATATCCACGAAATTTGCAATAAGCATACACTTACCGAGGATCGGTAGTCGATTCTATGTGCATAGTACCTTGATATTGTACCACGAACTGAAAAATTTAATGATCTATTTTCTATCGGTGCATTTGTAATGATATTTATGCCACTACAAGAAAGTCGAGTCGAATCATTTGCTTCGCCATCTCAATGGAATTTCGGACTGACTTCGTAGGTCTCGTCAGCGACGTAATAGTATGCTAAGTGCAACAGCAGAAATCTTGAACAAAATGAGAAATCCCATCATGCAACTGCAGGCAAGTTTTATCCAGCGAACAATGAAAGAAAAGGATAATATTTTACCTGGGAGTCTTTGGCGCTGTATCCATTTTGTTTTCATCTTTTCAGTTCGTGTAAGTGGTTCCTGTTTCCAGACTCAGTTCATTAAACACCAACAATTTACAAAGTTTCATTAACACTAACATATTTCGACTGCCATTACTTTTTTGGCATCCAATCTTGATATTCGCCAAATGAGCGGGCACTTTTGCGACCAAGGAAGGGACGTTAGTTAGGAGTAACCTTTAAAATAGCGCATACTTGTTGAAACTCTAGTCATTGCATTGGGCTGTTATGGACAGAAGTGAAAAATAAATAAACACACGTGCTTGATATCTGCTGATTTCTATTCAAAAAGGAGTAAAAGTGATAAATATGTAAATGAGAAAATATATTTTTCCATCAAAACCTCCTTAATTTTATCAGTAGTTATGTGGTTAATTTTAAACATCATAAAAGAAGACCAAAAAAGGTATCATTACATATAAAAAAGGAAAACTACTAACTGTTCAGTTGAAAAATAAAGCACCAAGCAAAATCCAAAGCCTATATTCTTCATTTGGATAGAATGGCCATGTTTTACTTTGATCCTTGTTTAAGCAATTAAGTGAGAAAACTATCTGAGAGTATATTGCATGGTTATTTCATTGACTTTTTTTTAACCTTCGTGTCTTCAATCTTTCAGCCATTAGAGCTTGGATCAACTTTTAGGGAAGAGCGATACTCAAGGGATATGTGGAAAATTATTAAGTAGGTTTCCTGCGTATGCACTTAGTTCCTTCAAACTTTTATATCGTAATGTCAGAGGGATTATTAAATTTGTCTAATTGATAAGGAGCACTTGTTTTCGATCCCTTTTTTTTCTTTTTAATACCTAAGCATCAATTTTTATGATCTCAAATGGTTGATTTGTCCTTGAATATTCAGTCTATACATAATTCTACGCAATTTAAACTATCCTGTAAGTATTTTGTCTTATTCCATTACTTTTCCGTATTTAGTGCAAGCATTCAAATGTTGATTGTACTTTCGACGTTTCAATTTGAATGTGATATGAATTTACCCAAAATGGTCAATCATATTTGTCTTTGTGTGGCCTCTTGCTATTCGCGGCGATGAAGCATAGTTTATTTTCATATATATGGCATTAGGCTATTGTCAATTTTTTTTTGTTTCATATAGGGTGGGTAGAACGCTCCAATGAAATGATAACATCGCATTAATTCTATGAATGAGGTATCCATATCATCCATTTCATATATGGTCGCTCCGTTCCTCGTACGACTGTCATTGCCATTTTACGGTAGATGTTAAATTACACTTGGTCGCATTTGATGTTAAATATTTTATCTCTCCGTCACAAGGCTCGACTTTTAGTTTTAGAGCTTAAAAAATTATTGTATCATATCGTTCGTCTACTTTAAAGACCGTAGCTCCTGTTTCAAACTAACCCATGCATTTTTTAAAGTAAGCGTTCGATTTTTTTTAAGGTTAAAGATTTATCCTGCTAACTCTTGCATTTTACCCTGCATTGCAGACTCTGTTAACGTATTTTTCCTGGACGTATCTGATGGTGAAATAGACTTGAGCTCACGAAATATACAGTTATGAAATCTCATGCGCTGATTAAACATCAGCGTGATAGAACACTCTTACAAGTGTTTCACTCATGGCGTGTACTATTTTAAATGTCGGCAAATTTCTGTGTTTGATAATTATAGTCAATTTGTCCTCTTATGCTTTTCTCTTTTTTTACCTTCAACAACGGGGGTATAGTTTTAATCAATTAACTGCCCTGAATAATTATCCATATCCATGATAATTACATAGAAAAAAATAAGAGCCCCTTGAGACCAAAATTCTCTCTAGGCGATCTTGTGTGGATGATTAGATTTCATTGCTATTAGATGCTTGATTCCTAGATTTGTGATACTGTGAGGTGTTCAATTTTTCCATAGAAAACTATTCATTGAAGACTTATGGTTGAATCTATATCATTTATGGACGAATTTAAGCGTTTCATACTTATATTCGTGGAGATGTTAAATGCACAACATATTGAGAGAAAACTCGGAAGCAAATTTCCACTTACCATTTAAAATTCAATCCATCGAAAGTTCTGAATCATTATCCATATCCAAAATAATTAGATAGTAAAAACTATTCGAGCACAGACCATGGTTTTGCTTTATTGTTTGCATTGTGTCATTTCCGGGGAATCTTGGAAACGTTCGTTGAAATCATGTTTGGAGTGCTTTTAAGAAGAGTGTGGAAATGAGCGTCAGACTTTTTTATTGCTATTAACGAATCATGGACCAATGTTTCATATTAATACTAGGAGAAGAATTTTGAACGCGAGTTACCAAAGAACATCATTTTTCATAAGTTTTATTTATAATAAGTGAAATTGTTCATCCGGATTTGACTTTATTAATAAATTCGCTTATAAAAATAGCAGCAGTTGCTCTTTCCCTGTAATTATAAGACCAGAAAATATAATTATTGCTGTATGAGGTTTTTATAGTACGTGTGTGCCTTCCTATTAAAGTCCATCATTTATAGTTGTATTCAAACAAAAATTACAGAAACATGGTATTTTTCTTCCAAAACTCACAGATTGCTCCCCACTGTGGTCTATGCCGGCAGCCACAAGTCTTGCAACCCTTTACATTGTCTCAACTTTCCTCGCTAAAATAATAAAATACATAATTTCAAATTTCTGTAATGCATCCACGAACGACGTACTATCTTCCCTCTACACATGTAGTCTCTTCCATCACATACCGATATCTGGCTTAAAACTCATTTACAATACCCGTAATTCTTATATTGACAGTCCAGAACTTACCTCATTCATCAATATCAGAATGCTGTAGGTCCTTCCCAAGCTAACTTGTTACTCGTTATCCAAACTCTGAGAGAATTAATACTAATTAAACGCTCGCTCCTCTTCCGGTTCTTTGCCATATTAAAGTCTCTATCCACTGATATCGAGCCCTTCATTCATTCGCCAGAAACCTTCACCAGCTAGGCCACGACACATCTTTCGCATAATAAACAGCATCCCTAGACAGAAATGAACTTAAACGGTATATTCAGGTCGTCTTAGTTCAGTTTTTTTGTTGTTTAATGGGTACATCTTCTACGTTCGTTCCAGCTACAGTTTACATTGGCAATGTTGTTTTAGGTCGACTACTTTTTCTTAAAAAAAAATATATTTCTTACTATTGTGTATGAAAACATGTTGTAAATATATTTTTTATATTAAATTTTATTATGAATATCGGTATAAATATTCCGTTACTAGCCAATTAGGGCAAAAAATGTATGTGCCAACGGTCATTAAACGTAATGGACCAAGTTCCCCAAGGATACAACACAAAAATTAATAAGATGAAGACTTAAATCCTACTATACGGAAGAGAGAAGCTGAATGTAGAAGTCACCCTGAGAGGGGAGAAATTAGAACAAGAGGATTCCTTTGTCTATCTCAAAAATATCATAGTGTTGGACGGAAGAAGTACAACGGACATCAAGCGGAGAATAGCACAGGCTAAGAGGAATTCATGGGAAAAAGACAACTGTTGTGCACAAAGAGGATAGGACTACGAATCAGGAAACAGTACGTGAAAACATTCATGTGGAGCGTGATACTCTTTGGAAAGGAAGCATGGACCATTAGGAAAGCTAACGAGAAAAAAATACAAGGCTTCGAAACGTAGTGCTATAGGAGGATTCTGAAGAATAAATGGACAAACAAAATAATAAATGATGAAGTGTACAGGAGAGGAGAAGAGGAAATGATCATATTGAACACCATAGAGAAAAGAAGAGCAAGATGGATTGGACACACCCTGAGACTCAATGGGGATTGGGGTTGTAAGTACATAATTGGAGGTAAAACAGGGGAAAGCCCCCGTAGGAAGATCCAGGAATAAATTCAATGAACAAATTAAGAGGAAAAGACAAAGGAAGAGATACCAGGAGGTAAGGGAACTAGCATTAGATAGAGAAGGGTGGAGAGCTGCAGTCAACCAATCTTAGGATTGAACGACCAATGATGATGTATGCATGTACGTCACAATGAACGTTCCCAAGAGATGAAATGCCGAAGGCGACTCGACGGGAGGAGGGTGCTGTTCGAGAGATTTCATTAACGGTTGCACAACCCCAGTCTCCCCGATTTGGACGCGGTCTACCTCGCGAAGGGACGCTATCCCCCTCCTTCTCCGCACCGCACAGTTGCCCCATTCAACCCGCACAATTCTACGCGAAACGTGATTGGCGTCGCAGGTGGGACGCTACGGTGTTTCAGTTCGGCGTTGCGCGGACTCTTACATCACCGCGGGAGATTCTAGAGACAACGCCGGCCGTTCGGAATGTACATCTACATACTGCCCTGCCAGCCACCGTATGGGTGATAGGCAGAGGGTGCTAGGACATCAGTGGGTCGATTCTGTAAATATCTTAGTCGTCATAACTATTGTTCAAATGACGGGGGCGTCATAGCTATGACGGGTGGCGAAAAGGAGCGATTATGTAAGTGTCATAAACGTCATAAGTCCGTCATAGCCGTTATATCGTACGACGCTTGAGAACCCCCGTCTTAGGCGTCATAAGGTCGTAGGATAAGAGTATTTTCATCAAATGCGAAAGATATCAAATCAAGTATCGTCAATATTTCATTGGAAAATAGTGAAATATCATCGTATTTACTCTTGCAAATGTGAAATACAAAATTTGTACTTATAATATGATTCTAATTTTGAGTGCACTCGTTAAATTTTTCGCGAATAGATGTACTTACAGTATAATGTTAAACATCACAGAAGATATGTGCATACTTGACAACCACGAATTTATACCACATTATTGTCCATAACTTAGTCTTAAGGCTTCTGACGCTCGCTTGTAGAATCGCTGAAGCGTCATAGCCGTCATAAGTTGCCCGTCATAGCTATCACCATTATGACGCTTATTACATTTACAGAATCGACCCGCAGCTGTGTAAAGATGTAAGATATAAGGTTTTCGGAGGTGAAATGGTGACGTGTATTATGGGAGTGTATTTAGTGGAGCTCAGTTTTTATTAAGTTAACTTATTGTTCGTGGAAAAAACGAATTTGTCCACCTGTCTGTTTGGCATTTGTATCTCACTTATTTTATCGCGTCCTTCAGATCTATATATATAGTGAGACGTCAAAATGATATTCTCTGTACCCCTCTGTAATGTGCCTCTTCTTATTTTCTCAAGCAAAATATGCGTTAAGCGTAAAGCATCTGCTTCTCTAGGGGTTCCTACGTTAATCCCCTGTTGACGGAGGGGTAGAGTCCTCGACTGTTCTTTCTGGGGTCGCGGGTTCAAGTCCGGCCTGGGTGGGTTTTTCACCACCCAGGGCATGGATGCAGGTCAAGTGCTGTTACCCGGTCCATGGAAAATCTAATGACAGGCTTAGCAGCCTATTTGGGTTCCAAGGACATTCGGGTCAACAGAAATGGCCGAAATGAAAAAAAAACCTTCTAAAAGTAGTGTAACACAATGTGTTCGCTCGTAGCAGTTTTTAACTCTATGAGAAGCCCTGTGTTGGAGGAACTCTTGGGGGTGGAATTTACGAGGACAAAACCCAAATCACTGATTTTTGTATTTTTCGGAAGAAATTGATTGATCATTAGGTGTAGGCGACCGATAGCCAAGGTATTGCGCCATATAGAGAGCTGGTGAGTAGGTTCGTTGGTGGAGAAATATGAGGAATATAGTAGGACTGGAGATGAATCTATCTGCGGCATTGCCCTGCTCTTTACGAAATGTTCGAAGGGGTCCACATCTCTGCGTCCCATCCAACGGGCAGAGTTCTGCATTTGAAGTATTCTCCCTAAAGCACACAAATTATGATCGAAATTACACCGGAAAATTTCCGCTATTTCCCAGATTGCGGAATTCGAATGCGGAAAATTATGCCTATCAAGTCCCTTGCTCTGTTTCTCATCGTAATTGGCTTATATATTCCTACCTAAGTAGAAATTCCATATTTCTAATGCAAATAATGCATACACTAAAGTACCATTATCAATGCAATATAAGTAACTTCTTTAACAACTTTCTTTCGATTCGCTACCATATTGCTCTGCGTTTCATATAGAGCTCTTGTGGCACGACGAAAAATACTTCTGAGTACCCGAGCACATTGGAGCGCTGACAAGAAGTAAACGCTGGTTGCATTTGACCACGAGATGAGGTGTTCTTGGTTTTGAGTCACAATGGCCTGTAAAAAATAGACGCCTTCCAATCCTTGAGCTAGAACATGGCACAGGATTTAGTGTCATTTATTTAAGATTTGCTGTAAACTTAAAGATCGCATCTTTGAGCGGGGTTTTATAAACTGAGATGAAAATAAAATAGGATTTCCATCCTAGCATTTTCTTGTTCAGCCTTGAAACAGTGGAGAATTAAACATGGACTCTGACGGCTATTGCCCACAAATAACAGATAAAAATACAATTTTGTATGACAAAGCGTATTCAATCTTCTGATTAAAACAGTTTATAAGAAGTGAAAAGTCCTGGAAAATTGGATAAAAATGTAATAAATCCATCTTACCTCCTATTTTTCAAATCTATTAGCAAATTAATACCATAAATTAAGTCAAAATGCTGTACCTCCATGAAAATGGCGCGCCAATCGACTCCTATAGCATTGTGGATGTGGCCATGAATTTTTTTTTTCAACTGTTCCTAATGAGGCGTTTAGTGATAGCAGGGAGCTGGTAACGAGGACCTTGAGTGAGGATGTGAAGAAGAGGCTGGTAAAGAGCTTGATATGGAGCTTAGCGTTGTATAGGGCGGAAACGTGGACCCCCAGAAAAGAGGACGAGAATAGGCTGCAAGCATTTGAGATGTGGGTGTAGAGAAGGATGGAGAAGGTGAGGTGGACGGAGAGGAAGACTAACGAGGAAGTGCTTGATATGGTGGGCGAGGAGAGGGAACTTCTAAATGAAATTCGAAATCGGCTGAGTAGGTGGCTGAAAGATGTAATAAGGAGCGACGGGTTGCTGAAGAATGCGATTCTGGGGAGAATGTTTGGCTAGCGGGGAAGAGAAAGAAAGAGGATAGGTTTAGGTGGACAGGATTGGGAATGGTTGATCGTATACTGTGGCGAAAAAGGAAATTCTAGGGAGAGATAGGTCCCTGAAAGTGTAGAAAACCGGGAGAAGATTCTCTGAGTTTCATCAAAACCTACCTTTGCCGGTAGAATACTTCAAAAAAGTAAACTGTGGAAAGTAGGTCTTGTTAAAGGTTAGAAAAAATTCTCCCAGTTTTATACACTTACGAGATCCAATTTATCTCTAGTAATTAAAAATCTATTCGTGGAATAATGCCCATATTTTGTTCCATTATATATATAGTGGTTTGCAATAGGCAAACCATTTCATAAGCGAAATCGGAATTTGCAAAAAATATAATTTAAATAAGTGTAATTCAATTTTGTTTTTGACTTACGTCGTCAAGCCAGAGCCACCTTAAACCGCAACTCGGAGAGGTTTCGCGCTGATTGGTAAATGAGCCAACCGGCAACCGTAACCGATAAAGACTACTGTGATACGGTCTTTGAAGTGGTTAAAAATGGCATGATAATTTCCCTGTAAGTGGATTTGGAGGCGCTTCTCGATTTTTTACGAGACTTTTAAAATGAATGTGCCACACCGCTGTGAGGATGCAAAAACAGCTGCGCCGGGCGCATGTTTACGAGCGCAGGTCCGCCCGCTCCCCTCCGCCACTGCGGTGGGGCCAGGTGGACTTTGTTCTCGCGGGGCCATAAACCGGAGACCTCTGACTCAGATTCCGCCGCCACCGCGGTGGTCTGAGGTTTTTTCGCGAGTTTATTTGTCGGGAGTCGTAAAACTATGCCAAATGTTCGCAACGGGTTCGATGAAACGGATTGACCAGCGGCCACTGGATTCTTGAAGAATAAGTTTAAAAAAAAGGAAAACGGTTTTAGTCCTTGGTGTTAAATTAGGGAATCTTCAAAGTAGACTCATATCTTTAGATATTCGCGCATTTGGGTGTGCGTTTCCGGAACTAACAGAGGAAGTTGTTGTGAATTACCCCTATTCTGTATTTCCCTGTGATTTAATACACCACTCTGCCCCTTTTAACGATAAAACTACGGTTTTTCTACATTTTCACGTGCGTTTGAACTGCATAAAATCTAGCAAGAAAATAGAAGTTTTTGAAAAAAAAGTATCTTAAGCAATTGAAGTATTTTTTATTTATTCTCAATTCTCAATATAATAGTGGATGAAAAATTGGCTGGGAAAGATCACAGAGGATACCAAGGGTGGACTGCATGAAGAGTGTTATTTTGAAAGATGTGTTTTAATGAAACGAAATGAGCTGATAAAGATTAGTGTCAAAAGCGGAATCTGCAGCTAACCAATCTTGGAGTTTAATGACTGTTCATAATTGTTACACAATATCATGGATGTGCTCTTACGCCAGTGCTTGAAGCGGGTCATCTCTCTCATTTGGCGTATATATAGTGCGAGTGTTCTTCATCCTACCAAGTAAATAATTCACTTAAAGCTATGCACACTAGTTCAAACAAGCAAAGAGCGTTGGGATAGTGCCAGTGACCTGATGCCCGACTGCTCGGCATGTAGTTGTAGGGCTTCTTCGTCACCGAGCTATACATTTCCATTTCGTTTTGCGATGATATGATTCCCGTTCAGTGAACCACTTCCGTTTCAAGTAGCGTACTCTCTTCTGGAGTGAAACTTGGAAGCTTATTTCGAGCGCCAGGCTAGTGATGCCCGTGTTGCCGCTTGGGAATGTATGGCTTCAGAATGAGGAAATCTGCCGTCTCTCGCTCACCATTGAGAATATTCATACGGACCGCAATAAACTTCTGAAAATACAGGTTTAAATACATCCCAAAGATATGAATCAATAAATTATGGATTCCCTCACATTTTTGGTGAATTCCTACGAATTTGGTGAATTCCTGTCAATAATGAAAGTATCGCAGCCGTGTCAAAGATCATACATGAAGACTTTTATGGGAATTGCTTTTCTGTCAAAGGTTACCAAGGCGAGCCGGTATTCTATCCATCCATTATTTCGGGATTCGGCCGCGTCGTTGTTTCTCCGACAACGTTTCTCCTACTCTCCTGGAGGCGTCTTCAGGTCGAAGATGCGAGCGCTTCTGTTGGCCGGATTTATGTAGTGGAGTCGGTGAGGTCGGTCGCTTCTGATCGGCTGCCACTTTTGGCGCCATTTTTCATTTTTCTCCCTTTCGTTTCATTTCTCCCTTTTTCTTCATGATTTCAACCTGAAGGTGCCTCCAGGAGTGGAGGAAAAACGCTGTCCGAAAAACAGCGAAGCGGCCGAATCCCGAAAGAAGAAATGGAAAGAGAATTGCATTATCTTCGGATCTCACATCGTATTTGGCGAAAATTGGTGATAGCATCGCCAAATCTTTCCATGTGGTAATAAATTAAGTTTAATGCAATGAAACACCTCTCATCGTAATTTGGGTGATGTGATCACAAAGTGAGTTTTTGAACTCAACTCTGTGCTTCTGTTTTATTTTTCCTAGCTGTGGGCATTTTTTTCTGTTTTAGTCTTGGTTTATTTTTATCTCTGTGACCTCAATAAATTAGAGGATATATTTTATGTAAATCGTACGTTATATCGCGTTGATTCTTGGAGTTTGTTACACCACCCACATTTACTATGATAACTGCATGGTTGTATAAAGATAGGTAGCTTTTTTTGGCGGATTGATTGTCACAAAAAAAGGGATCGTAGGTACACTAAACTCATTAGATGTTCAAATTGGTTAACAAAGCGTTCTTATATAAGCACACAGCGAAAGATCACGTATGAATATCTTGGACATTCAATTCAAAGACCATTCTCGGAAAAAAATCGTGAATTTGTGAACTTTATGAACATGAAAATATAAGCATTAATGCTTTCATTTTGCAAGTAATGCATATTTTTCCATAAATAAACCATATTTCCTCACAGCAGCATTTTAAGCCCAAAATTTTAATTAATTTTCTAGGAAAAATCAGGGGAACAGTGTATTTTAGGAACATATGCCCATCTGTTCGCGGAACGTTCGAATATTCAGCGGTTACCTCGCTTAAAAATTCAAAAGTCATAGAAATGCTTTTAATTCTTAATGGAACACGCCGGAATTGTTTTGGCCTAACTGTCGCTAAAATATATTCATCTTTAATTAATATATTCTTGGTGGAGCATGTAAACTTTTCCAATTTTTCGTGACCTCGGCGATCTCTCATTTTCCATACGAAGCGAGAGGGGATCGTTCGAATTGGTAAGAAAAAGATATTGTAAAAGATGTTCCATTGACCTGCGGCGGCGTAGGGATGGATAACTTTCCGCATTTAATCCACCCCCTCTTGCTCACCACCAATGCCGCAAAACCACGTAGACGTGCCTGCCCCAGTTATTCCATGTATTAATCTTAAAATTGTGAGGAAGGGAAATGAAAGGTTTTGGCGCGGAGAAATCTCTTTCTGACCCTGTCCGAAAAATCATATCCAGAAACCAAGCATCGACCTCGAGCTATCCCCTTTATCGGTTGAACGTCCATAGTTACAGAGCCAAGCTTGAAGTTGGCAGGTTCAAAAGTTAAAAGTGAGCTGAATTTACTACATATTTTCAGGTGTAACTTTGCAGTCCTTCATAATTAAGTAATAAATAAAGGAGGAATAGACGCATCAATGCTCGCAAGTATAAGCCAATCCTCACATATTCTAATCGGCCTTTCAAATCAAATTATTCTCCTTCGGATACAAGATAAGCATCCATGTACGCATACAACGCTGATATGAATGAAATAGTCTTTTCGGTATTTCTGGTTTAGGAGCTCATGTACTATTTTTTTACGCATAATCCGTGGATAGGTTGCGAGGAAAGCAGCTTTGTTTGGGCTTTGTTGAGTTTTTAGGATATTAAACATGAAAGTAAGGGAATTTTAGAAATGGATTTGGGAGGAAAGCGAGATAATTTTTATGTTAATGATATGTCTTACGTGAGATTCACGATGTTCTTGTAATGATCTCTTTAGTAATGATGTAATGGTGTCAGGAGAGAATGAATTTGTGTGCATATCAGTTTGACAGTGGCTTTCTCCTTTTCTGCCACTTCTGTTAATTGTGGTGATGTTGAACGAAATGACATGTTCCGCACGTAAAAAAAATCATCTGACCGGTATTTTATTAGTAATCATAGCCTATCGTATCAAATGAACTTGCATTTTATGAGAAAGGTATAACTATAGCAAATGCATTGGGATACCAAGAATATGGTTAATTCGCTGACTCTTGACTTGGAATCAAATTTTATTTACAATTTCATTCTGATTTTAACACGATTCCCAAGCTCGTTTGGTGAAATTTTTATTATTTATTATAATGTATTCTACCAGTAAAGGTAGGTTTTGTTGAATATCAGAGAATCTCCTCCTGGTCTTCTACGGATTCAGGGTCCTATCTTCCTCTTGTATATCCTTTTTCGCCTCTGCATAAGATCTACCCTTCTTCATCCCGTCCATGAAACCTATTCTCTTTCTTCCCCTACCCCGCTTGCCCAACATCCTTCCCTCTATCACACTCTTCAACAACCAATCACCCTTTATTACATCCTTCAGCCATCTACCCTGCCTATCCCGGATTTCATTCAAAAGTTTCCTTTCCTCGCCCACCATCTCATGCACTTCCTCGTTAGACATCCTTTCCGTCCACCTAACCTTCTCCATCCTTCTCCACACCCACATCTCAAATGCCTTCAGCCTATTCTCGTCCTCCTTTTTCAGGGTCCACGTTTCTGCCCCATACAACGCTACGCTCCATATCAAGCTCTTCACCAGCCTCTTCTACAATTCCTTACCCATTGTCCCCGTCATCAACTCTCTTCTATTACTAAATGCCTCCTTAGCTAGCTATTCTCTTCCGTATGTCTTTGCTTGGGTGAAATTAAATATGTAAAAAACTTTCGACCGAAAAGCATCGGTTCTTTGATACTACATTGTTCATGCTGTCAGGGCCGCAAACAAGGCGCTGGACAATCGTCACTCCCATCATTTTTTCGTCCAGGATAACTCTTGCGAGCATTCTGGTAAGAAAATGGAACACGCATGAAATTACTCCTCATATCTGAGCCGTACATTTCACAGTATATTAATTTAAATAATATGATATTCTCCCCCTCGTACTGAAACCTGCCTGCTATGGATTTTTTAAGTAATCTTGTGATAGTGGGAACAATGTCCGGCAAGCGGGGAAGAAGAAAAATGTGCATAGGTTTCATGGACAGGTATAAAAAGGGTAGATCGTACACTGAGGTGAAAAATGATGTACTAGAGAGAGACAGGCCCATTCCTATGTGAGATAGGAAAGTTTAGAAAACCAGGGGGAGATTCTCTGACATTCAACAAAACCTACCTCAACCGGTAGAATTCTTGAAAAATAACTCCATTTTTTATCCTCTGAATCTCTAACCGTTGCCATCCTGGTTCTTCAAGGGGCTGTTAAACACTTTATTTTCGCTTGGAGAAGTTATTTTGACAAAGCGTGCGGATTTTCGTAGAATTTTATCTGTTTCATTAATTGAATCTTTATCTGCGGGGTCCCATACGTCCCAGGTATGCGAAAGCTAGGGAGAGGATTGTCCTGGTATAGAGGATGAGGGAACCCTAGATGAAGATAACCTCGGGCCAAAGATTCCCGACAGTGAAACAGAGGAAGCATTAAAAGAGACGAAGGCAAGAAAAGCGTATACATTATCAATATTCCGGTAGAGTGCACGATGACGATTTTTCCACCGAAAAATGCGCATGAGATTGCGTCCCCACGAGGCGCCTTCGTGCGTTTCCACCAAAATATTTCCCGCACCACTCCACCAATTTCATTTCGTTTTCCTCTCATTCCCAAAGCTCGCTCTCCCCCTTTCCGTGGCCTCAACCCTCTCCAAACCCTGAGGCGTCTTATCAAATCGATCAATCAGACCCGGGCGGTTGGTAATTCCCCCCTCCGTTTACAATTTGTGGTGAGAAAAGGGTTTTTATAATGGTGGAGCGACCGACCGCTCAATCGAATTTTGGTGATTGACTGCCATCATCTCCCGCGCTCTCTTTCTCTCTCTCTCTCCCTCCCCCCTCCTCTTTCTATCTCCCTTCCCCTTCTACCTTCCCCCACACTACACCACGCTCCCTCCTCGAACACCTCCTCCCCTCCAATTCCCCTTGGAGATTCGAAATGCCGATTTTTCAACATCGCAGTGCGGCATATCGCATATATCAACAATAT
This sequence comes from Ceriagrion tenellum, assembly GCA_963169105.1. Classification (NCBI taxonomy): domain Eukaryota; kingdom Metazoa; phylum Arthropoda; class Insecta; order Odonata; family Coenagrionidae; genus Ceriagrion; species Ceriagrion tenellum. Next base: position 80,402,764 of record OY720640.1, read on the forward strand.
CATTCGTTGACTCGATGAGCGGCTTACAGTTTCATGCAATATATCGATATCTCACATGGTATGGACTCTTGTCCCGTTCTCACTTCAATCGTGCATACGTCGGTAGTCTGAAATCGTAATGTGAATGCTCGTGGTAATACTTAATTCCTTACGCTGTCATTTTACAGTGTTGTCGCGAGCAGAACTTGGAAATAGTGAATTATGGTAATAAAAAAAGACTATTATTTAAGTGAACTTGATGATGTAACTTAGATGAGTAAGCATATTTTTGTAAAAGTATTCCACCGGTTAAGGCAGGGTTTGTTGAATGTCAGAGAATCTCCTCCCGGTTTTCTACACTTTCAGGGGCCTATCTCGCTCTACTATATCTTTTTTCATCTCAGTATACGATCTATCCTTCTTCATCCTGTCCTTCAAACCTATTCTCTTCCTTCCTCTTCCCCGCTTGCCCAACATTTTTCCCTAAGGAAGGAAGAGAAAAGGTTTCTTTTTATAAAGTATTCTACCGGTTAAGGTAGGTTATGCTGAATATCAGAGAATCTCCTTCCGGTTTTCTACAATTACAGGGGCCTATCTCACTTTAGTATATCTTTTTTAGCCTCGGTTTACGATCTACCCTTCTTAATCCTATCTTTTAAACCTATTCTTTTTCTTCCCTATCCCCGCTTGTCCAACATCCGTCCCTCTATCACATTCTTGAGCAACCCATCGCCCCTTATTACATCCTGCAGCCACCTATTCTGCCGATTTAGAATTTCATCAAGAAGTTTCCTTTCCTCGCCCACCATCTCAAGCACTTCATCGTTAGTCTCAGCGTATACACGTGTCATTTCTTTGGAAAATACAACCTTTCGCAAGCCTAGAAACGCCAAAGGAATATGTTATTCCTTATTTCGTTTGCTTGCTCTTTACGTGATCGTCGAGGTGCCTTGGTGCGGAAGGTGAGAGCTATACTGCGTCCCGATCACACTAGAATCGTAGGTACGTCGGTCCCAAAAATGGTAGCCTTAATGAGGCATATCTTGTCATTAAAATCATAGCTCGTAGAGAAAAATATGTCGATGTGCTTTTCCGTTATCATATTCAATGACGATCTTGTCGATATGTGTGGTCTCGAGAAGGGGTTTAGCGGTAGGGACATAAGATGTAGAATTTCCAATGCTAAGGAAGCTATTTCCAAAAGGGGGAATTGATGAGGGGGGTCTGAATACAGACGAAAAGAAGTCTGGTGAAAACTCTTATTTGGAGTGTAGCGCTGTGTGGGTTGGAAACTTGCGAAGAGAGGATGTACGTAGACTTGATGTATTGAAGGCGTAAGTGTGGAAAAGTATAGAGAGGGTGAGCTGGGTGGCGAGGACGACGAACTAGGAGGTATTGGATAAGGTTCGAGAGGAGAGGAAGCTAAAGAGTTATAGTTTGAATATTTCGTATCCATTAAAACATTGTAACGATTTGGGTTTAGCGCATGGAATCCGAAATTTTACCGAAAATCGTATGTAAATTTGTGTTTTTATACGGAGTGATACAATGATTTTTATTTGGAACCACGTCAATGAAACGAAAAATATGTTTTCGCGATTAGGAGAAAATTGCACGCATTTCATCGAATTATTTCGATATATATGTCAAATGCCATGAGGCAAAGTATTAAAATAGCATTAACTTGGCAAGAAATGAAAAAGGTAACACATAATGTATGATTTTACACTTTCCCGGCGAATTAAATTAGTGTAAATTTCTCGGGCTCGCCACCGGGTAAGATTTTTATAGACGGCCGACGTTTCGGGTTCCGACTCGTCACCCGAGAAAGTAACACATAATGTTTTTCAATTTAATCCATATGCATTTTTGATAAGTACGCGTATGAAAAGTCTCACGCAAATCCGTGAATTCATAAAATTTTCAAACCTTCTTAAAATAGACAACATACAAGAGCGGAAACACGAAAGAATCTGGAATCCTCATATCGTCGCGGAAATCAGGTAGCCAACAAGTCACAATATCTCTTGAAAATTGGTACTACATAATCCCCGGTGTTTAGCCTAGTTCGATATTTGATGAACATCGTCCTTCCTTCGTAATATCGCACAGGCCTACCTCCCTTCTTCAGAAATGCACTCACCCGGGAGATTTCGCCTCAGCTTGGCTTTTTTGCTCCCCTCCCTCTGCCCCAGTCGATTGATTCCTTTTCTCCCCATTGGTGGCGCGGCGTTCCTTTGCGTGCCTCTTAGTCCACGCCTCCGCATCCGTCGTTGTAACTGCGACCGCATTTTTGCGGCGTTCGATTTTGAAAGCCCTTAAAAATTGTGGTTTCATGAGGCTCTGCGGCAGAAAAGGGAACTGTTCGTCACGCGCAATATCGACTTCGCCGACGTGGCTAAAGGTATTCAATCCAAGCCGACTCGCCATCGATGCAAATCACGACATGTCCCGCCGCGGTCTCCCTTATTGTCACTCGCGCCATTGCGGGCGCCCGGTTGATACGATGCTGAAATGTGTTTGAGTATAGGAGAAAGCATTGAATTTCTGTGCACCTGAATCTAAAAAAATATTAGTAGCCTTGGTACTTGTGGGAAGTTGACTGCAGGTTTGGGTAGCTCAAAAATAAAAGAAACGCCAATTGAACTAAGAAAAGTAATGATTCAGTTAAGTCCAAGACCCAAATACAAGGGCTCCTAGCACAAATATATAAATAGGGGGAAGGGGGAATTTTAAAAATGTATTCTACCGGCTAAGGTAGGTTTTCTTGAATGTCAGAGAGACTCCCGGTTTTCTACTTTTCCGATGTGTTTTTTCCCATTGAAACTACTCCTCCATGTGCATTATTTTTTATCTTGCGCAATAATTTTTTATGAATCAACTTCGTAATAATTGTTCAAGGCTCGATATGTTTCGATAATATTTATTTTACTTTATTTATTAAGTATTCTACCGGTTGAGATAGGTTTTATTGAATGTCAGAGGATCTTCTCCCGGTTTTCTGCACTTTCAGGGGCATATCTCGCTCTAGTATATCATTTTTCTCCTCAACACATCATTTTTTTCCTCAGCATAAGATCTACCCTTCTTTATCCTGTCCATGAAACCTATTCTCTTTCTTCCTCTTCCCCGCTTGCCCAACATCCTTCCCTCTAACACAATTTTGAGCAATCCCTCGCCCCTTATTACATCCTTCAGCCACCTACTCAGCCGATTTTGAATTTCATTTAGAAGTTTCCTCTCCTCGCCCACCATATGAAGCACTCCCTCGTTAGTCTTCCTCTCCATCCACCTCACATTCTCCATCCTTCTCCACACCCACATCTTAAATTCCTGCAGCCTATTCTCGTCCTCCTTCCTGAGAGTCCAAGCGTCTGCACCGTACAACGATACGGTGTATACCAAGGTCTTCACCAGACTCTTCTTCACTTCTTTACCCTATGTTCTCGTCATTAACTACCTTCTATTATTAATTTTATCTTCTACCTAATAATTCTATCTTCTTGGATAGTAGCTTGATTGTCAAAACCATGTTCGATTATGGGCAACCAACGAAGTAAATAGGCACTTTGGTGCAGACCTAATGTGACCTATTATAGGCTATTTTTTAGAGTTATGGACCGGAAGTACTAAATATTCTACCCACAAAACGAATTAAAAACCATTTACCTGTCTTTTATCTTCCACATTGTGAAGCATTTTCTGTTTACTTGCATTTACACGTAGACGTATTTTTCTGACACACATTCACTCAATCAAATTGGAGATTTATTTGGTTTTTAAATCTCCATGTGCGGGTAAATTAATTTTATCGGGGAGAAGGATAGAGAAGGTGAGGTGGACGGAGAGGAAGACTAACGAGGAAGTGCTGGAAATGGTAGGCGAGGAAAGGAAACTTCTGAATGAAATTCGAGAATGGCAGGGTAGGTGGCTGGATATAGTAATGAGGGGCGATGAGTTGCTCGAGAATGTGACAGAGGGAAGGATGTTGGGCAAGCGGGGAAGAGAAAGGATATACTAGAGCGAGACAGGCCCCTTTAAGAGTAAAAAACCGGTAGGAAATTCTTTGAAATTCAAGAAACTATAGCGTAACCTGTAGATTACTTAAAAATAAACCTCACTACAGGTTGTTCCATCGAGGTTAACTTAGGGCTCCCTATACGTTTACATAATTCATTCTCTTTTCTTTCATTGTTTTTAGTCATATAGCTTGGTTTAGTTCAAATATATTTTTTGTATCACCCACACTAAATTTAACTAGCAATGCAAGTGAGTTGCTCCAAGTTAAGCAAGAAAAGTTCGTTTTGTAAACATAGTACTTGATATGATTTTAATCCCACTTTTCATCAGCCTTATTTCTCTCTAAATATTTACACGCCTTGCTCTCGTGCCATCGAATATTCCTGTTCTATCTCCTTCTAATCCAAATAATTCTTCCTTAAACCAATTATTTCGTCCTGGAATGTGTTTTTTAATGGAAAAATCGCATTCTTATAAGAGGGAGTATTTTTTAACCTTTGATTGAATCTGGGTGCTACTCCATGGCTTGCACGTATCGAACACGTCGGTCTAGAAGCTAATAGGAGTTGCTCGCAATGAGAAAAACTATGCTATTTGCCAGCCTCCGCCGCAGTTTGCCAAACACGTTCTCCGGCGGCCCTCAGTGCCCCTGTGCCAGCGCATCCGAGGTGCATACTTTCGGGGAAAGTCCTCAACCCACGGCCTAATTAACCCTCGAGCCCGGGGCGGCGCAAACATTTGGGACGGACGCGTAGATGGCATGCCTCTGTACGGCGCAGTTTGGATCTTCGGTGCCCGTTAGCTCGTTGTGAAGGGGAAGGGAATCGTTCCGAGATTTGAGTGGTTCTCGACTGCGAGAAGAGCCATTTGGTGCACGCGCCTTCGCCCAGCGAATTTACCGGCACGCGACGCTGAACTGTGCGTACCTACCTTGATTGTCCATTTCTAAGTGCGTCAGGGTCCTGCCTTTGACCCATTTCTCTTCAATCCCTCTACAGAAGGTACCGACGCAGTAGAGTAACTAATATCCGAAAAATGTGCTGAGGTGATCAATTATCGCGATTAAGTGACGCTTTGAATGGATTTTGTGTTCGTAAATTCAGTTTATATTAATTTCTGCTTTCGAGATTGGCAGATGAGGTGGCTGGAGGATGTTAAAATGGGAATGGGTTGCTGAAGAGCGTTATCGAGGGAAGTGTGTTGGGCAAGCAGGGAAGAGGAAGAAAGAGAATAGGTTAGAAATAGAAGAGAAAAGGGATATACTAGAGCTAGATAGGACCCTGAAAGTGTAGAGAACTGGGAGGAGATTCTCTGACATTCAACAAAACCTACCTTAACCGGTAGAATATTTTTTTTAATTATACAGTCGAGGTGATTTGTATTCATTTCTCTTCAATCACTGCGTATCTACTTATCTAATTTGCGTTGGGTCTTATTGTTAGTTATATTAACTTTCTTCAAATGTTGCTGATCTTGCTCAAACGCTCTGTGAATGGGTGTTTAAGCATTTCACTTCGATAGGGTGCAAATTGCTGGCGGTATATTCTGGGTAGTGTAGAAAACCGGGAGGAGCTTCTCTAATATCAACAAAATATACGGCAAACGGTAAAATACTTTAAAAAATAATTTCTGCTACGCATTCAAAAGTAAAGTCTTGGAATAATACGTTTGTTTGCGGGATTTGCTCTCGCACACTGGATCAATCTTTCACCTAAAATTAGGTTGTTGCTCATCAAATCATACGGCTTTCATATTTACTGTTTATTGTTGGTTTTTGGGAATTTAGACTCATTCGGAAAAAATATTGCGATAGTTACGTTCATAACCGACTCTATCTCTTTTTATTTGAGTAATACTGCCCCTCCTTGCTAAATCCATTTTTTCCTAAGTATTCTACCGGTTGATGTAGGTTTTTGAATGTCAGAGAATCTGTTGGCGGTTTTATACACTTTCAGGGGCCTATGCCGTTCTATTTTACGACATATTACTGATTTAAAATGTAATTAAGGTATATCGTTTCAGATGGTCACCAATTTTATTAATCTCGAGATTCTGTTTCTTCTTTATCAGATATCCAGAGACAAGACAGGTACCGTCTGTCTCTAATATATTCAACCCTTCTAGAAAAATATCGCGAAATAAGGAAATTCCATTGGAAGGTTATAGTCGAATAAAATTAGGAATAAATATTTAATGCCCTGAGCTGGGGAAACAAGAAAAACAAATTTTAATGAAAGTCCTAACCAAATTAGGTTGCCACCGACACCCCAACACTTTTGAGCCGAGGGAATTGTTGTAATATTCAATATCCAGCAATACCGTTTCAAATATTTATGGTCGCCATTGTGAGTGGTCTCATGACCTTAAACGCTGAAAATAATTTTTTTTAATTTTTTCATTTTTTTTCAAGAAGGATCCATCTTATTTCTTCGATGAATTTTTTAAATCTAATAGATTTTTAAATGTACTCGAGTCCCATATTTTTTATTCCATATTTTAGCAAAGACTTGGTCGTCGAAATTAAGAAGAGACAGCCGGTGCTTAGAAATATTTATTGTTGCTGCATATCAAACTCGTTTCTTAACATTAGCCAAACAGCAGTGCATTTACCGTCAATGTTACAACCATGATCCTCTTTTTTCTGTTGTTTATCGTATTTTTTCATGGTTTATATTATGAAAGCATCAAAACCCGTTGTTCAGAATGATAACTCGAAGATGATATTTAATTGATACATATTTAGCCGGCTGTTTTTGGTAATTTTAACCTCTAGCTACTGTCACTGTAGGAGTAAAAAACCTAGCTACTGTCACTTTAAGAATTAAAAAACTAGCTACTATCACTTAACAATTGAATGGTTTGCATGTGATGCAAGAAAGACGATGATAATTGAGATATAATAGTGAAAACTCTTTTAGGCTTGTATATTAATAAAAATATTTTTTAAACTACACCTAAGTTATCGCTAACATAGGAAATGAAAAGTATGGAACTGAAGAATATTTGCTATATCCGTCGAAGTTTATATAGTAAAACCATTTATTTCAGTCTGTTCTAAGGAATAAATGGATATATAATAACGCGAAAACGTGTAACATTTATGTGCTCACTGTCGATAGGTAGCAAAAAAATTGGCAAACTGCGTTTTCTGGATGCGAGTCGACAATGCTCCCGGCTGAAGAGAGTAAGAATATTTGCTACTATCTTCTTCAACCAATACCCTCACTTAAATTTGCGTGCTCATTACGCCACTCAGGGGCTTATTTAAACTGCTTAACAAGTGACACTGCATTAAAATCATCATGCGGTTTAATTTAGCTCGGAGAGGTAATTAGACTCCATGAGTTGGCTTCAAACTTGTCTTTAGTCCTCAGTCGATCAAAAATGTTTTCTAAATTTGCAATAGCGGAAATCGTACATAAATAACTTGCCTGGGGAAAATGTCATCAATATTTTCTCGACAAGTGGCTGATTATGCAAGCATAAAGGTTTATATCGGCGAAGGGCCGCTAAACGTATGGCCGGTTAAAATTTAACTCACCTTCAGAGGATGACGATTTGAACCGTCTGGCTTGCAGAGGCTTCGTGCGATTTCGGAGAGGAGCCATAAAGATACCGCGAGATAATTTCACGGGTCTTTCACAACGGGTCTCCCGTAGTCTTCTCGAACATATGTAGAGGAAAAGCCGTGAAATCCGTGGAGAACGCAATTCTGCTTGCATTATTCCCAAAAACCAGTTCCGTTAACTCTTTCGTCGTGAAATATTATTTTTACTCATTTTTATTGCGTGTTCCTTAATCTCATGAGGACTTATGGTTTAATTTATTGCTTTTTGCCTTGCTGTAGGCCCCTGATGATCGTCAAATCGTTCTCCGTAGATTTCGTTGGGATGCTTGGCATTCGAGATTTTAAAAATCTTGAATCCAGCATGAAATCGTGTTCCTCAAAGTCGTTACATCGCTGAATATAGGTGAAAGCTCCGCATGTTGCCAAGTGACCAATGCAAGTGCGAATTTTTCTCCAACACATTCCCTTCGATTGTGGAATCAATGGATCGTATAGAGATAAACCCACAAAACCGGCAGAAATCTACCGATTATTTGAGCTTATGGATTATGTTGTCAATTGCTTTCTAAAGTAGTGATCATCAGTTGAAGAAGAAATAGAAAGCTTTATATCATTTCAATCAGCTATTTTGTACTATAACTTTTGCACAGTTGTTGTCTACCTTATTTTGCCGTGTAACAGCATTGCATCTATAAGAGATGGTAAACTGAGTGAAAGTAAAGCACAAAACGGGGAATATACTTACTGTTTGAAGAGTATATATCCAGAATGGGTGGAGGCAATACGTAGACATAGCAGTGGTAAGAGACCTCTGAACTTCCGACTTTTGGACTCGGATGAAAAAAAAGACAGTAATAGGCTGCAGTCTTTTAAGATGGTGTTCTGAAGGAGAATGGAGAATGCGCAATGGTCGGAGAGGATTACGAACGAAGTAGTACTTGGCATAAGATAAGATAAGATGAAGTTTATTTACTCTGGGACCATATAATCCCATGGAGCACAAGTACATGGCATTTACATTTGTTTATATTTTAAGCTGCTGATAAGATTTACAAACAACGTAAAGTAATAAAGTAATATAATATAGGGGAAGAGAAGAGAAAAATTTTGGATGAGATTTGTAAGACTCGGAGTAAGTGGCGGATACAAGCAACGAGGGTCCCGGGGAAAACTAAAAATGTCATCATTAAGGAGAAAATGTCAGGTAATCGGGTAAGAAGAAGAGAGCGAGAAGGCCCCGTGATTCAGATAAATAGAGGAATTGCTATGATAGCTATTGGTTTGATCATGTAAATGTTTTAAGTGCATTAACTAACATTTAAACATACCTTGACTGCTCTAGTTGGCCATTCATCTGCTCACTCGTCAATTCCTCCCCAGTTCGCCCTTGCTAGATGGCTTGTTTACTCCCACTTTATACATATATTTTTATTGTGTTCTATCGGTAAATGATAGGTTTTGTTGAAAGTCAAAGAATCTCCTCCCAGTTTTTAATAATTTCAGGGTCCTATCAACTTCAAGTGTATCCCTTTTTGCCCCATAAAACGATCTACCCTTCATCCCGTCAATAAAACCTATTCTTCTTCTTCCTCTTCCGCGCTTTCCCAACATCCTTCCCTCTATCACACACTTCAGCAGCCCATCACCCTTTATGACATCCTTCAGCCATCTACCCTGCCTATCCCGGATTTCATTCAAAAGTTTCCTTTCCTCGGCCACCATCTCAAGCACTTCCTCGTTAGTCTTCCTTTCCGTCCACCTAACCTTCTCCATCCTTCTCCACACCCACATCTCAAATGCCGGCAGTCTATTCTCGTCCTCCTTTCTCAGGGTCCATGTTTCTGCCCCAACGCTACGCTCCAAATCAAACTCTTCACCAGCCTCTTCTTCACATTCTTACCGATTGTACCCGTCATTAACTCTCTTCTATTATCAAACGCCTCCTTAGATAGCGCTATTCTCTTCCGTATTTCTTTCCTACAATGCCCATTTACTCTAGTGTGCTGTCTTAGTAATGTAAATGCTCTACGTGCTCAGGTTTTTGCCTTCCGACTTTTATGATCGGCCTCAGCATTTTTGTTCCAGAGTATCTAATTACTTTTGTTTGCTCATGATTTATCTTCATTCCGAATTTTCCGGAATGAAATTTCTAACACTCTTAATTGGTTGATCTTATATCCGCCTCTTTCCCCCTTTATGATAGCTATTTCTTTCAGCCTATATCGGGATTTCCTTCGGCATATTTATTTCCTTTTGAACCATATACAGCAACACATAGTGTGTTTACTCTTCGGTCAATCTATCTTTCTTCTCACTACATCTTAAATGCAACTCATACTTTTCTAACAATCCTACACAAGGTGCAATTCTCGCTTTTACTTACTCCAAATCAGGATCCGCACTCAAGTTCTTTTTAACGTAATTTTCCATGAATCTCTAAGTTCGTCACTACTATGATTTTAAATTTTTTATTCATATTATCTCTAGTAACATGATATTAAAAAATTTCTTTTTTTAATGTGCAAGGTTTCAAATAATTGCTAAATTAGTTCCCTTTAGCCATAAGCGTCTCAATTGTGCTAATTTTGATACTCAGATCAATGTTGGGTAATGGGTCGCGCGAATCAATACTTAGCTCAATTATAATTCATGACTGCATCTAGGAAAGTAGTAATTCGCAGTGGTACTTAGTACCATGAAGTTGTTGTAAGGTTTGACTTACCTTTTGCAGCAGTGTGGCTGTTAAAATAACCGTTTCACAAAAGTTAAAAGGTCACTCGAGCGAGCGGTGGAAGGGCCGTTTCAAGCTCTGAGAGTTTTCATGAAATGCGTAATGCGCGCTTGAACCCCATTCGTTTTAAAATGAGTGCCACTCGGAAACATTATCCTTTAGGAAGCCATTCATTCGCGCCACCGAGTAGCATTCAAAATATTTGGCCCCCATTTCAAAATTCACTCCTCTCGTAAGCGAAGAGGTGGATGGAAAATTAAATGAACTGAATAAAAATTCTCGCTCGGCATCCATGTGTATACGTATATCTTCTATGAGCGAAAACCTCCGTGGGAGTTTTTGTGAAAAGTGCTTATAAAGGGAATGCGTGGAAAATACATTAATTAATGTGTCTCATGATCCACGGTACTTTATGGTGGGTCCACATGCACCATTTTATCCACCTGGTTTGTATTATTTTTCTCGCAGCGGGAATTTTTAATTTCATTCCGCATTTTTTCCGTCCGTGCATTTACCTAAGAGCGAGGAAAAACCGCGGGTGGGAGAAGAACGAATTCATGCTTCAGTTTATCTGCGCGAGTTGAAATTTCGCAATTCAAAGAAAATGTTGTTATATCTATTTGTTATTCTGCAGTCCCTTGACTTTCACAATATTTCGTTTTGGAAATTAAAGGGAAATCGTAGTCTTTCGAGAAAATCTCCCCGTGGATACCATTCAGCGTTAATCATTACAGTCTTGTGACGTTTATTTGTATGGAAAATCACATAATTGGACCTGGTGAAAACTGAATGTAGGGCGCTTCACATGCCAAATTGATACACGCACACATTGCGTTTGGATTTCATCGAAAAATATCAGTTTCTGCCCTCCTTTTTTTCTTGAATTTTTTGATACTCCGAAAAAATATCATGTGTGTATTAATGCAGCCTCAAATTCTTTTTCCTTTTTGTTCATTTTTAATGCTTGGGATAAATATTGCGATTGCTGTGGTTGGTCCCTGCTGTGGAATCCCCTTTTCCCGCAAACCAACACAGTAAGTGTTGTGTGGTTGCATGTTTGACGAGTGGTGCCATTTTTACGGCCATTGGTGAATCTTTTAATTTTTGCTACACCAAAGATGTTTAAAATTAATGAAACTGTCTGTAATATCTGTTGGGATGTTTGATAGGGATGACTGCGCAGTTCTTAACTAAGAGCCACTGACTTTACTGACTAACTTTCTGTCGTAAACATAATTATATTCATGTGTATTAATGCAGCCTCAAATTCTTTTTCCTTTTTGTTCATTTTTCATGCTTGGGATAAATATTGCGATTAGTTCACAAATGAAAGAACGACTTCGTTTACTTCCACTGATTTCACTCAAATCAGTGGAAGAAAACGAAGTCGTTTTTTCATTTGTGAATATCAACTTCCACATAGTTTAGCCTGATACCATTGAACGTATTGCGATTAGTTCTTTAAAAATATGCGCAAATGTACTGATTCATCATTTAGTGTGATTAATGCGTGAGTTAACATGTACAATATGATCCGAGTCCAAATTCTGCCGAAATATACCAAAGATAAATCCTTTTTAAATTTTTAAATAAATTTTTAAATTAAAAAAGTCGTTTTTTCATTTGTGAATATCAACTTCCACATAGTTTAGCCTGATACCATTGAACGTATTGCGATTAGTTCTTTAAAAATACGCGCAAATGTACTGATTCATCATTTAGTGTGATTAATGCGTGAGTTAACATGTACAATATGATCCGAGTCCAAATTCTGCCGAAATATACCAAAGATAAATCCTGTCCTCCCCTTTCGTTCACTTACAACCTCGTGTTGCAAGTGCTTTTCCCTTCAGCTCGCTGAAGAGGGCCACCTTGTGGCCGAAATACGCGTATCCGGCGCTCACCCTCGTTTGTCTTTGTGTTTATATTTTGACCACGCTCTTTTTGAGCAATTTCTCCCAGAAGTTGGGCCCGTCTGTGTGTGTGAGTGAGTGATTTGAGTGCTTGTGAGTGTGATTGTGGTAATGACCAGGCATGCTTAGTAGGGTCCCATTAGCCCTATGAAGGATCTCAGGTTTTAACCCAGGCATCCTTATCAGGGTCCCATTAGCCGTCGAAAAGGATACCAACTGGGTTGCGTGTGTGTGTGTCTGTGGTGGTCACTGGCGAGGAAGTAACATTCCCATAAACCATCACATTCTGGTAGAGAGGCTGTGGTTGGTCCCTGCTGTGGAATCCCCATCCCCGCAAACCAACACAGTAAGTGTTGTGTGGTTGCATGTTTGACGAGTGGTGCCATTTTTACGGCCATTGGTGAATCTTTCAATTTTTGCTATACCAAAGATGTTTAAAATGAATGAAACTGTCTGTAATATCTGTTGGGATGTTTGATAGGGATGACTTTGCAGTTCTTAACTAAGAGCCATTACTGACTAACTTTCTGTCGTAAACATAATTATATTCCTTTTTTCTACAGTTAAACTATAGTCTTAAAGATAATTATTGCTCCCTCTGTGATTATTTAATGTGTTAACTTCACATGTAACGGGGTAATCAGATAACGTACACTTAGATTCAATTCCAACTTTCACCTTTTTTATTCTTTTTAGGGCTTACATAATCTTTAATTTACTAGTTAATTAAAAATCACGTGACAGATACCTTAATTCGAGGACCATTTCCATATCTGAAATAGGAAGACAACTGCGTGTTTTTCACTGATTTATTAGATTGAACTCAGCTGGTTTCTGCTATCATGCCATCGTCAGTTGGGCAGTATACGTTGACATTTTTCATTGTATTTCAGATGCGGATGTGGGGAAAAATTGATTAGGTGCGGTGAACGGAAAGGAAGACTAACGAGAAAATGCTAAGTATGATGGACGACGAAAGGAAACGTCGGAATGAAATCCGGATTAGGCAGAGTAGGTGTCTGGAGGAAGAAATAAGGGGATAACTTAATAGTCGATGGGTTGCTCAAGACTTAAATAGAGGGAATGGTGCTGGAGGGTAAGCTGGGAATGGGGAGAAGGAGAATAGGTTTTATGGGCGAGATGAAGATGGGTAGATCGTATGCTGACACGAAAAAGGATATACTACATCTACATCTACGTAATACCCTGCGAGCCACCACGAGGGTGTGTGGCAAGGGGTGAAGATCACCAAACATGCACTATTGACATGCAACTAGAATATTTAATAATAGGGTCACATGCAGCTAGATGGTTAGTATCTACATAATAAGAAAGGGATTATTGGTTGTTGTTACATGCATCATGCACTACAGACTACTCTAACTATATTTCACCTACCTATCCCTTTGCTACGCTGCCTATTGTTCTCTCTTATAGTACGCGGGAAAAATGACATTTTAAATCTATCGGTACGACAACCTCTCTCTCTCTAATCTGTTAATCTGATCAAACCTAGCCTAATATGCAGGGGTTCTCAATATATATCTAACGTCAGCTGTGAACAACTCTGTTTCGAATTTACTTAAAAGGTTTAACCTAAATTTTAACCTGCGTTCTGATAGTAATTCCCATCCTAGTTCTTCTATTAAACTCGTAACACTTATACAATTATCATAACGACCTTTAACAAACCTAGCGGATCTCCTTTGTACACGCTCTATTTCTTTTATCAAACCTTCCTCGTATGGATGCCATATACTAGCGGCATATTCTAAATGAGACCTGACCAGTGTAAAATAGCTTCTGTCTCGTACTCTCTCATCGCATTTGCCTAGAACCCTTTTTACGAATCCTAATCTACGATTTGCTACACTAGTTATTTCCCTGATGTGTTTCCCCCATGACATGTCTTCAGTGATGGTGACGCCTAAGTATTTAATAGATTCTTCGTTAGATATTTTCTTTTCTTTGATGCAATAATTATTCTGGGGAAAACCATTCTTTTTCCAAAGGTTCATTATCGCGCATTTTTTCAAATTTAATTCTAACTGCCAACTATCACACCAATCGTCAATCGCGTCTAAATCCTTATCTAAAGAGTTACTAGAGGTGGATCGGACTGTGAAAGTGTAGAAAACCGGGAGGAGATTCTCTGACTTTCAACAAAACCTACCTTTTTACCGGTAGAATAAAAAACTGTGCGTCTGATGATGACTTAAAAGCCGCAATCCTTTCTGTTCAGTGTAATTAACCAGTGGAAAACACAAAACTGTGTCCTAATTTCAAGTAGCTTATAAATTTTCGATATTTATTGTGTATCGGATTTTCGCCATCCGCACTAAACTTCTCTCTAGCTTGTTTCTCGCATTCGTTGTTTGGAATACTTCAATCATTTAGCATACGCCTTGTCTAATTTTGCTTATTTAGGCCTGATTGCTTGCGCTCGGACTTAAGAAAACCACCGTTTCCTCGTGTTCGAAAAATCACACTTTTGACCGCCGAAAGATGCATCATACTTCGCCTAACTCTCAGTACATCCAAATTAATGATTACGAAGGTCTTCCGGGAGCCTGGGATGATCCATTTACTCTCCATTTTTCTTCCTTTTTCTCCCATTTATCTGATATTCAGCACTTTTTGCTCACATCAACCTTATCCAGACCTACTTTGTCGGTCTTTCTTGCGGCTCACCGTGTCTTCTTCTTGCTACTCTCCTCTCTCATCTAAAGCTCTCCTCTCTACTATCGTGCACTTCCCTAAATTTTCGGATTTCTCTGCCAAAAACGCTGCCTGATTACTAAGTAAAATATGCTGTTTTCTCTTCGTATTTTTGTCAAATTATTTTGCCGAATCCCTACAGTTTATCCTATTTTTTTGCCAAATCATAAGTAGACAAATCGCGTGGCCATTCATTGTTCACTGACATTTATTCTTTATCAAAAATGCTTTGAATTCAAGAGGCAGATTTAAAAATATGCCGTGAACTCTGGAACCATGGTTATATTTCATGTAATTTCTCTGTAGAGATCGCTCTTTTTGTCAATAAATTTGGAATGTTCCTTCTGCAAAGGAAAAAATGCTAACTTTTTACTATTTTAAATGTTTTCAGGAGTGTATGTCCGGTACTCTTCATGTTTTACTCCTGATTTACGATACCGTATCATGTAGGAGATACGGTTGGTGTGGTGGCTTGTGTACTAGCTAACCATACAGACGTCCAGGGTTCAAATCCCTCCAGAGGAGGATATTTTTCAGAGGTAACCCGACCCCTACTTGAGTGACTTCTGGTGGGCGCTTCAAGTGAAGGACTCCGTATGTCGGATGAGACGTAGAACTGTGGTCTCCTTGACGCCATTCGTTGTAAGAGCATGCTAATGCCAACGCCGGTTTTCTCCCCGCCCTTCTTCCCATACCTGTCCGCTATGGCGCATATGACCGCAGTTGTCGGTCGCCTCCCCAAATATCCATCCAATCTGAATCATGTATTGATATAGTTCAAACCTTGGGTCCTCAATAATCAATCAACCTCAGGGGTGGATTTAAACTGCAGGGTGAGTACGCATGAGTGTTAGAAATTTCTGGTTCTATGTGTCTTCCTTCACAACGTACCATGATACGTGCGAGCGAATTTTCCGCGGAAGCATTTGGGCGACTCGATGTAGTTGCACGAATGGAGGTCAACTTTCCAAATTTGTTCATTTCAGTTTTCGCAATGCCTATTGCGTGGTCTTACCCTTCCCATTCTTTTTTCTTTACAAAACATAAATTCCTCGTAATTCTGCAGCTCTGCGGTCATGGGTCGACACCCGGCAAGCGATTGGAAAGCATAAAATTTTTATGGCGTTCGTTTTAAGGGGCTATTCGTTTCTTTCACCGAGATTCGTCATGGCCTTTTCAAAATTTTGGGGAAACGAATTGCGTGCCGGTCGATGGGAACAGTTTCACCACGGGGGTACGCCTCGCCACGCAACAACATCCACCTCGAAAGTTAATGGGACACGGAGAAAGGAAAAGTTTTCCAATACTCTTGTGAACGGTATTGGTTACTTTGGCCCAGTTTCTCTCTGATCCTCTGAAGTTATTTAATCCTCAATTCTCTCTTACCCACTGCCTCGTATTCGTGCCCTGAGATAAAACATGTCTTATCGTCAAATACATTCATCTACATCTACGAAATACCCGTGCAAGCCATCACTAGGGATTGTGATACGGGATGACTCCACACCGGACGTGCAGCACTCGTCCCAGTTTAAATCAGAACCTCGCACGTTCCCCCGGATGCCAAGCGCCGGCCAAAAGCAGTCAGGGCAAAAGTGCGCAGTCGGACCATAAGTCCTGAGTAAGGGTCACTTCTAAGTACTTAACAGACTCTACATTTATGATCTCGGCTTGATAAATTGTGTACGTCTCGTTGGTTAAGCTACTCTTTTTCCAAATATTCATAACAACGCACTTTTAAAAATATAATTCCTACTGCAAAGTGTCACACCATTCGTTCATAGCATATAGGTCTTTCCTCAACGCAATACTGTCAGACTCGGTGTATGTATCCCTGTACAATACTGCGTCGAATACAGGCGAATTTTGTGCATCCCTGTGCAATACAGGCGAATTTTGCTCGTAACGACGGTGGTGATATCATTTATATGCAAGAGGAATAATAAGGGACCAATGACACTTCCCTGGCGTACACCGGATGTGACTTTAACTGTATCTGAACTATCGCCATCTAGAACTACCTTCTGTTTACGTTTACTAAAGAAAACTTCAATCCAGCGTATTACATCGTGATGTATTCCATAGGCTTTTAGCTTAGAAAGTAATTTTGAATGAGGAACTTTTTCGAATGCTTTTTTGAAATCTAAAAATAACGAGTCTACTTGAGTGAGATTTTCTCCAGAGAAAAGAATATCGTGAAGAAATATTTTGAATAATTATCTATATTAATGCTCGTATTCGGTCGTACCTAAACTTTGCCCATTTTCAATCTCCTCTTTTCAAGACTCAGTCTAAAATGAAGTAAGGTTTTGCTATATTTAATGATGTCGAATATTCGACGGGCACTGCCAGTTCGTATGTAATATGCAGGTATGGCGCTTGATAAGTCGACGAAATTCCAACGTGCAAGCCACCACTAGAGTGTGCGGCACGGGATGATTCCATCTCTAGAATGCAACACTCTTCCATATTGAAATCAGACCCGTGCACCTTTCCCCTGGTGCAAGGGTTAGACCAAAATCAATCACGATAACAATACGCGGTCAGGTCAAAAACTAGGAGGGAACTACGCTGGCGAAAATGCTTCCATGCAACACTAGATATTATACAGCTAATGGTTAGTATTAGCAATGCATTTGATGAATAGTCCTACAAGGTACTAAACCATGCAGAAAGCTAAATTATGCCGGACATTTCATGCGGGGTGAGCTGTTAGTAATGATGGTATGGTATTAAGTACAAGTACAAAAACAAATCTACCTAGAGAGAGTCACAGTTTCATAGAACTGGTATATCGCAACAATTATGGTCCCTTACTGTACTTGGAAAAAATTACGATCTAAATCTATCGGTTCTGCAGTCTATTACTTAATCTTATGGCTTTGATCGTTTCTTCCATAATAGTTTGGCTCTAGCAAAATATATTGAACGTCCCGCATAAAATAGTCCACATCAAACTTAAGTAAAACATTTATATTTTTCCTTTTACGAGATAGAGGTTCCCTCTCTATTTCCTTCAACAATTCAGTAACACTGCTAAGTTTATCGCAACAATTTTTTAAATCTTGCTGTTCTCTATCTGTATTCGATCTATGTCTTGAACTAGTCGTCCTTCCAACCAACCTGGTACTAGATTGCTCTGATGGAGAGACTAATTGCTTTTCATGGCGAGGACTTGAGCTCGAATCTCGGTGACGGAAGATATATTACCATGGAAAACTAACCCCTTGCCGTGAATGCTGTCTCGTTCTGAACCGAAGTGTATGCACTGTTGCGTAGTTATTTCTTCCTGTGCTTGGAGTTATCGTTGTCAAACGATGAAAATTACGGGGCCTTTCTTTAAAAAATGGTTTTTCGGTTTCCACCCACAAAAATCGCCTTCTTCTGTGCTTAGATGTTGCTGTGGAGTTTAGGGTATTTGAGAAGTCGCAGGAGGATATTTTATTGCTTAAAACCTTGGTTATCAAGTCTTCCAGACCTCGCCAGAAGTCTTCTGTTGGCAGGCCATGACAGCAAAATGATGATTTAAGGGATGATGTTGTTAAGAGGAAAAAAAGAAGATAACTTGGACGGACAAGGAGATAAATGACAGAGACAATGAAGAAAGAGAAAGAAATTTAGGGTTACTAATTGCAATGGCGAGTGCATATGGCCATTAGGGAACTTAAATATGAAGTTTTGCGTGATGAAGCTTAAAGATGATACCATGACAGAGAGATTGTATTGCATAATGAGAAATATGTATTGCATAATGAGAAATCTGTATTGCATAATGAGATATCTGTCTCTATTTGGAAGAACTCTGCTAATTCAAAATGAGGAAGGCGGTGAGCATTTTTAATAAGGTAAACACTCGATCGAGGTGAGCAGGAAGAAGGATTTAATATGGTGGAAAAAATAACTGGCATTAGGATTAGTATATACTCCTGATATAGCATCCGATATAGATGAAATTTCGTGGCTAAGTTGTGTTTCAAATTCCTGGAATTCTTGAATTGGGGTTGAATATTAGGGGAGGCGACCGACGGTTAAGGTCATTTGCGCCATAGGAGATAGGTAAGGGAGGAAGTGTGCATAAAATCCCGACGTCGGCATTAGCCTGCTCTTAAAGAAAGGCGCCAAGGGGACCACGGTTTAACGTCACATCCGACAGACTGTACTTGAAGAGCCCTCCACAAGACACTCAAGTAGAAATCGGGTTTCCTCTGAAAAACATCCTCCTCTGCAGGGATTTGAACCCTGGCTGTCCGTATGGTTAGCCAGTACTCTAGCCACCACACCAACCCGATCCCCCAGGAATTCTTATGGCATTGACCCTACAAATTATGATCGCTAAGGTATCGTTAGGGTTATCTACCTGTTCGGGCAGGTGTAAACGGAGAATAATAAATATCTTCTGTCTTTGTACCGGCGCTGTCATGTATTGTCAGATACAACTTCTTTGTTCACCTAAATATACGTCCTACCTCTCTTCATCCCGTCCATAAAACCTAATCTTTCCCTTCCCCACCGTAGATAACCCAACATCCTCTTCTCTATTCTCTCTTTACGGCCTTCAGCATCTCTTCGTCCCACATTTCCTGGTCCAACCACCATAGTTATCTCAGAGGTGGAATTTTTTCATAAACAGTGATCGCTTTTATTCCGTTTACAGCATTTTTGTCACAATTAACCGTAAATATCCACCGTTTCAAGTTAATGCGAGAGTCGACTGTTTTTTTATGAATAAATTTGAATTCATCTTCCGTGATCTCATACAATTAAAAGTCGCCTTACGAGTTCACGAAACGAAATCCTATCACTTGCGTGAGCTGGTTCGTGTGTAGTAGCTCCAATGATAATTTGTTCCTGCTCCCAATCCTGCGGCATTTTCGGAGCTCATCGTAAAGAGACGAATCGATTCGAAGAGAAAAACTTATAAATATATTCCTTCTGCCGCGTAAGATAGAGAAGTTAAAACAATCGATTTTCCTCTGTTTGTCTCTTTCTTATTTGTTGAAATGAGAGAAGGGTTTCCACCAGCTTGTCAAAGACGTATCATATAAAAAAATAATTTTTTTCCTTCGCGACGGTGGCGAACCATAAGAAATAGTGCTCAGCTAAAGTGAGGAAAATAGCCATAAAATATTCGTGAAACTCAGTCAACATGAAGATTTGCCGTAAATTTGGATGCCTTGGTGGATGAAACTTTCATTTGTGTGACACTGTTGACAGGCTTTAGGGACCTTTCTGTTCGATCAGTAATCACAGGTTCTTTTTGTTTAGATATTTTAATTGCGAATAAATGGCGTTAAAAAACCTTGTACCATTCACTCTTTCCTTCCAAATTTCCGATATAATCCTCGTTTAATTCGCAGTTGCTTTGGATTGTTAGTAATTTTGAACCACTCATGGTAGGTTTCATTAATCTTTTGTGTTCTAATTTAATTTTACATTTCAATACATCTACTTCCCTACCCTTTTTTATCCTTATCTCAACATACTTATCAGTATCCCTCGCTCTAATTACCAATCACCAACTCTGCCTCCTTAACAATTTCGGTAAATATTCAGTATTTTCTGCCATCCCAAGTGGCATTTCGTTCGTTCTCCTTTCAGCCTATCTACCTACTGCATTCCAATTCAAATTCAAATCTTAAACGCCTCCGATATAATACCTTCTTTCCTCCCCTGAGTTAATGTTTTGTGTCCATTAAAATTCACCCTCCATAACCTCCTTTCGCCAATTTTTAAAGACATTTTCGCGCTGACATGTTATTAGCACTCTTGTCGGTGAATATCTCTCTTTCTGTGGCAGTGGTAACGACCCAGGCCGAAATAAGAGTATACTTACTAGATTAAATTCTTTCCACCAGTGTGTCGATTCTCAAAATTCCGTGTCAGTTATCACATGCGAAGACAGCAATCCGTCGTGTGGCTTCGTGGAAGTATTGCATGATACACAAACATTCCACTCTTCCTTGCTGTGTTACTTTTCAATCAATTATTATGGCATGCGTAAGAGATGTGACAGCCCGATATTGTTCTATCAGCCTAATCATATGATCGAATAGTATTTTCGCATGCCATGATTGTCTCGGTGATTTGAGACAGCCATTGTATGATTGTCTCCACACCCATGGGACAGAATCACGCTATCGCCAAATCTCTGTCTTAAACTAGAGGGCGTGAGTGTTCTGTCGGCAAAAGTTGTCCTCGCTAAAGTAGAAAGGTTATGTATGGACCGGTACAGTAGTATAACCTAGGCTGATACATCTGTCGACTAGGTCATGCATGAATAAAACTCGTGACCTCATGTTCGAGCGAGAGAACATGACACGCGCGTATTCATCCGTCCAAAATGAAGAACAATTGGCCCGGACCGTCATGCGTTCCTTCCCACCCGTGACTTTAGATCGGTACACGTTTGGGGAAAGGAATAAAGAGATCCGATATCGCATTTCTGCTCGCTGCGGGAGGCTTTTGTACGCCGGAACTGCAACGAAGTAAATCAATGGAGCGCTGCCCTTTTGTTCTTTCAGTTGCGCGGGAGGTATATGTGCAGGTGGCGTGAACATTGACCCCCCTCGATTCCAGAAATTCGACGCTCCGATATCTTCCGAAGGGATTTCTGGGATGGCAGTGGACGTAAAGAGGGAACTTTCCGATTTCACGTCGTGTCCCCGATTTCTTTGTACTGAGGACAGTGAGCCCTCCTCGGTATTTCCTAGACGATGCCATGAATATACGCACCACCTGGCTAACATTGACCCATGGTGTCAATTTATGCGCTGAAATTCTCTCGTTTCATTATACTAGTCTTTATTGTCATTATTTTGGAATGGCGAGAGACGTAAAGAGAGAAATTTTGGATTTCACGTCATGTGACCGATTTCTTTTTACTGAGGACAGTGAGCCCTCTTCGGTATTTCCTAGACGATGTAATGTCTATATGCACCACCTGGCTAACATTAACCCATGGTATCAATTTACGCGCTGAAATTCTCGTGTTCCATTATACTAGTCTTAAAATTTGCACTGCAGTACATCTGTTACAACAGAATAACTCTGGCGCTATGTTTATGAAGAGGGGCATTAAAAATATGTGAGTCAGAGGAAGTCAAACGCTTAGAGATCACCGTAACTTGATTTCTAGCGCATGAAAAACATGCGAAATGCAGCATTATGTTAAAAAACTAGGGTTTCTCAAGCGAATGGTTTTCAGGTCCTCCTAGAAAAACTGTGAAAGACCTCTTAATCCGCTGAGGTAATAATCACATCTGAAACGCTCCGCTTACATCTAGGACCTTTTACAGAAAGACGTAAAACGCAAATACAAATGTGCAAAGGATATATTCGCGATTCGTTGATAAATACAACGAGGGAGTAGAATGTGTAACACAGGTAATATTAGAGCAATGTTGGAAGTCGCTGCAAACTCGGAGGCTACACTTTTGGCTTAAGTTGCTGGACAAATTCTGCCTCGCGTGTTTTAACCTGACACGGAGGATATCATTTTGACCCCACAATATAACTTACGGACCGGTAGAATCGAAAAAATCTTCTTTTTGTGCATTCTACCGCTGGAGATAGGTTTTGTTGAATGTCAGAGAATCTCCTACCGGCTTTCTACTCTTTCAGTGGCCTATCTCGCTCTAGTTTATTCATTTTCGCCTTAGCATACGATCTACCCTTCTTCACCCTGCCCACAAAACCTATTCTCATTATTCCTCTTCCCCGCTTGCCCAACATCCTTCCCACTATCACATTCATTAGCAACCCCCTTATTACACCCTCTAGCCACCTACACTACCTATCTCAAATTTCATCAAGAAGCTTCCTTTTCTCGCCCACCATCTCAAGTTCACCCTCGTTATTCTTCCTCTCCGTCTACAAAATCTCCATCCTTCTCCACACCCACATCTCAAATTCCTGCAGCATGTTCTCGTCCTCCTTTCTGAGTGTCCGTATCTGCCCCATACAACGCTACGCTCCTAAAATCACATTTTATATAATTTTTTTACGGATTCCAATTATTATCCAAATTTCGAATTCCATGTTGTGATAGCTCCCCTTCTACATTGCTGTCCGCTCGTTAGATAATGGTATGACGATAATGTGATAGCGTCCAGAGAAATTTATAGTTTTAATTTATAGTATAAGAAAAATGAACCAGGATTTGTTTACAATGGTGATGTTTTGCGTAGTTTGCTTTTAAAAAGAAAATGGACTGGCTAACTATTTTACTAATTTTTTTTGCTGCTTAGCAATATATTTCTTATACTACTGTGGACTTACACACAATTCTCCATTTTGAGTTATTTCATATTTTTTTCATTTCATTTATTTGTGAACAATTTTACACTGATGTTCCGTCAGGCACATGCCTGTCGACGGGACATGTGTATATTTAAACATAGAAATATATTTTTCATCTTACTGGCAAACTATAGCAGCTCAGGCTCATAATAAATAAGAAACATCAACATAAATGCACCTTGAGATAAAAATATCAGAAAAAGAATAACAACAATAGAAATGAACCGTGATAAAAAATACTATTTTACAATTCCATTAACATTTGTCTCTGTAAAACCCTTTTACAATGTTTTTGAAACTAAGTACACTTTCTTCCTTTTCTTTTTCCAACTCTCGAAAATATTTATTCCACAACTTTGGGAGAAAATACCGCCTTTCACGTTCACCATATTTGTTATTTGTTTTAGGCACAACAAAAAAGTTCCTCTTGTGTTTACATCATTTAATGCAATTAAGTAGTCTTCCTTGTCCTTGTACCTACAAATTAAGATAGAGTAAAGTAGATATTGGGGTAACAGAACGTTATCATTTATGTACACGGCCCGTATATCGTTTTGAACAGTACCATAATTCATAATTTTTAGCACATTCTTTTGTATTGTATTGATTTTAATCATATTATATTATGATGCATAGCCCCAAACTTCGATACCATGTCTAATATGGGATTCAAACAGAAAAAAGTATAAGATTCTCCTACAATTCATGGGTAGTAGATGAATGGTATTTTTGAGTCTCATTACAATGTATCTCAACTTTCTACAGGGATTCATTATATGAATATCCCACTGAAAGAGGTAATCAAGAGTCAACCCAAGATATGTAAATTGTGATGCATTTTTAAGTATGTTACAAATACATTTAAATGACATTATTCTTAAACAGTCACAAGAATGACAAAGGATAATGACATTACGTTGTACAGGGGTATGTGGCGAGTGAATATTCATAGCAGCAGTTTTTTGTGTATATAATACCAGTCTTCTATCATGAGACCATTTCAAGTAGTTAGTATAACCTTGTTGTAACATAATCTCAGCCATCTCAAAATTCTTATGTCCCACTAATAGCATGGTATCATCAGCATACTGTAACAGCCTACAGTGTTTTATAACATTTTTCATATCATTCACAAAAATATTGAATAACAGTGGACCCAAAATAAACCCCTGTGGAACACCTTTTTATGTTTTGAACACATCACTATATACATCATAAATTTTAACCTTAGACTTCCTATTACAGAGGAAATTTTGGAACCATTTCTGCTCCGTTTATAAAATTCCATATTTACTCAACAGCGAGCACAATATTTGATGATCGACCATGTCAAACGCTTTGCAATAGTCAATGCATATTGCAAAGATATGGTTTCCCTTATTAAAGTTATTACAGACACATTCTGACAGTTCAATTAGAGCCTCTGCTGTACCTATTCCTTATCTGAATCCATATTGTGTTTCACTTAAAATGGAGTTTTCCTCTAAATACTTCCTTAGGTGAGTTGCAACAAACCGTTCTAAAATTTTATCTAACATGGATAAAATAGACATTGGTCTAAAATTACAAAGTAGTTTGCATGACCCGTATTGGCCTCACAATTGCTTCTTTAAGGCAATCAGGGACAGTACTCTCATCAATGCTCAGATTAATTAATATAGTTATTACTGGACATACTACAGCTTTGATTAACTTCAAGTCTTGTATTGTAATATTATCAGCACCTGGAGCACATTCATGCATGCTATCTATTATTTTACTAACCTGTTCATCTTGTTATGTATGTGTATGATGTTAAGGTCAGGGTGGGAAGCATAGGGTAGTTAAATCTCATGCTCTTTATTACTTTTAATCGTAATTATATTTGCCTTGATTCTTGGTATTATAAAAACAAATTAATGACTCATGGGTTGATATTAAATACAGCGGTAAGACACATGAAAGATATTAATATTCCATGGACTATAATCAACCCAGGTTTTTACACAGTTTGATTTTACATAGTGGCACTTGTTTGGTCCTCCCTACTATGCTAAATATAAGGTTTTATTTTATATGTTAAAGTTGCCTTTCCTACATTCTAATGACACTGTTATCATTTGCTAGGACTTTGAGGTTTGCAAATTTAAGCAAATGTATTTTTTTTAAATCTAATATACCGTATTTCCTGGCCAATTATTTTCAATTTTTTACTCCAAAAGTGATATTAAATCATCCTGAATCTTAAGGCATCGAGAATAAAGCCAATGTATTGCTGCAGCATGCTTAAGGTGCACTCACCATCACTCAGTTGTGTTCTGTAATGAATAACTTGAATACAATGGAGAACTTGCTAAGTTTTTTTTACAGCTGTTTTAACCCATGAATCATATAGATAACCATAAATGTTTCCTGTATATCCTTTTTCTTTCATCTGAGCGACCCATATTTATTGAACTAGAGTGAATGGAAAAGATGATGTCGTTTCAAACGCAGCTTTTTGCGTGCCATTTTGGAAGTTATACACGTGACGTCACACCTGCCATCTACTGACCGAGACATACGAGATACCGGTAAATAGTTCGGCGAGTATCAACGTTCACTTACCGCTCATTTATCTTTAGCAGAAAGTTGTAGTTTTTAAGCTTCAATAAATGAGGTGATACACCTTGAGGTGTAAATTTTAAAGGTGTTCTTCATTTACGAATGAAGATGGAAACAGCTTTTTAGCGGTGTAATTATACCCTTTGATTAAGAGATTGAAACCTCGGCTCATGTCGATGTGGAGGGATTCCAGATTATTAAAAGTAATTCACAGGGATGCGGAATCGTTGTCGGACATAAATTAGCACAAAGTGTAAATGGGACGGGAGTTTTAATGTACGACCGCAATGCGTTCACGTTCAGAAGGGGTTTATTTAAATTTTATGTGCCGTGCCGACAGAAAAGGCCATTTTCGCCTAATAAGCGCGGAAGGAGGTATCTCTGTATCTTATCAGCCAATGGATCAACCTTCTCGCCACGGCTCGCGAAATTGGAAGCGGTCTGTATAAAGTTCCCAAGCATGTATAAATAAATGCTTTAATGGCCAATACGGTCGCTCGGCAAACCAACCGCTACTGTGATTTTCTTCGCGGCTTATTTTTTAACTCTTTTCTCTTCTAAATATCTTCATCTTTAATAAATAAAGATTTTTCCGTTTTACCCTGCGACACTAACGAAATATTTGGAATTTGACGCTGAATTTAGTTGCTTGTCACCGGACATTTTCATTTTTCTCTGCCATACTCCTTCATATTTACCCCGTCACGGGGCCGCCCTTAGGGCTAGCGGGGCCCCGGGCAATTATGCTTTACGGGGCTCCATGCAACTATTATTTTTGCAGCCCTGAGCAACTATGGTTTACCAGCTCTAGAAATATAGTTATTCGAGCTGTAAATAATAAAATTAATTTATAGTATGATTTATTATTACTTATAATGTATTTATTGATTTTATAGGTACCTTTTATTTTAGTATTGAACTAATATATATCCAATTCCCAGGTGACGACGGGGATATTTCCTGCATGATGTTTTCTTCTACTTGCATAATTTTTCTTATATTTTCATTTCTTATTTTTTGTAGTTTTGATATTCTGCTGCTTCTTCTTATAAAATCCATTTATACGACCTCCAGTCTCCGCCTATCCCTTTTGGTCATTTCCCATGTCTCTGCTCCGTAAAGGAGTATACTCTGAATAATTGTTTTATATATTTGCAATTTTGTTTTCCTACTTATGTCTATTGACCATAATATGCTATTCATTTTATTTATTGCGAGTTTTGACTGATGTATTCGATTTATTATCTTTTTTTTACTGGTTCCTTCTTTTCCAATCGTTACACCCAAGTATTTATTCTCACTACAGACTTCGATGGCATTTCCTTCTATTTCCAGATTCCTTGCCTTCTCATTGATTACCATATATTTTGTTTTGTTGAAATTTACTTTCAGATAGTTTTAAAAAAATTATATAAATAAAAAATTCAAAAATAGGTTAAGAGTAAATTAATACAACTCGGTTCAACTTTTTGGAGCTCCATGTTAATTAGTAGAAATAATTGTTACAGTCCACTGGCCTGTATCAGATAAAGCAATGTGGCGATCACTCCATATTTTTAGTTATATTTCTCCATTTTGTGATTCCCGAGTTCCTCGAAAATGCGACCCCCTCGTAGGCAAAAAGCTTGGGTTAGATGCCCCTCTTTCCCAGCTCTTAAGGGTTTTACTGCCCCATGATAAACTGGATTAAATCATAAATTTTAGAAATGCCATGAGAACGCAGAGTATTTATTTGCCTTAACTCAAGGGTGCCTTTTCCATCATATTTATCCATGACTTCCTTGGCTCAGTGTTCACTCTCCTATCAGATACCCATTTTACTATTTCATTCTTTCCTTATGACCGAACCAACGAAGCTTAGTTCTTTCATATGTCCATTACCGGTGCACCAAACCCATTTTCTTCAAATACCCACTAATTTATAACCTTATCGCTCCTACGGTTACCACAAACACTTCTTGTAGATTTATCTTGTAGATGAATTGTCTCCATGATCTGGTAGATAACGCAGTGCAGGCAAATGCCAATGCTGGGCCCGAAACGTCATACAAGTTTACGCAACCCAACGAAACCCGGAAACAATAGAATTGCCAGCACTACTGCGCTGCGACAGCCTCTAGCAGAAATCTAAGTGCGGGGGTATATCAATATATAACTTGCAAAACTGGATAGAGGCAATAATAATCCAAGTAACTTCCTGAAATTTAGTTCACCTTTCCACATAGTCATCCTGTACATTCAGACACTCATCACATATCTTTACAAGTCCTTGGGAGCCGGCAGCAAAGAAATATTTTTAGTAGGAGCGTCTGAAGATATTACAACTTGGCTGTTTCCACATGAGGTCTCCTTGTCTCTCCAGTCTTCATTCTCTAATTGTCTCCTTTTCATATCTTGGGTGACTTGCTTTGTCCAGTCTTCTGGTGGTCGTCCTCTCTTCCTCCTCCCGGGTGGTTGCCAATGCTGGGCCCGACCGACCGAATTTACCGACCATGGTTTCGTTACAGAGTAACATTATCAAGGTTTCGTTACTCTGTGACGAAACCATGGTCGGTAAAAATAAAACCTCATGTGGAAACAGCCAAGTTGTAATTTCTTCTGACGCTCCTACTATGAAAGATTTCCGCGAAGTCACGCCCGCTACCATTACTTATGAAATATTTTTTGTCTACTGTCGAAGCCAATGAGTAACCTATTGGACTACTGCATCATCATTTTCAAAATGTCGGCCACCAAAATGATTTTTTAGGGGCCCGAGCAGATGAAAATCGCTTTGAGGCTAAGTTGAGACTGTATGATAGCTGCTCTAAGTGTCCCAATGAAATGTTTACGATTGATGCTGATGATGAAATGCTGAAGGTTGCGACTTATTCATTGACTTACCCTCGTATATCGATCTTCAACGAATTTATATTCCCTCAAATGCACTCTCCCTGTTGCTTCACGGAGTTATAAAAAGAAAAGAAGTTGGTGTATGCATGTAGCAGGAGTGAACGAATACGAGTAGCATATTAGCCAATTTATCAAAAGGTGGCCAGTTCCATAGCCCTCTGGGATGATAACTAATTCGTTGACGGTGCCCACCATAAAAGGAAATGATTTGATAAGTAAGTTACTGACGGGTATTAAAGTGGACAGTCGTTAAAAATAATGCGATATACTAGATATTTTTACCTGTAAATTTTGGTAAAAAAACCGGCGTGTTGGAAAATTACGACAAGGTGTGAACAAAAACGGTCCGAGGATTTAGTAGAACACATGGTGTGCCTTGATTTTTGCTAGACTTTATATAAATGCCGTCAGTTTTTAAAAATTGGTAGCATTAGTGTCACCCACTTAGAAAGTTGTCTGTGAAACATTCATTCGCCTGAACTGGGATTCGAACCGATTTGCGTCAAATACACGCTTAGTGCTTATTCTGACGCGATGGCATGAAATAATATAACGAAATGTAATTTTCATAGTGGAGTTGGAATTTTATATGGCTATGTAATGCTTTCGAATGCATTTTTTATTGAAGACCTCATTCTTTTTTTATATTAACTATCCCAGTGATATCCAAACGATTCATTCCTTGATGAGTAGTGACTTTTCCATTGTGTAGAAGTTTTGCAGCAATGAAAAAATACATCAAAATCGGTGCCATTAAAGAAACCCTACGTGTATGAGGAAAATTGCTAAGAGTTCTTCTTTCGTCATGGCATGACAACAGTTCTGAGACAACGTTATCAAATCCATCTGGGTAAACTCAGAAGCGTGAGAAATGAAAATTTGAAAATTTTCGTGCGTTCTCGCGCCGATCTCACAAATAGTCGTGTTTGAAAGGCATTCATTGGGCGCATGAATTGGCGTGATGATTTAAGCCTCGCGGTCAAATTTTCGGGGCGCATTATACAATTTCATAAAAGCAGGTCATAGAGTGGGAACGGCAGTGGGGAGGAGGGAGGTCTCCGCTCATAATGCTCTCGCCACACATTCGGGACGTCCGCTTCAACATCCGTACCAATTGGGGCATCGAACGGGCAAAAAGTTATTGAAATTTCCGCATCGGGTACCCGTTCCTCTCTCCTCCTCGCCCGTGGAATGCAATGACTGCCCCGTACGAAGTTTTTTTCTTTTCTTTTTTAATTCCAATCCCACGTAAAAACGTAGCATTTCATCCGTACGTTCCGCATGCGTGCTAATGCGATCTCATATTGCTTTTATCTCTCATATTTGTCTCGCACGAGCCTCACTATTAGCCTTCAACATCCTCGGATGAGTGGAGGGGGAAGCGTGGGAGGGGGGCGGGACGAACAATGCTGCAGATCTGGCACTCCCGCGCGCTTTGAAGGCCGGACAAAGTCGCAACCCGCGTTATGTGCCCGCGATAAATCACAATCGCTTCCCTTGTAACAAACGCGAGCCTTGTTGTTTGCGCAAACCCTAAAATTCCATTGTCCCCCGGAATCAGTTCCGTGTGACGGTAAATAAACTTAGCTCCGCGGTCGCAACAACGGGATGAGAGCGAAGAGATCCATCTATATGTAGGCACGCACACGATTCTGTGCACGCGTGTCTCTTCCACTCATATTGTGCACACACATACGCAAACCCGTGTTTATTGGTTGGATGAGTAACGATTTGTTTGGAATATCCATTCCCTGCGAAATCCGTATCCTCTCTTCTGTTGACCTACGAAAATTTACCGCCCCCCAAGTTATTGAAAAATGCGTCGGTTATTTATCGCCAGTTTCGGAGTCATCGGTGGTCTTTATTTTGCACTTTTGGACGAGAAATAATGAAATCCGCACAAGCCCCGCTATAGTTTTCAGATTTCCATTGTTTGTTGTATAAGAAAAGAAGGGGCTCATAAATCCTGTTGCAATATTAGCTTTACCGAAACGTGTTTAACAGATTTGTTCACCTTTGTTCTTTTTCTGGCATTCCGTCGATACTCGTCGCTAACAAGCGATATTTCCAATGTCCTGTTTCCAATAAAATACATGCAATTATCTCTAATCTTTTTTCCTGCAATGGTGGCTTGATGAGCCTTTCAAAAAAGGGCAGAATTCCTTCAATCAGGTCTTCTCGTAACTCTACGGTAGTGGCTTGAATTATTGGGTCATGATTAGTAGCGTCGCGACGCGTCGGTCTCCTGGACTGTTTAGACCTTTTTTAGAAAGATTATTACAGTTTTTTATCAAACAATTTCGAAATTACAGCAATCAGTCGTGAATTTAAAAACATTTATTCAACATTGTCACTGCAAAAAGAGAAGATACTTAACCCTTTAACCTATTTTGGTTATGTTGCAGAATGCGTGGACTGGGGAACTGGTTTTCTTCACCAGAGCAAAAGAGTAGACAAATTGTTTAGACACATAAAAAAAGGATCCATTTCCATTATATGCCAGAAATGACATATTCGCATGTTTTACATATCAACTTTCACGCAGCATAACGAATTAGGTGGCATGTGAAAACGCCAGCGGTGACGCACTATATATTGTATCGAAATTAGCTATATGTAACGATATGCTTTGCTCAAAGAAGATAGGACAACAAACAAGGAAACAGTATGTAAAAACCTTCGTGTGGAGAGCAGCACTTTATGGGTCGAAAGCATAGACCATTGGAAATGCTGACTAGAACGGACTAGAAGACTTTGAAACCTGGTACTAGAGGAGGATGCTGAAGATAAAATGGACGGAAAAAATAAGAAATGATGAAGTGTACAGATGAGTAGAAGAGATAAGGACTATAAAAAACACCATAGAGAAAGGATGAACTAGATGGATTGGACACACCCTGAGGCAAAATGGGTTTGTGAGGAACATAATTGAAGCAAAAAGAGGGAAAAGTCCCCAGAGGAAGACCCAGGAATAAGTTCATGGAAGAAATGAAGAGGAAAGTACATAGGAAGAGATATTTGGAGGTAAGGAACCTTGCATTAGATAGGGAAGGGTGGAGGGCTGCAGTCAACCAACCTTAGGATTGAACGACCAATGAATGAATAAACGATACGCTTACGCGAGTAATTTTTTATCTCGTATATTGAAGAAGCATTAAATAATGGGAAGCTACTGTAGAGGTTGAGCTGTATTTGCATACTTCGCCAGCGTCGTCAGAGAATTTATATTCACGGCATGTGAGACCGGGCTTCACCACAATAGGGGTAAAGTGCTCGTGACTCTCCAAATTGACGCTACTTCGCTAATTACTCCCTGAGTTTCTGGCAGCATTGAGCGGCTCAATAATAATAATAATAATAATAATAAAATAGGCATAAAGTATTGTGAGTAAAGCAAATATACTTATTTCCAATGATAAATTCAAGACTTTAAGTCACTTATGTTGTCGATAATGGGCAAACGGGTCTGCTATTTTCCTCTTGTCGAGAAAGGTTTCCAAGCTAAATTAGGGAAAAGAGACGAAGTTAAATTAGGGAAACAAAATTAGTCTGTAGTAGTTCTATCTGTACGTTCATACCTATTGTGTGTAATATCTTGGCCGTTGCTTTATAGATCGATTTTCCTTTAATTACAAGTAAATTATCTGCTATTAACGTTAACTAGAGAAATTTGCTTGAATTGGATGAGCTTCCTCTGAAAGACTTGAATCAAAGTATTCCAATTGAATAAATTACTGAAGAAAATTAATTTACAATGCATTTTGGAAAAGATGATTAAAGCCCCTGATGAAAGTGACGCAGCAAGATATTAAACCAGCCTATTATTCTATGGCCTAGTTTTAATCCCAATGATGCAAAACTGTGTATGTTTCCAAACAGCTTAACTTAAAGAGGATTTCCCGGAAAAATTCCTCGAATGGAGGAAAATAAAGGCTCAGAAAACATGGCCAGATCGTATATTCCCGCGGGAATAAAAGATAGATTTGTACACGAGCGGAAAATAGACGCTTGGGAGGCAGGAAGATGTATTTCCGGAATTTGGATGAGATTAGTGCGAAAGAGGTGATCCCCATGGTGGAGTCCCAAGGGATGATAGAATGATCAAAGATGCATTTGAACCTGGAATAACGAGGCAATAAATCAAGAAGATTTTTAAAAAGCATAAATGGTATTCACCCTGCAGAAAAGTAATGTAGTTTCGGTGGCATTCATTCTAGGAACAACGTGGGAAGTGCATAGAGGTGGTCTTCTTTCCTCTTTATAGTCATTCATCAAAGTATTGA
The DNA here is from genome assembly GCA_963169105.1 of Ceriagrion tenellum. NCBI lineage: Eukaryota > Metazoa > Arthropoda > Insecta > Odonata > Coenagrionidae > Ceriagrion > Ceriagrion tenellum. Next base: position 80,435,749 of record OY720640.1, read on the forward strand.
ACCAGTAGGTTGGTTGAGTTTTGGAAAGTACTTATACTAAGGTCCTGATTTCTGGTATATCGTTCCATTTTCCCTCCTGTAGGCGATCCGCCACTGGGTCCCTCTAAAATTCCACATATCGTTTCCCTCCTCTTAATTTATTCAGAATTCCTGTCCTCTTCCTTCCTCTTCCATGATTCCCCATTGTCCACCCCTCTATTAACTTCTTCAACATTACCTCTCTTTTCAATACGTCCTCCGTCTATCTCTTCTGCCTCCTCCGAACCTCCGCCACTATCTTCCTCTCCTCTCAAATCATATCCAATACTTCCTAATGCTCATTACCGAGTATTAAACGTTTTCAATTGTTGCCTTCCTCGAAACGGAGGGACGTGATAGGGATATAAGTGTGTATACAGGTATGAATACAGCCTCTCTGTTGGCTAAATTTCTGGAAGTACTAGAGGTAGATAGGAACCTAGGATAGGAGTAGAAAACCGGGAGGGGAATCCTTGACTTTTAAAAAATTAACTTAAACCGGATTTCATTTCAGTATTCTATCAACTGATTGGTAGGTTTTTGGGCAGTACTTATGTTAACGGCCTAATTTCTGGCATATTATTCTTCTTTCCCTTCTATGCGTGATCCGCCATTAGATCCCTCTTAAAATCCTCACATCGTCTTCTTCTTATTTCATGCACAATTTCTATCGTCTTCCTTCCTCTTCCATGATTCCCCAGTTCCTCCCCTCTGTTAATCTCTTCAACATTACCTCTCTTTTCAAAACATACTCCATCCATCTCCTCTTCTTCCCGCATACCTCCGCCGGGGGATGACTTATCATCAACATGAACTAGTGTCAAGAAATTTAATTTCACCAACATGCACCACATAATGGGTACGCTACAATGCTAGAGAGACTACTAAAATGATCCGTTATGTAACTTTGAAAACGTGACGCATAAATCATGCAGGGAACATGGAAAACATGGTGTAAGCCCTACTCGGCTGATTTAGAAACATGCATTATGGGCCATATGAATAAATCAGCTACTTTATAATAATAATAATAATAAACATTTATTGTCGTGGACTCATTGGTCCTTTAGACATTGATAAATGAACAACAACAAAGAATACAACTCAAAGATCCTGAATAAATGTATACATAATATTACATAAAGTGAATGAGAATGTGTACATAATATTACATAATACATTATAATCCAAAATATACAACAATCGATTTCACTTTTCATTTCAACGTGTTGGAATTTATCAAATCGAAAACTTTTCTTTTAAAAATTGCGATGGATTTACATGCTTTAATATCATCAGGCAGTAAATTCCATCTGCGGGAATTAGACACTAGGAACGATCTATTATACATATCTGTACGATGTGAGATTATAGATCAGATCATGAAAAGAAAATTAGGGAAATAGACTGCAGAAAAGAATGGTTTAAAATGTAGTTTTCCCCCCCAGCGATAAGAGACCATAATGGCTGCGTTAAAATTTGAAATAGGTTAGTTGACAGGTAGTGTAGCTGATTAATTCATATGCTCCCAATGCATATTTCTAAATTGCTGAGTTGTCTAACTAAATGTTTTACATGTTTCCTGCATGACTTATGCGTCACGTTTTTAAAGTTACATAATAGATCATTTTAGTAGTTTCTTTAGCATTTATAGCATACCCATTATGTAGTGCATGTTGGTAAACGTTAATTTATTCACTGTAGTTCATATTGGTGGTAAGTCATTTCCTGCTAAACACGTTGTGGTGGCTTGCAGGGTAATAAGTAGATGTAGATACGTGAACTACAAGAAAGGAAGTTCATTCAGCATTCATTTCCAGAAGTTCATTACAACAGTATTTCAAATTGAATTCTAGTTGCCACGCATTGTAATACGCTTGAATTACCTTAAGGTCCTTTGTTAACGCTTCCTTATCGTTATCGTTACGGATTTCCCTGTACACTACGGTATCGTCTGCTAATGGCCTCATTTAGAATATGCCGCTAGTATATGGGATCCGTACGAGGAAGGTATGATAAAAGAATTAGAGCGCGTGCAAAGGAGATCCGCTAGGTTTGTTAAAGGCTGTTATAATAATTGTATAAGTGTTACGAGTTTAATAGAAGAACTAGAATGGGAATTACTATCAGAACGCAGGTTAAAATTTAGGTTAAACCTTTCAAGTAAATTCGAAACCGATTTGTTCACAGATGACGTTAGATATATGTATTGAAAACCCCTGCGTATTATGCTGGGTTAGATCATATTAACAAGATTAGAGAGATAGATTGTCGTACCGATAGATTTAAAATGTCATTTTTCCCGCGCACTATAAGAGAGAACAATAGGCAGCGTAGCAAAGGGATAGGTAGGTGAAATAAAAGTTGGAGTAGTCTGTAGTGCATGATGAATGCAATAACAACCAATAATCCCTTCCTTATTATGTAGATACTAACCATCTAGCTCCATGTGACCCTATTATCTAGCATGCCTTCATTAAATATCCTAGTTGATGTCAATAGTGCATGTTTGGTGATCTTCACCCCCTGCCACACACCCTCGTGGTGGCTCTCAGGGAATTACGTAGACGTAGACGAATAGTCGGAGTTTACTGTTTACTACTTCACCAATATCGTTAATATACAGAAGGAATAGAGGTAGACCTATGACACTCTCCTGTGGGACACCCGAAGTATCTTTAACCTCACTGGACATGGCACCGTCTAATACTATTCACCGTCGATTCACCCTCTACTATACACCATCGATTGAAATTAACACTTAATCATTTGAGTAAATTTTAAACCGATTTATTTTCAGAAGAAGTTTTTAATATCTTACGAACTCCAAAATACTACAGTAGATCAGATCATGAGAATTAAATTAGGGAAATTAGATTGTAAAACGTATAGTTCTAAAATGTCATTTTTCCCGCGATCGATAAGAGACCAAAATGGATGCGTTCAGACTTAGAAGTAAGTTAGTTGACAGGCAGTGTATCAGATCAATTAATACAATTCCTAATGCATGTTTATAAATCTGCCGAGTAGTGCTAACACCATGTTTTGCATGTTCCCTGAATGACTCTTGTGTCACGTTTACGTGGTTATATTATAGACTCGCTTCGCTCGGTAGGGGGCTTTTACGTGGCTATATTATAGATTCATTTTGTAATTTCTGTAGCATTTGTAGCATGCCTATTATGGGGCACATGTTGGTGAAAGTAAATTCCTTATCTGCAGTTCATGTTGTGATAAGTCACCCCCGGCCAAACATCCATCTGGTGGCTAGCAGTGTTATAAGTAGAAGTTCTACTCTCTGGACGCGATCGGTTAGGAATTCTCTGATTCAGGAAATCACGTCGTCGTCAAAGCTGTAAAATTTTTGTTTAATTAATAATTTACTTGTGGACACTATCAAATACTTTTTTAAGTAGAAAAATCGCCCTTAATAACATGGACGGGATGACGAGAGGCATGAAGTATGCTGACATTGAGAAATGAATTTCGTTGCTAGGTAAAGGTTTGCAATCTGTAAAAATCTGAAGTATTTTTACTCCCATTCATTAGGTAGAATACCTGCCTCGCCCGCTGTACATCTACATCTACGTCATACCCTGCAAGCCACCCAAAGGGTGTGTGGCAGGGGGTGCTTCCACACCAGGCATGCATGAATGATACGGTAGAACACCGAAATTACATTGAAACCCGCGTACCACACATGCAAAGCGCCAATTAAAAATCTAATACCCAAGAAACATTCTATCGTCAATCGTTCCAACATGCAAGGGATACAAAGAGTACTACTACAGATTCTAAATATCATGCATAAATAAGAACATCAATATTTACATCATGCATAAATAAGAAAGGGGAGAATATAAAGAAAAAGATTTACTGTCTGCCTATTGTCACTACTCGAACTATTCATGACGACGATCACAGCTGTTATGGTCCCGAATGGTACGCGGAAAAAAATGACATTTTATACCTATCGGTTCTACAATCTAGCTCTCTAATTTTATTGGCGCGATCTAATCTGCCGTAGTACGAGGGGGTTAATAGTATGTTTTTCACGTCGTCAGAGAAATGATTTTCTTGAAATTTAGTTAGAAGGTTGTAACATAACGCTGGCCTCGTCATTTTTTCTTTTACCACCTCATGGTTTATAATAACAATAAGGGACCCACTATATTGTGAATTTTGAGAATAAACAATAGACCTAAGGAGTGAAAGCGTCGGCAACAAAAGGGGATTGTAGAGGAAACCGTCGGAGTGTACGGTCGTGCAAAGACAGCACGCAAATAGCTTTGTAGATCAAACCCTGGCAGTGAGCGGACGTGCAAAGAGAGAGCACGCAAGTTTTTGGCAGAGGGAAGTTCCAGAGTGTGGCATCGTGCGAGACATAGCCCACGTAGAAAAGGAGAATTGACAAAGGAGCTGGAATTAAGGAGAGGAACGGGAGATTTTACAACAGGACGAGACCCAAAAAGCTGAGGGCCCACCAAGGACGAACACCACGCATGCTGAGAGGATTTTCCAGACCACAGAGGGACAAACCAACCTGTGTCGTCGAATAATTGGGTTGTAACTATAAACTTTTATTTTCATATAAGATACAAGAAGCCATAAGGCAAGAGGTTTTAATTGGCCAAGAATTAAGTTTGTGACTGGTATCCCTCTGTATCAAGTAATTGGATTTTGTGAAAAGTTTAAGTGATGAAGTGTGGCAAATAATTAGACAATATACTTGAAAGAAGGAATAATTATTCATATACCAAATTTGTGTCTAAATTAGAATATACAGTTGGTCATGACCTAAGGGTATAAGGAATTATTTTGATTATTTAAATTGTCTGTAAATTGAATATTTCATTTTGTCAAGTAAATTGCAACCATATCTCTAAACCTGCAATGTTTCATGTATTTTATTTCCCGACGAGCAAGCTGGGGCAAAGTAATTAAAATATAAGGTACGAGAAGATATCGCAATCGTGGTTTCTTTCCAGGTAAAAGAATCAATAGTTTTTCGTGTTACATGTTTATCCACAACGTGTGGAATTTCGCGTATTAATTTGTAATAATACCTTTTACATTATTGGCTCCCACAACGTGGAGCATAATACAAAGTAGAAAAACAACGAAGAAATTACTTGTTACAAGTTTAAGCTTATAATTTATACTACGCTGTGATAGCGATTCCCATCCTAATTCTTCTAACAGTCCAGACACACTAGCCAACTTATCGTAGCATCGTTTCACAAACCTAGCTCCTCTTCGCTGTACGCGATCTAACTCTGATATCAACCCCGTTTCGTACGGATCCCATACACTAACAGCATATTCCAGATGAGGCCTAACGATTGAAAAAAAACAACGTTCTTCCACTTTCTCATCACATTTTCCGAGTACTCTGTACGGTTCTGTACTGTATGGTTCCAGCCTCCCCCATCAGAGAGGGGTGGTGACCGATCGCTTCCCGTGGATGATCAAGGCGAACAGACTTCCTCCACGTGCCGATGATCGGAGCCATTCTTTTCGCGCACACATCCCGAAACGCCCACGCCTTCCTCCCCCTCCCACCGAGCGAACCGAACGGTTTTAGCAATGCGTTGCGTCATCTCTCCATACGCCCTCGCCTCCCGTCACGACCACTGGGAGGTCCGCGCCGCTGAAGGGTAAACAAAACGCTGACTCCGAAGGGACTTCCTTCTGCTTTCTTTCTCGTTTCTCCTTCCCTTCCCCATGTGACCTTCTTTCACTGCTTCGACGATTTGATATGGGGCTATGAGGGAGGTTCTTTGTTGCCATTTGGAGTTTCACCCACCGGGGTTGGATTGCGTCATTGAGGTATATCGAGAGGGCACTGCTATGCTGGCCAATTCTAGAAGCTGAACCCATTTTGTATCTACATCTACTAATTACCCTGCAAGCTACCACAAAGGTGTTTGGCAAAGGGTGACTTATCACCAACATGAACTTAAGAATTGGATTTTTCTGGAGGCGACCGACATCTAAGGTCATTTGGGCCACAGGGGATAGGTAAGGGAGGAAGGGTGGACAGAAACCCGTGGTCGGCATCAGCCTGCTCTTTACAAAAGGTGTCAAGGGGAACACGGTTTAACGTCTCATCCGACAGACGGAGTACTACACTTGAACTGCTCTCCACAAGACACTCAAGTAGGGGTCGGTTTTACTCTGAAAAACATCCTACTCTGCAGGGATTTGAACACTGACCGTCCGTATGGGTAGCCAGCACTCTAACCACCAAACCAACCCGATCCCCCATGAACTACAGTGAAGAAATTGACTTTCACCAACAAACACCACACTATCGGTATACTACAAATGCTACAGCTACTATCAAAATGATCCATAATGTAACTATGAAAACATGACATAAGAGCCATGCAGGGAACATGCTAAACATATTATTAGCAGTAATCGGTAAACACCACAGGTATTTTATTTTATTTTATTTTATTTTATCTTCACTACCCCGAATACAGCACGATGTGCCAATTTACGTCGGGTGAATAACAGTAACAACGGACGATACACAAACACCCATGTCCTGGGCAGATAATATTTTACCCAGGCGGGACTCGAACCCGCGACCCTAGGATTAGCAGGCGAGGACTTTACCCCGCCGCCGCCAGGGCCGCCGGGGATCTTCGTCGAACCTCATTTTCTTATAGGGCTTGAGGACTGACGCTCTAATTTTGCAAATTTTGCAAATTTACTACAATTCCCATCAATAACTTACTATGAATCAGCATTTACTTACTCCTTTAATGTGCATTCTCCTAGCGTTTATTATTTTACTTATTTAAATAAAAATTAAGCCGCTTTCCTGCTTAAAACTATGGTGAAAATCGAGTAGGATCCATAGCACGAAGTTACCTATGTATGTATGATGAGCTACATCTACATCGACGAAGTACCATGCAAGCCACAACTAGGGTGTGTGGCACCGAATGATTCCACATTATGTATGCAGCACTCATCTAAGTTTGAATGAGAACCGCGCACATTCCCCCGGTTGCCAGGCGCAGGCCAAAAGCAGTCGGGACAACAGTGCGCAGTCAGACCAGAGATTAGGAGAGTGATACGTAGGAAAAACGTCAGTACACTACTCAAGACACAACTACTGGTCAGTGTTATTAATGCGACAGATAGATAGTTTTATATAGCAGAAATTTTATGTAATAAAATTAAGATATATAAATAAGTCTTTAACTTGACACATTTTTTTCGCGCGGTACGTTTAAAACTCATTAAACAAGGAAACTTTATAGTAATACCGAAGAAACTATTGCGTTGACAGTATGGTTTATTTTTTAAAAATGATTGAGAAACCATACAAATCAGACAATGCTAATTTCTTGATGACATCTAGGTGTTATAAATTCCTCATTTTTTAAATAATGTCTCTCTGGAGTGCATGCACGTTACATTACCCATGTAAAATGGCTGGCATTTTCTGTCAAAAATCTGGGAAGACAATTCGGTAACCGACTGATACTTTGGTATTTTTGGAAGGGTGAGATATATTTCTTTAAAATGAGAACAAATTCATGGATTTCTAGGTGAAATGATATTTCGCTTAAACTACCTCAAGCATGGAAAATTGATATGAACAATCCATTTGAAAACACTGAATAACAGAGCATCACTACTAGGAAAAACTTCAGAATGCGTAAATGTTATCACTCAAATTGTAATTTAATTTATCAATGTAATTAAATTTTTGTTAGGAACTTTGAGGAAAATGTGCGAAGCCCTACCCCTGCCCACTTCCTGGTACGATAGTGAAACTAGGGCATGCCTGGATAAGCATTTAAGTGGGCTTGATTCATTGAGTGTGTGGTAATTGAGAAGGTATTTGTGATAAAAGCAGAGGAGCAGATGATGTGCAGACAGGAGTTGATTAAAACAGGCCATGAAGTGTCCTCGAAGGCTTCCGAAGTGGTCTGCGGATGACTGCATAGGACTCGAGACTCTTCCCCATTATTTCACTATGGTGGTTTTAGTAAGCCGACAAGGTTAACCAAAGCAACAATGTAGTCTCCTAATGAACACTATAGTTCTAAGGCTTTCCCGGCGTATGATGTTGCTAAAGGTTACTCGGGTTTTCCACCGGGTCTAACTCTCCATCTTGACCGACGCTTCGATGACCGAGTCGTCCATCGTCACCAGGGCATGATTACGATGCCCTTATGACGATGGCCGTAATCGTAATCATGCCCTGATGACGATGGACAACTCGTTCATCGAAACGTCAGACAAGATGGAGAATTGGACCCGGTGGAAAGCCTGAGTAACCTTTAACATATTATAGTTGTTGTAATTTATAACTTTATATTACGGGTAACGGGAGAAGATAATCATTTGAGACAATAAATGGAAAGATTTAGAAAAATCCTTGACACAGCCGAGAGTTTTTTTCTTTTTATGTTTTCTTGTGATTTATATATTGTACATTTATTCGGTGCGGCCTAGACTGTCGCTTTAAAAATATGAAACGCTCCGTGGGTAACATTCTTGTCGTACACTTGAAATTCGCAAGCCTATGGTTATTCATCCGTAAGCCTATTCCTGTAGATGTACATTCTCTTATTTTTTTAAGAGATGAATGCATTGTTGCTGGAAAGAACCAATGTTTCATTTGCACACGATTTATATTTCTCAATTTTTTAAACCCTAAAGAATTCAGTTCGTCTCGTGATCGGTACTTTTGGCGCTACTAACAACTTTTCCATTTAAACCACTCGTGAACTCATTGCACTATTTATTTCCAAGCCACGCTAATTTTAAGTTCGTGACGTGATTGGAAACCCTGAAAAAGCGTACATCTTCTTTCGTATGGTGACTTCATCGATAACAATATGTCTATTTTTTCTACCGAGCTTCCCCATTCGAAAGACGTGCGTCAATCTATATATATAATCTTTCCAGAGTGAGATAATTTTTTTTACTATGCTTGATCTTGATCACTCGTACACAAGGAGCAGAATAGAGTTAGCATAGGTGTTTCGTAAAAGAAGGGAGCAAATAACAGGGGTCTTGGGTGAGTACGTGAAGAAGAGGCTGGTGAGAAGCTTGGTATGGAGCGTTGCGTTTTATGGAGAAGCGTGGACCCTCGGAAAGGAGGACGAGAATACGCAGCGGGCATTTGAGAAGTGGGTGTGGGGAAGGATGGAGAAGGAGCGGTGGACAAAAAGAAAGACGAACAAGGAAGTGTTTAGTTTTACCTTCAATTATGTTCTTCACAAACCCATTTCGTCTCAGTGTGTGTCCGATCCATCTTGTTCCTCCTTTCTGTACTGTGTTCCCTATTATCCATTCCTTTACTTCTCCCCAGTAATTTTTTTATTTTGCCCGTTCCTTTTACATTCAGAATCCTCTTCTATCACCAGATATCGAGGGCTTTTAGTCTATTCTGGTCTGTTTTTGCAATGGTCCATACTTCCGATCCGTAGTATGCCACGCTCCACGCAAATGTTTTCACATGCTGTTTCTTAGTTTGTAGTCCTATTTTCGTTGAACATAGCAAATGTCTTTTACCATGAACTCTTTCTTAGCTTGGGCTATTCTTCGCATGATGTCCGTTGTACTTGTTCCGTCCCTCGTGAAAAATAGTGTACGTTACATTGGTGGTTCAATCCTATGATTGGTTGACTGTACCCCTCCACCCTTCCCCATCTAATGCTAGTTCCTTTACCTCCTGGTAACTCATCCTATATACTTTCCTCTTTATTTAGTCCATAAACTTATTCCTGGGTATTCCTCTGGGGACTTTTCCCTCTATTTTGCCTCCAATTATGTTCTTCACAAACCCATTGTGTCTGAGGGCGTGTCCTATCCATCTTGTTTTTCTTTTCTGTATAGCGTTTCATATGGTCCTTCCCTCTTCTACTCTTCTGTACACTTCATCATTTCTTATTTTGTCCGTCCATTTTATCTTCCGGATCCACCTCAAGCACCTGGTTTCGAAAGCTTCTAGTCTGTTCTGGTCAGCCTTTCCAATGGTCCATGCTTCCGATCCTTTGAGTGCCACGCTCCTCACGAATGTTTTAAAATATTGTTTCCTAGTTTGTAGTCGTAACCTTTATTAAAAAAGTAGTCTTTTAACCATGAACGTTTTTTTTGTTGGGATATTATTAGTTTGATTTCCGTTGTACTTCTTCCGTCCATCGTTAAAATTGTGTATTTTGCACATTGCCTCTATATACTCTGTGAGTTTACGGGAAAGAGTCTGAGAGAGAACCCTCGTCCCTTTGAAATGTATCCTAAAGTGTTGAACACCTACACAGTGCACGCCGTTAGCGATGAGTGTGCGGGTTACCATTCACGGGTAGCCACGCGGTCCTTCCTGCTCATGCATTGGGGTCAGTGAGGAGGGTTGAGCATTCCGGACAGTGAACGAGGGGCTTAGTGCACGGAATGGCGAGATTAGGAGACCAACTGGGGTAGAGTGAAATTAATTGGTTCAAACCACTTAATTAATTTTTGGTTTAGGGCAAAATTATCTTTGTCGGATGCGTCGGCCTCAATTGCGGTTAGTTTTCGATGCAAGAAGGCTCATCTAATGTGAAGGCAGATCCATTTGGGATTTGCAGAAATTGATTCTCCTATACCTTCGTAGTTTTTTTCGGTAAATCGTGAATACTGTGAATGTTGACTCGTAGTTCTCTGTATTATTTTAAAATAACATTGAGCACGTGGAGCCGATCGCTTGTGGAATTATTTTGATTTTCTTTTAAGCAGGTCTATTTCAAATCCCCTTGGTGTTTGTTTTATTTACTATCCATGATTTTCGCGGAAGAATTAGTGTATATTCAGGAATAATTAACATAAATACTCTTGATAACTGCCCATTTTGTCAATTAAATCAGGTAAAGTTATCGTTCGAATTTTGGTTGTCTCGTATTTATGGAAGGTTGAAATTGTAATTAAAAAATTGTAAATTTCTCTATGGCTTCCGAATTTCCACTGTAACTCCGGTAATGATAGTGGGAGGTGCTAAGTTTGTTTTTTACGATTAAATTTTTAATGAGTTTAAAACTCAAACACACATTATAGTGGTGCACAATTAACCCAGTTGTGACTCGAACAGGCGGATTAGCCGGGGCTTGCTGTGCTTGCTTGTCGCTCGCCTGCTGCACCATGAGTTAGTTTGAGCAAAATCAATGAATTTGGTCTCATTTTAACAAAAAATACGAAAATTTTCCAAGAATACCAAAATATCAGCCCCTTACCGAACTACTTTCCGAGATGTTTGGCAAATAATACCCACCATTTATCCATGGGAAATAGTTGGTGTACTCACTCCAGAGAGACCTTATTCTGAGAGTGAGAAATTCCTAAAGACTTAGATATCGTAAAAAAATTAGCAGTGAGTAGTTTGTATGTTTTCATGACAATTTTTTAAAAATATATCATTTTTGCCAAGTTTTTGATTTGCCAAGAGCCTTCCGTTGTGATGGAGTTTTGAAAGTACCAAGAGAAAAAAATGTGTCAAATCAAAGACTTATTGAGATAGTTTTAATTTGGTACTTTCAATCATTACAATAATTAATACAATAAAAATAAATACATAAAACAAAACATATAAATAAATAAATACAATAAAAATTACAAAAAAACAATACATTACAATCAATACAATAAAAGTGTATAATTGCACAATTAATATTTCAGTATGTAATTCATGCTTCCCACATCTATTTGAATTAAAACGTATAATTCGAATATTGTCCTCATTATGACCAGGGAACTAACTCAACTGTCTGGCTCAGTTTACCTAAGCCAACAACTTACCTTTACACCAGGGTTGAAATTCGCTATGAAAGAATCATTTGACTTGACCGGGATTCGAACCCGGATCTCCCAATCGCCGGTCAGGTGTGTTGTTTCAATGATTTTATTTTATAACAATATCATATTACAATATCATATTCATTAGCATATAATTTATAACAATATCATATTCATTAGCATACTGAGCAAAAGAATATCCGCTCCAAAGACACATACGTTTATAATACATTTTTTTTAAAGTTTTTTTAGACACATACATGAATATATTTTACATATTTTAGTTTTTTTAATCTCATTTTTTTACATAAAATACTATTAAAAGACGTTCAGCAGCCATGCTTTTTCATGCTCTGAGGAGGGTAACTGTTAATTTACTATTTTAATTTTATCGATTAAAGCCGATCTTATATTTTTCTGACCTGTTTGACTTTCCACGAAAGTTGCTATTAGTTCTGTTAAGATAATACTTTTCTTGGCTGGAAATAATTTATAATTTAGTGTTAACGGATTCTTTTCTCCAATATCTCCATCTCCGAATGTGTCGAAGTCTCTAAAAATGTTTTTAATTATTTCCCATTCCCGGTTTGGTCCTTTAGCCAGTTACACCACCAAGCCATCTTCCTTCAAGGCGAATTTAGAGGGGGGTTTATGCAAACTAGATGTTCAGGCCTCAAGTCTACATTGTAGCACATGAGACGAAGTCGTGCTTACAAAGCCACTGTCGCGGTGAATAAACCCAACATTGTCGTTATTAAAACGACGAAATTGACAAATTTCCAAACATTGCATGTAACAAATGATGTGGTACGAAGTCACTCGCACGGGTGCATATACACCACCGGCAATTGGGATATCCGGGTTCGAATCCCGGTCAAGTCAAATGATTTTTTTCGTAGCGTATTTCAACCCTGGTGTATATGCACCCGTGCGAGTGACTTCGTACCACATCATTTGTTACATGCAATTTTTGGAAGCTTACCTTTACTCAAGCTGTGTCTAAATAAAAACTACCCTTTAAGCATCTCAGTCATCTACATCTACGTGATACCCTGCGACCCACCACGAGGGTGTGTGGCAGGGGGTAAAGATCGCCAAACATGCACTATTGACATGCAAGTAGGATATTTAAGGTTTAAGGGAGATATGATAGATAATAGAGTCACAGGCAAAAAGATGGTTAGTATCTGCATAATATGAAATGGATTATTGGTTGTTATTACATGCATCATGCACTACAGACTACTCTAACTATATTTCAACTACCTATCCCTTTGCTACGCTGCCTATTGTTCTCTCTTATAGTACGAGGGAAAAATGACATTTTAAATCTATCGGTACGACAATCTATCTCTCTAATCTTGTTAATATGATCAAACCTAGCACAATACGCAGGGCTTCTCAATATATATCTAACGTCATCTGTGAACAAATCGGTTTCGAATTTACTTAAAAGGTTTAACCTAAATTTTAACCTGCGTTCTGATAGTAATTCCCATCCTAGTTCTTCTATTAAACTCGTAACACTTATGCAATTATCATAACGGCCTTTAACAAACCTAGCAGACCTCCTTTGCACGCGCTTTAATTCTTTTATCATAACTATATACTTATGTTAATTTTACACGGTTTTTGTTGAAATCACTAATGGTACTTGAAAAGAAGTGATTGTTGCACAATTCTATCCGCCAGTCTCTTGTTTATCACTCTTATCAGTTCTAGCAATATATTGCAAGGTTTAAATTATAAACCTTGTGTCGTATCGATCGTCACCTGCCCAGTATTTTTCCTTTAATCCATGACTAGTATCTAGCGTTCAAGTCTCTGATAGGCCCCAACCTAATCCTTCTATCAACTATGTATGATATGTCAGTTTCTGAAACGAGCATGTAAAAAAAAATCTTGTTTGCTCTTTTGTATTTATCTCTTCTTATTTGTTTCCACAAGATATGTTTTTTGCCACGTGTCATATTCAATGATGCATATTTATAATTTAAAAAAAAGTTAAATTTTTGTGTAACTAGCCTCGCATTAAATTTAAGGATGGTAGCTTCCACACTGGTTTTTTAACCATTGAAGCTACCTAAAGCTCCTTTCATTGTTTTGTAACAAAATTTGTACAATGAAGTAATTTGGAGTAATAAATTCATTCATTCATTCATTCATAAGGAAAAATTCTACTCTGCCTTTGCAGATTGACAACGATGACTGATAGTACAATTGTGTGAAATTCACAGTGGAAAAATCATTCGCCTGGACTGGGAATCGAACCCAGATCCGTCAATTTTGCGCCGAGTGCTCTGTCCAATTAAACTACAAGTCCTCCTACAATGTAAATCTCATGGGGGCTTTAAGTCACTATTTACACGTTCCAGTTTCCTTTCCATTCCTGTCCTATGACGCGTCCTGCGCATGCGCTTTAATCTATTCCGAATGGCGAGACCCGGAATGGATTAGAGCGCATGCGCAGGACGCGTCATAGGACAGGAATGGAAAGGAAACTGGAACGTGTAAATAGTGACAAAGGAGCAAGTTGTCCTCACAGGTACCGTGCATATGATGCCAGAGGTACCCGCATGCGAGCGCTAAGCGCCACAGTCCACGGGGTAAAGCCCATCTTTAAACAAAAAGGTGTTTACTTTGAACATTTTCAAAGAACCACGGAACTAGCCGCGCGGTTACTTCAATGGAGTCACCCGCTAGCCGAAATCGAGGGACCTGGGTTCGATTCCCAGTCCAGGTGAATGCTTTTTCCACTGTGAACTTCACACAATTTTGTGATCACTAGCTGGTGCCTCCGTGGAAGTAACCGCGCGGTTAGTTCCGTGGTTCTTTGAAGAATATGACCAATAATATTTTATACTTGCTGACCCGTACGAATATTTCGCACAGTATGCAGCTTCTACCTGTTTCTTCCTGTACTTATATCTGTCGAGTATTTAGCACAGTATGCTGCTTCTTCCTGTTTCTTCCTTCTTTCTTCATGATCTTCTGTTTCTTTCCATGAACAATTTTATGTTATTTATATTTATGTTAAAGATCGATAACGTAAACGTAAACGATAAACGGTCACACTGATTGTATGTAGAATGTAAACAATCTAACTAAACGATGTGTAAATAGATGGTGCCTTCTACAGTCTTGTAAGCACGTAACCATAGCCAACATATTAGTTGATTATATTGCCAACAGATGGCACTGTATCATTTTTTAACAAAAACTTTAATTTTAAATTTTTTAACAAAAACTTTAATTAAAAACCATTTGTCTATTTTAAGTCAATAGCGGAGAACATAAGCTTTATAACGATGTTTAAATCATTAATATTGATGAAGAGTTATGGGAGTTATGGCGTTGCGCCAAAAAAACACCTTAGAGAAATAATATATACTAGATGACCCGAGCGAATATTTCGCACAATATGCAGCTTCTTCCTGTTTCTTCCTTCTTTCTTCCTGTTCTTATACCTGTCGAATATTTTGCACAGTGTGCAGCTTCTTCCTGTTTCTTCCTGTTCTTCTACCTGTTTCTTTCCATGGACAATTATATGTTATTTATGTTTGTGTTAGAGATACATAACGTAAACAGTAAATGGTCACACTGATTGCATGTAGAATGTAAACAATCTAACTAAACGATGTGTTAATAGATGGCGCCTCCTACAGTCTTTTAAGCACGTAACCATTGCCGACATATTAGTTGATTCTATTGTCAGCAGATGGCGATGCATCATTATTTTAACAAAAACTTTAATTTTAAACAATTTGTCTATTTTTCATCAATATTGGGTAGCATAAGATTTAAAACGATGTTTGAATCATTAATTTTGATGAATAATTATGGGAGTTATGGCCTTGCGACAAAAAAACACCTTTGAGATATAATATATACGGCTGTGTGGAGACGATATACCTCGAGCTAGTAAAAAACCGAAACTTTTAAGTCAAATTAATGGGTAAATAGTGAAATTTGAGATTGAGATTGTATATTTCGTCAGAAGCCGGTGATTCAACGTTTAAAATGATACCTCATTTATCACTGTAGGTGCAGTATTAACGGAGCATATACGGAATGACAGAAAAAGACCTTTCTGTAATAATATATACGAATATTGTGACTCGACTGGTTTTTAACGTCGATATTAATTTGTTCTAACTAACTCACAATTTAAATAAGACAGCCGAATCTAATTTATAATTGTTATTTGATGAAGAATTTGAAAAATGACATTTTAAATCTTACAGTTCTACAATCAATTTCCCTTATTTTATTCTCATGATCTGATCTAACGTAGCATGTTGGAGTTCTCAATATATTGATAAGTTCGTCTTTAAATAAATCAGTTTTGAATTTATGTAAAAGATTGAATCTTATTTTCCATTCAAGGTCTAAAAGCGGGCGTAAAGAGGGCTCTAAACATTATTCTACGAATGAAACTGGAACTGTGGATTTCCTCGCTCAATTCTGTCGCCTCATCGAACTTCATGACTTTAATTAATCTAAAAATTGATTACACATCGGAAATGCAGCCACTTCCATTATCTTGGAGTGAAATGATATTTGATCCAGCCATAAGAGAGGAGCGAATGTTGGTGAAAGTTGGATTTGCGGCTTTCATGCCGTGGGTATTATCCCCGTTTTCGTTAAAATTGCTTAGCCATTTGGCACGTTATTCTATAGTACCCCTAAGACATGTCATGGGGGAAACACATCAGGGAAATAACTAGAGTATCAAACCGTAGATTAGGATTCGTAAAAAGGGTTCTAGGCAAATGCGATGAGAGAGTACGAGAAAGAAGCTATTTTACACTTGTCAGGCCTCAGGCCAGGTAAGATGA
Organism: Ceriagrion tenellum; assembly: GCA_963169105.1. Classification (NCBI taxonomy): domain Eukaryota; kingdom Metazoa; phylum Arthropoda; class Insecta; order Odonata; family Coenagrionidae; genus Ceriagrion; species Ceriagrion tenellum. The sequence continues at coordinate 80,452,404 of OY720640.1, forward strand.
ATAAAATAAGTATCCACGTATACCGTAGATTAGGATTCGTAAAAAGGGTTCTAGGCAAATGCGATGAGAGAGTACGAGAAAGAAGCTATTTTACACTTGTCAGGCCTCATTTAGAATATGCCGCTAGTATATGGGATCCGTACGAGGGAAGTATGATAAAAGAATTAGAGCGCGTGCAAAGGAGATCTGCTAGGTTTGTTAAAGGCTGTTATGATAATTGTATAAGTGTTACGAGCTTAATAGAAGAACTCGGATGGGAATTACTATCAGAACGCAGGTTAAAATTTAGGTTAAACCTTTTAAGTAAATTCGAAACCGATTTGTTCACAGATGACTTTAGATATATATTGAGAAGCCCTGCGTATTGTGCTAGGTTTGATCATATTAACAAGATTAGAGAGATAGATTGTCGTACCGATAGATTTAAAATGTCATTTTTCCCTCGTACTATCAGAGAGAACAATAGGCAGCGTAGCAAAGGGATAGGTAGGTGAAATAAAAGTTGGAGTAGTCTGTAGTGCATGATGAATGCAATAACAACCAATAATCCCTTCCTTATTATGTAGATACTAACCATCTAGCTCCATGTGACCCTATTATCTAGCATGCCTTCATTAAATATCCTAGTTGATGTCAATAGTGCATGTTTGGTGATCTTCACCCCCTGCCACACACCCTCGTGGTGGCTCGCAGGGTATCACGTAGATGTAGATGTAGACGTAGATGTAGATATAAGACTCTAATTATATCTATATAATTCATTTTATAAACATTGTTCAAAGCGCTCAAGACATGTGCTACTATTTTTAGCACGTACTATTCTTATTATGAGCGAGGTAAGGAAACTTCTGAATGAATTCCGGCATAGTCAGTCAGTGGCTGGAAGAGGTAATATTGGGCAATGGGTTGCTCAAGAATTTGTCAGAGGGAAGAATGTTGGGCAAGTGGGGAAGGGGAAGAAGGAGAATAGGTTTTCTGGACGGGATGAATAAGGGTAGATCGTATGCTGAGGTGAAAAAGGAAATACTAGAGGTAGATAGGGCACTGAAAGTATAGACGACTGGGAGGAGATACTCTAACTTTCCACAAAACCTACATTTTACCGTTAGAATAAGTAAATTACCTTTTTTTTTCTTTTAAAATACCAATAATTAGCTCTTCAATGAACAAAGTAACACTGCCGTACCTACGCGTAGATAAAAAAGTTTCAGTTTTGTCAAATCATGTTCCAGTTAAGATATGTCTGACTGTCAGTCTGATCAATCAAAGCATTTCACTTTCCCCACTGCAATGAATGACATAAGTCATACCGAACACGCTCGAATTCTTATTATCTGCGGACCACATCATGCGGAAGGTGAGTTTCGTGGAAATTCTTGGGCAATCCGAATAAACTATGGCCTCAATACACGACGCTCACAGTTCTCGAGATCCGCCGGAGATAAGTGAGTTCGGGCCTTTTCTTTTTCCTTTTCCTCTCTTTTTTGCATCAGTAGCCGAAATTTGTCACGAAACAGTCGTAAGTATTAAATCAAGACATTTCATCAGGACCACTGTATCTTAATTTCGTCAGTTGTAACGTTTCTGAAGGTCCACCGCCCATGTTATTTTCATGCTTGATCAATCGACCGTAACCTCAATCCGTGACAATGTTTGATCTTTAATCGGTTCCCTATTCGATCGAAAATTCAGTCGTCAGTCACTCATTAATCCGATCGTTAGAACTCCTGTGCTGTCCATAATCTTCCCAGAATGGGTAGCTCCCGCAATGGTGGAGACTAATGCCTTGCTTGCGGAACTAACTAAGTGAACAGGTACGTGGAGAAAGCTCTGTACACCTTTTATCCTTTTACCGATGGGTTTAGTCACGTACTAAATGTGCTTTAAGATGACTTCCAGGAATAGATTGTCGTTTTGCTTTGAGTATTAATTTTTTCCAGTCCTCCCGGTAAACGCCTATCTCTTATTATCCAGATTAGGTGATAAGATTGGGTAGATTACTCAGTAATTGCCCTGTCAAAGCGATCTCTTTAAATATCGATTGTAATAGCCCTTTGCATTTTATGTTAGCGATATGCGCTTTCTCTGGCCGGATGAAATCTAATGCTTCGTTGTCGACTCATCGTTCCCCTGGTTAAATATAGAAGAAAACTGGAAGGAGGAAGAGAAAGTGGGTTGATTGCCTAGTAAGGGATAACTACTTGTTTTTGAGGGTGATCACTAGAGGTTGAGAAGATGAATAGAAATTTTAGACTTAAATTTTAGACTGATGAGTCATAAATGGAAAAGGGACTAAAGAAGGTTGGCAGGGTGAAGGATGAACAGTTTACCGAAATACCTACCGTGATCTGTCATCATGTTTAGTATTCTAGAAAGTGAATGTTAGATTTTTGCGCAACCCAGCTTACAATTACCCGCAAGCCCGTGGCATCTGAAATTCCTATTATTCTCATCCTTTTACGCTTACCCTGCATTCTTTAGTCCTTTGAGACCCAGCTCGAATAATCTATGTTCTTGTACTTAATGGCACTGTACTTTAGTCTATAACCCTTTAGTGAATGTAGTATCCCTCTAAATGTTCTGCGCGCTTACACTGCCTCATTTGAATTTCTTATGCCTTCTGTCAGCAGAAAGCTGACCACTTGAGTTATAAAAATCGTGTACGTGTCGCTATTATTTAAAATAGATGAGATCTTTCGAGATTAACTTACATGGATTAAGTCTTACCTCTTCTCATTATTACTAAGACAGGCCCATATCTTGCAACAAGATTTTAAACACTTTTTCGGCATCTACATCTACGTAATACCCTGCGAGCCACCACGAGGGTGTGTGGCAGGGGGTGAAGATCACCAAACATGCACAATTGACATGCAAATAGAATATTTAATAATAGGGTCACATGCAGCTAAATGGTTAGTATCTACGTAATAAGGAAGGGATTATTGGTTGTTATTACATGCATCATGCACTACAGACTACTCCAACTATATTTCACCTACCTATCCCTTTGCTACGCTGCCTATTGTTCTCTCTTATGGTACGCGGGAAAAATGACACTTTAAATCTATCGGTACGACAATCTCTCTCTCTAATCTTGTTAATATGATCAAACCTAGCATAATACGCAGGGGTTCTCAATATATATCTAACGTCATCTGTGAACAACTCTGTTTCGAATTTACTTAAAAGGTTTAACCTCAATTTTAACCTGCATTCTGATAGTAATTCCCATCCTAGTTCTTCTATTAAACTCGTACAATTTATACTTATAAAAAAAATATAAAAACACTTACACAATTATCATAACGGCCTTTAACAAACCTAGCGGATCTCCTTTGCACGCGTTCTAATTCTTTTATCATACTTCCCTCGTACGGATCCCATATACTAGCGGCATATTCTAAATGAGGCCTGACAAGTGTAAAATAGCTTCTTTCTCGTACTCTCTCATCGCATTTGCCTAGAACCCTTTTTACGAATCCTAATCTACGGTATACGTGGATACTTATTTTATTCATCTTATCTTTACGTCTTTTTTCCTTCGTCTCCTTTAACCGCTTACTCAAAAGCCTTCCCTTCTTCACGTCCTTCACCAGTCTATAGCTACCAAAATTCCATTCCTATCACCCCGTCTATTTTATCCTAACCTTCTCCTCTAATTTCACTCCACCACCACAATGCCGAGAACTTCGTGGCACTTCTTTCTTTTTGTTAATCTCACCTTCTAAATTCACACTTTCTCCTCTCAAACGTCATACAGCTTCCTTAGAGTCCACGTTGCTTCAAGATACATCTATTCACTACCTGAAATACTCCATTAAAGACTTCGCCAGTGTTTTCTTTAAATTTTTAACAAAAGGTCCTGTCAGTTATCCCCTTCTATTAGTGAACTTCTCTTTTGCTAACATTCTCCTTAACACCCACATCTCAAACGCATGCAGTACATTTCCATCGTTTCCTTAGACTCCATGTTTCTGCACCCCATAACTTCAAGTTCCATGTAAGAATCTTTGCCTGTCATGTCTTTTGTTACTTCGCAAATACTTGCTAATGATGAATACTTGAAGCTATCAAGCGTGATCATGCAAGGAGAGCAGGTTTCATATCCTCTGGTTAAATAATTTCTTGCCATAATAGCCTATGTTGTCACCCATTGACCGCGCACAGAAACTAAGCGGAACTCTGCTTAAGTATATATACTCCGAACTCTATTTTACATTAATTGAACGAAAAGACTACGTCAACTTGCGTTTGAAGCTAAACAATCGCATTAAATCAGTAACCAGTTCTTTTTTCGGTGGAAGCTTGCGAAGAGTCCCCCCACTCCAACCACGATTGGATTGGATATTTAGGGAGCCGACCGACGGCTAAGGTCATTTGCGCCATAGGGGATAGGTAAGGGAGGAAGGGTGGATAGAAACCCGGCGTCGGAATTAGCCTGCTCTTAACGAACGGCGCCAAGGTGTCCACGGTTTAACGTCTCATCCGGCAGACGGAGTACTTTACTTGAAGTGCCCTCCACAAGACATTCAAGTAACGATCGGGTTTCATCTGAATATCATCCGCCTCTGCAGGGATTTGAACCCTGGCCGCCCGTGTGGTAGGCAAATACTCTAGCCACCAATCCAACCCGATCCCCACCACTCCAACCACGAGAGCACGTTTAAAAACCAAAATGAAATCGGTCCTGGATTCGTTTGTGCGGTGACTAATGTTATCTGGACGGACGATCACGCGCCCAATCAATTTTCCCTCCCGTCATTAATTGACCAATTGAGCCGGGGCGAGAGATGGATGGCGTGTGCGAATCGGCGAGTTTGAAGTAAGGAGCACCCTCCCATATACGCGAGTGAGGCACCACTCCTCCGATGGTTCTCGGCCTCTCGCCCCGCTATTAGCGTTTCAACCCGCCCCGCTGCGGGCCGCACCCCTCGTAGCGATCTCCACCCGCGGGGCCGCCCTACCGGTTTCCGCGGCGAGGGCTCCACGCGGCCATTAATCCAGCTGTTGACTTTTTCGCTTGTATCTCTCCTCCACCTATGAGCGAGCGCCGGGGGTATTTTTACAGGAATGCCTTTTTATCTCCTCTCATAATCTCACGAGTAGTTGGCGGGCGCTGTGCCCTCGCTTCGCTTTCCTCACATGCGCGATCGTATTATGTGAGTGGTTGCATTCGCGTTGAATAATGACGGTGTCGGGGGGGCGAAAAAATATGTAACTTAAAGGTATTATTATTATTTTTTTTCAACTTTCACCGCTGATTTTTCGCTCTTTCGTCATTTTGCTCTCCAGTTTATTACAGCGCAAGTAATGTTGAACCAGCGGCGGAAATGATTTGTGGATTTTACTCCAATCTCTTTTCCGAATTTCGCTCACGTCTGACCTCTTCGTGGATCATTCGAGGAGAGAAAACAGCCAGCGAAAACTTGGAGAATGTGCGAATGACACAACGGAAGATGAAAAAGTCTAATTGCTTATGAGCTGTCGACGGTGAAAATATAAGACGCCGACTCCCTGTCTGTGATCAATCCTAAATAGCCCACTCTTGCGTTCGCAAAAATATCTGTATCATGAAGAAAGAATGGCGAGCTTACGAGGGGTCCGAATGGTTGAGGAATGTAGAGTATGCAAAGAAAAAATTCGTGACCAAGGGTTGGGCAGTTGAAAATAGGCAGGCAACCGATGATATAAGGCCTAACTCGAAGTGACATAAAAAAATTTGTATCTTTCAAGTGAAACAACCAGAGGAAAGACACTAATTTTTTCTCTTCTACTTCAAAAATTATTATGCACATGCTTTAGCCTGAATCCTTCGAACTTAATGGGACTTAATATTGTGATAAGATACAGAAATCGTGAATTGTGTTCATTTGAGTATTGGTATTGATTGGTAGTTTTCCGGGTAGTACTTGCGTCCTAATTTCTGGCACATTGTTCCGTTTTCACGCCTATGGATGACCCGCCATTAAGTATATCCCACTCAAAATCCTAATATCGCCTTCCTCTTCTTATTTTTTCCAGAATTACTATCCTTTACCTTCCTCTTCCACGCTTCCCCAATTTTCTCTCTATTTTCCCACCAACATTCCCTCTCTTTTCAAAACGCCTCTTTCGAACACCTGGAACTAGCTTCGTCTCCAACCGTATCCAATTCCTCCTCTTTCGTCCTTCTTTCCATCCAGTTTCCCCTTTCCATCCCTCTCCACACCCACATCTCTACGGATGATTATCCACCAATTAATCAGTGGGTTGTGAGTTAGTGAGAAACCATCGTTTAAATGACCAAATACGAATTGTGAAACACCATGAATAAACCAGCCTACCCTCAATGGCGGAGATAGTCTAATTGCTGGGCTCATCAGCCGCTCCAAGTAATATTCCATCTAATATATCCAACGGTATACGGCGAGATATTGTGGAGCATCATCGTAAATTTTAAAAGGAAAAACTGCTGAACAATATTGTATTGTACCAGATGATGACGCTTTAAGCGTCAAGACGCGTTGTATAAATAAATAACCGAGTGGACATTACAGTTTTTACCTTTATAAAACATCCCATCAAACTCAGTGTCTCAATGAGTCCCTTCATTCTCCATTTTGGTGGAACGAACTCCCAGTCGCGCTGTAAATGGTCGAACTCTTAGATTCATGCAAAATGTGAAGCTTTGGCGAGGCAAAATTGTACCGCAGAATAGATTCCATTTTTTTCATGGTATAATTTCGATTTTTCCGCACCCATGCCTTATTTTTGCCAGCTCATTTAGTGTTTGGAAAGGATAAGTGAGAAAAGGGAAGGACAGGAACATTCGACGGTATTAAGGGAGACAAGGGATATGAATAGTCTCAAAAGGATTTCATGTGCGAAAAATAGGTAGAGATTTGAGTTACTTTCCAAACTTTCCTCCAGCTTCCTAGAGAAATAATGAAGAAAATATTCGTTGAATGATTAGCGTATGGGATTAGATATTTTTATTTCTAATCAATTCCTTTTGGATATAATAATTTTATTAAGTTTCTGATAATAAAAGGTTGAATTACTCATGCGTTTAAGCTCAGTCTACCGTGGAGGCTCTCTGTTATGGGAATTACTGCCCTTCCGTGCCTTGTTAGTCTGTTCCGATGAAAATGGCATCAATGGTATGCCATTAGCGCTTTTATCCCCGTCTCACTCCCGTCGCGTCCTCAGGTCTTCTACTCAAAGCAGTAATTCCACGCCCTGCCTCTTGCAAATCTTGGGAACTTATGCAAGGAGATGGCAAGTATTCGCAACCGGCCGCCTTTTTCAAAACTCGCCGGGCGGGTTAATAACTTGTGTTGGGTTGGTTTTATGCTTCCTCCGGGTAAAACCCGAGTCCGCGTTTCAGAAAATGAGTTGAGAACTTAATTACTAGTCTGCTTCGCTTTGTGCTCGCCAACATGACTTTGCGTTTCGTTTTAATAAGTTCAAACGTCGATGATCTCGCCCGACTACCGGGTTTAAATTACACACTTTGGGATGCGGGAACACAGCTGAGGCACGAGAATTGAACGTGCAATTTCCCGTTTTCTCGAAACGTTTTCTCACTCAAGACAACTATTCATGTTCGCCCAGCGATCGCTTAAGTTCTCGCCCACTCCATTGGCTAACCTCGATCACGAACCTCTGACAGCCAGAGTTTTTTCGTCATGCAGGTCGTTTACGCATTGATTCATCTAGGGAATAACTCACAATATTTTATTTTAGCTCGGAATTTCTAAGATTTTTCTCAAGATGTGCCGTTCTCATAGAGTTTACATGTCAGTTAAAATATCAGCACAGGCCCAAAGTATACTCAGAAATAAAAACGCTACATCCATGATTGCGTTGAAATTTGATTCTTCCCGTAGCTAAAACTTGCTTTGGAATTTTTTTGCCTGTTGATAGAATACGCTTGTTAATCCAAAAATACATTGAGAGTGCCTGGACGTTGTTTCATTTCCATATATCATTTTTCACGATTTCCTCATTTATCCTTGTTAATTTACTATGACGTCTTTTAATACTTGCTTCATGTATCCTATCATTGGTCCTCAATTGTAATTCTTTCTACACTAGATTGCTGCGCCCACTTTGTTTGTTCCTCCCTCCTTGCCGAGTTTTTATTATTCTTCTTTTCTCTCCAGCTCATTGTAAGACGTCTATGTTAATGATTCTCGTCCAGTTAATCCTAATTTTCCGTCCATTTAATCTTCATCATTCTTCGGTGACACCACACCTCTCTTGATCCCGAGCCCGAGAGAAGTTTTTTCCAATCTCATTTGTTCTGCTGCCGTTAATGTCAAAGCTTCATTGCCACATATGATCATGCTCTAAATGTATGCTTTAATGAAGTGATTCCTTACCTCCAGGCTTGTGTTACCAGCTGTCAACGAACGCCACTTCTGATAGAATGCTTTCTTTGCTTGTGGAATTATGCTCGCAACGCGTTTATTGCTTCTTCCATTGCTGGTGATCCAGCTTCCCATACAACAGTAATCTTCCACTGGCGAGTGTTTTTGCTACTCAAGTTTTCCTAAGATTCCTCTTCTTGAATCCTTCCAGTAATCATGACTTGTCCTGCCTCTCACGTAGCGCAAAAAAGACAACAATGCATTTAAGTCTTTGCGAGAACTTCCATTATAAATTTGTCAAAGTAGGTATTTAATTTATTTTATTTATCTTCACTATCCCGAATGCCGCACAATGTGCCAATTTACGTCGGGTGGATAACAGTAACATCGGACGAGACACAAACACCCATGTCCTGGGCAGATAATATTCTACCCAGGCGGGACTCGAACCCGCAACGGTTAGCAGGCGAGGACTTTACCCCGCCGCCACCGAGGCCGACAAATTCCTTCATACGATTTATAATGGCAAATTTTGATGATTGTGGCGTGTTAATAAACAGGTCCTAAACAAGTGATTATCGTAATGTTGGGCATTAGTCTTTTTTTACAGAAGTTGTACCGATTTTTGCAGTATTCTCTAACGCAAACTTCATTCTTTCGTAGATATATTAACAACTAGCTGAGGTACCCGTTGAAATTCAATGGGGGATGAAAGAAAGATAGGGCATATAGATTGTAGGTTCGACTCGCTCATGAAGTGTAATTTTTTCTAGGCAAATCAGCTTTTTTAGTTTTATTTTTTAATTCAGCAAATGAAAACAGCATTTTTTTATGCTTACCGAGTTTCGACATTCTTTTGCAGTAACATATGGAAACTAAATTACAGGCCATTTGCATTCCAGAGGCTTTCCGCATTAATATAACATCGTGGCATTTTACTGTTTTACATGGGTCCAACTTAAATAAGTCCACTTGAAATGAATTTTGCCAAATTCAGATCACAGATCAGATAATCAGCAAATTTCAGTATACAGCATAGATTTCCACTGCAATACCTGCCTCTAGATATAAAACTGTTTGTGGGGAAAACAAAGTGCAAGGCTCCGTGCATGCACCACCTCTCCTCTGACGCGTCCGGACCTTCTCTGCCGTAGGTACTACACGGCACCTCGTGCGTCGTGGCGACTCCCCGTGGTTCCTGCTTACTTTCTCGACCGTGGACCTGTCGATGCTATTTCCCTCTCACAATTGACTCCCAAATAACACTCAGTAAAAAACTTTCCGTCGATAATCGTCCTCCAATATCCGGATAATTGTGGTTACTAGTGGCAGGCGGTCGACACAAATCCCCCCGTCCAATTCCTAGCTCAGCGTGGTTACTCGTTGCAAGCCATCTAATCAATGAAAAACCCATCGTCTCGTCCGCCCCTCCTTTTAAAGTTACTCGCTGAGACCTATTGTTATCCTTCTGGAAATTTCTTGTGTGGCCGAGATTTATACGTATTTTTAAACTTACATAACATAAATAAATAAATCGCGCGGATGTATACGTGGTCGGAATTTCCCAGCGTGCACTAACAAACATGGGGGAATGCGCCCCAATTAACTTACTAAAATATACTTGGAATACAGCATGAAACTATTGAAAATACATCATGATATGAACAAAACATCCGCAGAACGAAAACACGCTACACTGTGCTAAAACAAAATACCCAGCCGCCGAGGATGCGTCGAACATGCAGTTCTACATGTCCAGAACCAGAATATGAGTACGTTACATGGTTTTAAGCCTGTTTCCTTCTAAGTTTTATCGAAATCTGTTTTCTGACTAATATACCAGTATCTATAATATTATATAGTTTAAATCACTTTGATTTTTGTATGAATACTTAATTGGCAATCCGGTGTACACTAATAAAGCGCATCTGCTGACAAGCCATAGCCTTAGCATGACTTTATCTGCTACATATTGTAGGAAGAACACATATTGTATTGAATTAAATTTATGAAAAATTACGTATTGAGTTGTTACAATTAAGAAAACATATTGCTTTGTATTGAATGAAATTTTAATATAACTGCTGCGATATTTAACAAAATAATATGATACATTAAACGTGTCGATACAAATTGACATTTAAACGTCCATCTCATGTAATCTGTATTATTTTTAATCTGTTGTATTCTGATGGTAAACATTTACCGTTTATGTCAGATTCTGCAATTAGCCATTCATTAACAAACTACAGGAATTAAATTCTCGTGTTAGCAGCTTCCACGGACCACCTCTCCTTTTAATCTCGGTTTCAAATCTCGATGGAATAGTAAAATTCTCGGGACATCAATAAATAGCTCGTCAAATTAATTTCACTCCTTGGAAAATGTTGTGATTTTCTCGAATTGAATGTGGTTTTGGAGGTGTTGTTTCATATTTGACCGCTTTCAGAGACCTGAATTTAAAAGGTGTAATTATTTTTCAACGAATAATTTACCGTGCACTTCTCTTTTCCGCTTGGATAATTATCCCATTGTACTCCACCGCGCATTTCCAACTAGAATGCACCAGCGGGAGTGGCCCGCGGAGAATCACTTATAGATGCCCGGGGAGCGGTTTCATGTCTTGTCGGAATTAAAAACTCTGCAGCAGGTCGTTCTCTCCTCTCTTGCCGTAGCGCTTAGTCACCAGAGAGGAGAGAACGCGAGGCTTTGGGAGGCAAAATAGGAGAAATGCGTTACTGCGGACCTCTGAAATTAAATGCACAAGATAACTTGAGAATTCTGGATATCCTTTCGTATTCTTATGTAGTTTTACATTTGGAATGGTACATTCTGGTCAAGAGAGAAAATATCGGAGTTGTTTGAAATAATATTTCGACATTCCTTTCATGTTTTACCTCCATCTTCATCATTGGTTCTTCAATCCTAAGAGTGGTTGACTGCAGCCCTCCACCCTTCCTTATCTAATTCTAGTTCCCTTACTTCCTAGTACCTATTTCTATTTACTTACCTCTTTATTTTGTCCAGAAGCTTATTTCTTGGTCTTCCTCTGGGGACTTTTCCCTCAATTTTTCGCTAGTTTTCGCTTTTTTCCCTCAATTTTTCGCTCTCGCTAGTTTTGCAATTTTATTGTGTTTTACATCAATAAATTACTAGAAATCTGCATGACTTAACTACTTTTTACATTGTTTCTTCTAACATTCGTTATTTATTCCTTAAAATTGATAAAAATTTGGATTAATGGATATAACTGTGGTGAAATCGAGTTCTTCCATAGCCCTAAGCTATCAATGTATGCGTCAAAATTTACCAGAAATTTGGGCGGAACCTATGATAATGATTGGAGGAAATTTTTAATATAACAGTTGAGTTGTATAAAACATAAATTGTTTGTTTAAATTTATTAAAATAATACTATCATACGTATGTCAAGAAACATTGCTTCAAAAACAGCGTGAAAAATTACATTGGAAATTCCCTAAATACGTAACCATTTCCATCTTTTATCGGCAGATTTGTATTTTGTCAAAATTAATACTTCATATTTATGCATAATTCTTACAATCTGTGGATGATATTTTGCGAATTGGCCTTGTCCCGCGTCACCTTGGGCCAATGAACGCCGTGCTAATTGTTGTAAAACATTATTTCACATCAGCCCGATCTTTTTCCTGTTGAGCCCATATATATCTCAACACATAGTCCCCGGGAGCAAAGTTCGTCATCCCCTCATTTAGTAACCTTAGCTTTTGTGGCCCATGCTAGAAGCTGTAACTTGGGCGTGGCCTATCAGCCATCTTTGTTAACCCCGAATGTTATTAAGCGTTTACTGGCTGACGCGCTAATTTTGCAATTTTACGATGTTTTCCATCGATAACTTACCTGAAATATCATGTATTTACATATTCAACATGGATTTTCCCGACATATACTTGGTCCATGAGCTTATTCCTGGGTCTTCTTCTGGGGACTTTTCCCTCTATTTTCCCTTCGATTATGTTCTTCACAGATCCATTGTCACTCATGGTGTGTCCAATCCAATGTTAGGAGAGTGAGCAAGGATAACCATTGGTCGTTCAATCCTAGGATTAGTTGACTGCAGCCCTCCACCCTTCCCTATCTAATGCCAGTTCCCATACCTCCTGGTATCTCTTCCTATGTACCTTCCTTCCTACTCCTCTTTATTTGATCCATGAACCTATTCCTGGGTCTTCTTCTGGGGAATTTTCCCTCTATTTTTCCTTCAATCATGTTTTTCACAGATCCATTGTCTCTCAGGATGTGTCCAATCCATCGATAACTTACTAGAAATATCATGCATTTACATATTCAACATGTATTTTCCCTATATATCATCATCATTGGTCGGCCAATCCCAGGATTGGTTCTACTTTTCTGTATCTATTTCATCTATGTATGTATTTTCATATGGTCATTTTGCTCTTTTACTCTTCTGAACACTTCATCATTTCTTCTTTTGTCAGTCCATTTCATCTTCAGCATCCTCCGCCAGCACCAGGTTTTGCAGGCCTCTAGTCTTTTCTGGTCTGCTTTTCCAATGGTCCATGTTTCCGATCCATAGAGTGGCTCCACATGGATGTTTTCACATACTGTTTCCTGGTATGTAGTCCTATCTTCTTTGAGCGCAGCAGCTTTCTTTTTCCCATGAATGCCTTCTTAGATTGGGCTATATCTCCTCTTGATATCCGTTGTAGTTCTTCCTTTCCACGTTATTTCCCTACATGTATTGTTCCTATATCCGCATTCCTGGGGAAACTATGGTAACATGGAGTATATTCCACACTACTAAGTAGCCAATATATGTTTCAAGAGTTACTTGCCTTAAATTTCTCAGAGATGAAAGAAATTTTTCTTTTCATCCACTAGCTCATCCACTATTTCGTGTTGTCCAAAGAATGGTTAGGAGAGAGCAGAGATAACCCAGACAGTTGTTATTTTAGTTTCTAGGCTGCAGTTTGATGAATTTTTACCCTCTCAATCCACCTTATGCAGCCGAACAATGAAACTAAACAAGGAATGATGCGGCGGGAAAATCAGCAAGGGAAGCACACTTTCAAAATTTAAGTCTATATTTCAAACCAGGTTTCAACAAAGCATTAGCAATATTTAACCTGATTATGGACGAGATGGACGGAGATTACGGACGACCTGACCTGAGTGCTTCTACAGCTACTTAATACCCTGCGAGCTGCCGTATGGGCATGTGGCAGGGGGTGTTAGGTCACCAGCCGTGTAAAGGTGTAAGTTTTCTGGAGATGAAATGGTGACATGTATTATAGGAGTGCATTTAGTGGAGATCAATTTTTATTGTGGTCGCTTATCGTGAGCGGAAAGAGCGAGTTTTTGTACGTATCTGTTGGGCAGTGTATCTCTCTTATTTGATCGCATCTGTCAGACCTCGAGATGTAGTGAGGAGTCATGATAATATTCTCTATGTCGCTCTGAACAATATCAATTCTGAATGTATCAAGCAACCTAAGCCTAGCGTGTAGCCTCCGAGTCACTAGGGGTTCCCACCTTAATCCCTCTAAAAGTTGTGAGAAACTATGAGTACGCTCGTAGAAGCTTTTAACGAAGCGCGCTGCTTTCCTTTGTATTTTATTAATTTTTTGGTTAAATCTCTTTGACCAGGGTCCCAAATGCTTGCGGCGTATTCGAGGTGTGGCCTAACCAAAGCGAAGTAGCATCTCTCTTTGACTTTTTCATCTAAGGACCTTACTATTATACGTTTAACAAATCCTTGTTTCTTTCATGCTGCGCCACATATGCTTTGTATGTGTAATCCCCACGATATCTCAGAAAACCAAACCAGGTAAAAATATTATGAATTTCCATCGCATCATGTTGAAATTTGTTGATTCTTCTGACTTTATATCGGCTTGTTCGTACATTTCGTCGTGCTATCTAAAGGGATGTAAGGAAAGAGCGAGGATAATCAATATGGTTGTTCCTACGGTTGTCATGCTTCGGTTTGATGACGTAATTCCCTCTTCATCCACCTCATTGGAACCCCATTCCCTTTCCCAACGGAAATTTTCATATCCTACAGCTCCTCCTCGACCAATCTGGTGTGTGTGGTCCCTCTGGGAGCACTATTCATTGCTCCTATAAGACCGAAGCTCTAGGGGTCACATAAACACGCAAGCCCTTCCACTGCGTCAAGGTTATATTTCATCATAAGAATTATATGTCGGCTTTATGAGGGCAAGATTGCGACTCATGAAGTGACAAGTGTCCCTCCTTGAAAATGACATAGTATGTCGAAGCCATGGTCAGTGTTGAAGTAATATATTAAATTGTGCATATTACTATTGTTGTGTTATATTTTATCATGGACATATCGCATTTCTACTATGTAAAGCCTGAAACGATCTCATACGTGACAAGTGTCCCCTTTGCAATCTTACTCTTATCATTGTGAAAGCTTAAGAATGATGAATGTCTTAGAATAATCCCAGCCAATGATTGAGTTAGTGCTGAATTTACTCTGAGATAATATCCATTGATGTTCATCACCGCGGTTTGTAACGAATTTTTACGAGGAAGTATCGTAAATAATCGAACACAAATTGTGTAATATTATTTCACCAAATTTCTAACGTTCACATATGAATAGTGAGTGAATTTGGTTGGAGAGATTGAATATATCCACTGCCATGCAGATTTCGCCGTGCCTCCTTCATTAACTTAATTTCCTCTCGACATTTCCAGTTCGTAGATTTACTTTCAGAGTACTTGCAGAGTTTATAATTCAATAGTATTGGTCGCCAAAGTGGAAAGGCCCTAAAGCTAAAACTATTTCAACAAAATGCCACCAATAACTAAATATATATTGATAGATTAAGCTGAGCTTATATATTTGTGCCGTGGGGAGGAAATAAAGTGGCTTGCACTAAAAAAACTGGCTACATGACCGTTTAAGTGTTTATGACTCCATTGTGAAAAACCATTATATTTAAGAAATTATATGTTCATTGGCCCTCAACTCTAGTCAAAGTTCGGTATGAAGTTTCTACAAATTAGTGAAATTAAAAGAGTAAAAATACATACAAACTTTTAATTTCCTAGTACAAATCAGATATTCTTCATTTGTAAACCCGACGTTAAGTGTTTATGACTCCATTGTGAAATACCATTATATTTAAGAAATTATATGTTCATTGGCCCTGAACTCTAGTCAAAACTCTGTATGAAGTTTCTAAAAATTAGTGGAATTAAAAGAGTAAAAATACGAACTTTTAATTTCCTAGTACAAATCAGATATTCTTCATTTGTAAATGATCGATTCATTATGCGATTTCAATCTCGAGGTAGAACTCTCTATTTATAGCTCCACATTCCATGGTTTCAGCCATTCAAGATTCATCAATAAATATGAGCCTCAAAACGTCGTGACATCACATAATAGGCCTCTTTTGTGACTCGATGAACGCTTATAAATGAAACTGAATATAGCGCTCCGGACTCCTAAAATGACTCCCAGAAAGTTTCTTGTCACCCGAATGAAGAGAACATTAGAAAAATCTCAATAGAACTGATGCATTCTCATCGCCAAGTGGCGTGACATCTATTTCCACTATACGTTTCATCAATCTATAATTTCTACACTTGCCATTCTCATAAAAGTAAGGAATTCTGTTTTTAGAACCGATACCAGAGTTAGATAATGACTTTTTCGATTGATTTTCGATTCTAGGTAAAAACTGCGTAAGAAAGCAAAAATATTGAGTTTTATTTTTAGGTACCTTCTCGAGCATGTAGGAGTATCAGTGTATGAAGGTGCAGAGAATGAAATTACCAATAATTGCACTTTTGAAATTTTATGGATTTTTTGTGTTTGTAAAGCTGTAATCTGAGTGCGGGGTCAGAGTTATATATCTTTCTGATGTTTTCAAGTTGGTGAATGTCATTTATTTCTTTAGTAATTCAAATAAGGCACATTTTAGGCTTCAATTGGCGTTATAGCGACGTGGATGGCACGTTTTTTATTTACTCAGGATTCGTGAGGTGTGAACCATCAGCGATGCCTTTCTATAGAGGGGTGAAACGCTTTTGTGTGAATTTATCCTATTCTACAGTTTTGCTGTTACGAGACCAGGGCTCATTGATGATTTGGAAAAAATCCCACAAAACGTTAGTAGATGACTTCTTTGAGCTCCTTCCTGTTACCACAAAGTACACCCTCTGACCAATTTGGACCTGACTGTTGGATCCTGCTTACAAGCCAGACGTACCAGTGATTATACGACACTGGTTCTGAAGACGATCGGTGATTCGGCTGATAACGCGTTCGAATTTTTTTATTACACCGGTAGCATTCCCGAGAAGAATTTGCGGGTGAACGAGGTCTTTCTGTTGTTGATTTCGACCGTTATGAGTAATAATCACCGCTCATCCATGCATAACTCTCGCCGCCATTGCAACTCTGAGGCTCAGAAATACAAATTATGTTTGAACAACTGCTGATTATGCTAAAGCAAATGAACCCAAGTCGTAATGTTTCTTTTCCCCCCCAAAGGTTTATAAAAATTTCCGTGTTGAGATAAGTTTGGTGAAATCCTTCCCCCTTTTTTTAAAATCCCCGGTGAAAGTCGATTAAATCCTCGTTGGGAAAACTTTGTCGCTTTCAAAAACAAAAGCATTTATATGACAGCCGTTCCTCATCTTCTCCTTTTCTCCAAGTAACCGTAAACCGGCAAACCGTAGATTAGGATTCGTAAAAAGGGTTCTAGGCAAATGCGATGAGAGAGTACGAGAAAGAAGCTATTTTACACTTCTCAGGCCTCATTTAGAAGATGCCGCTAGTATATGGGATCCGTACGAGGAAGGTATGATTAAAGAATTAGAGCGCGTGCAAAGGAGATCTGCTAGGTTTGTTAAAGGCCGTTATGATAATTGTATTAGTGTTACGAGGTTAATAGAAGAACTCGGATGGGAATTACTATCAGAACGCAGGTTAAAATTTAGGTTAAACCTTTTAAGTAAATTCGAAACAGAGTTGTTCACAGATGACGTTAGATATATATTGAGAACCCCTGCGTATAATGCTAGGTTTGATCATATTAACAAAATTAGAGAGATAGATTGTCGTACCGATAGATTTAAAATGTCATTTTTCCCTCGTACTATAAGAGAGAACAATAGGCGGCGTAGCAAAGGGATAGGTAGGTGAAATATAGTAAGAGTAGTCTGTAGTGCATGATGCATGTAATAACAACCAATAATCCATTTCATATTATGTAGATACTAACCATCTTTCTGCCTGTGACTCTATTATCTATCATATCTCCCTTAAATCTTAAATGTCCTAGTTGCATGTCAATAGTGCATGTTTGGTGATCTTCACCCCCTGCCACAAACCCTCGTGGTGGCTCGCAGGGTGTCACGTAGATGTAGAAGTACAACCGGCATAACTCGCCTCTTTTGGGAAGCGAGTCGGGAGAAAGGTTTCCCCGAAATCCTTTCCCGGAATCGGCATCCGTCCCTCATCGTTCACTCGCTTCCTGTTCCTCGCTTGAGACTCCCGAGGATGTTCCATCAGGTGAGCGGGATTGGGGAGTTATGATTCCGGAACACTCTTGAGCACCAAGTAGGGAAAAGTGGATAGGAGACGTGATTGAGTAGAGTGGTGGGAAAAGAAGAGAGGCCGTAATGGTGGAAGCAGGTTTTCCGGGAGAAAGCTTAGTCACTCGTAAAGTAATCATCAACATGATTGCACGCTGTCCAAAAAAAAAAAGAAAGAGGCTCCGGCGTGATGAAAAAAAATCAAGTTGAATTAAGGCGTTGAAAGAAATACAGAAAGTAAACTTTCGTACCCACATTGTCTGGAATCAAAAATGACATTTAATTTCTAATTTATCGTTTTGTTGCTCACTCCATATGTTTTATTATCCCATAGAAATTAGCGTGTAGTATTCATTTCAAATATAGTTAAATGCATAAAAAATCCACAAAAGATAATATATATGAGGACCCCAGAAGTCAAGGGGTCTAAGTAACAAAATTATTGTTTAGAGATAACTTAAGTCAAAGTTGACAATGTTTGGTACAACCCACTAAGTAGTTAAGAGGAATTACCCTAGATAGCAGCACCTGTCAAGAAAATCACTTGGATCCTTTTTTTTTAAATTAAAGTGTTTATTAAAGTGGGTCAATTCTACATAAAAATTGTTTAAAAATACAAAATACAAGTCCATAGTTCCCTTTGGATGGGTTACAAGGCATTTGTTATATCTTGGGTATGGTCCTTCTAAGCATTATGCTTATCAGCAGGTTGCAGGATAATCGTATCCAGTAGCTTCAATTTACATATTTACATATATACATTTAAACATAAATAAAATATAACCAGCCTTATTTTCATACATTCATATAAGTATTATCCTCAATAAAATCACTAAAACATAAAAATATTACATTTAAATCTTTTTGGCATTGTACGCACGTATGACAAATGTAAAGCATCAGTGCTTGGATTAGCATTTCCAGTTGCATCAATTTATCTCTTTACATTAATACATTGAACATAAATACAACTTAGCCACCCTTACTTCATACACTCACATAAATATTATCCTCAGATAAAATCACAAAAACATAAAATTATTAAATTTAAACCTCTGGCACAACATGCACATATGGCCCAAGTAAAACATTAGTGCTTGGATGTCTCCAGAAAGTACTTTTTTAACTTAATTTTTAATTCTCTAATAGCTTCTATTTGCTTCAGATCTATAGGTAAGTCATTGATCTGCATTGGTATCTTAACATTCATTCGGTTTTTACCATAGTTATTATAGTATCTAGGTACGTAGCCACCAAAAGATTAATACTTTCACATCCCAGTCCTGTGACTAACTTATTTTTTCAAAAATGTCACTTAGACCCCTTGACTTCTGGGGTCCACATATAATATACACATGTATTTTGGCTAAACCGTGTAACAAAATATATCACACTGGTGAATGGCCTCAAGATTTTGTAAGAACAGTGATGGTACCAATTCCTAAGAAGCCTGGTACACGGAAATGTACTTAACATAGAACGATAAGCCTAATTACACATGCAGCCAAAATAATGTTGAGAGTTTTGAACAGGAGATTAATAAAAATAATGGAAGAAAATGTAGAGGAGGAACAATTTGGTTTCCGGAAAGGGAAAGGAACAAGGGACGCCATTGGCCTGTTAAGAATAACTGGAGAAAGGTATATAGGGAGGGGAAAAGGAATGGCACTTTGTTTTATTGATCTGGAAAAGGCTTTTGATCGGGTTGAATGGAATAAAATGCTCGAAATTATAAAAGAAAAGGGGTTGGCATGGAAGGAGAGAAAACTCATTACAGAATTGTATATGACGCAAAAAGCTGCATTAAAAATAAATAAGGACGTGACAGAATGGGTGGATCTTGGTGGAGGAGTAATGCAGGGATGCTGTCTGTCGCCGAACCTTGTTCAATATATATGTTGAAGGCATGATCCATAAATCTTCTGATGGGAGAGAGGAAGGAGTAGGCATTGGAGGTAGGAAGATAAGAAGTATAAGGATCGCAGATGACATTGTAATATTAGCACATGATATGCAATCACTTCAAAGGTTGATTAAGGTTTTGGAAGAAGGGATGAAGGAATATGGGATGAAGATAAACCTAGGAAAGACAAGGGTGATGCCAGTTAACTATGAATATTATACGAGTGTGAAAATAAATGAAGGTGTAATAGGAAAAGTGAAAAGCTACCGGTACGTAGGAACGATGGTGACAGACGACTGGAGAAGTATTGCAGAAATAAAAGCAAAGATAGCAATGGCAAAAGAGGCCTTCAGCCAGAAGAAAAACTTGCTATGCAATTAAAGCCTGGATCTGGAGCTGAGAAAGAGACTAGCTAAATGTTATTCATGGAGCGTTTTCATGTACGGATGTGATGCGTGGACATTAGGTAAGACGGAAAGGAATAGAATAGAAGCTTATGAAATGTGGGTGTGGAGAAGGATGGAAAAAGTAAGATGGGTAGATAAGATGAGAAATGAAGAGGTTTTGAGCAAAGTAAAAGATGGAAGATCGCTCCTAAAGGAAATAAGGGAAAGGAAAGGAAACTGGTTGGGCCATGTGATGAGAGGGAAAAGTATAATAACTGTGGAACTTGAGGGTTCAATTGAAGGAAAGAAAAAGAGAGGAAGGAGAAGAATTAAATTGGTGGATCAGGTGAAGAACATCAGCTATGATGAATCAAAGAAGGAAGCTCGGTACAGAAGCGGATGGAGACAGTAGTGGTGTACGGGACCTGCCAGCAGGCAGAACACCAGATGATGATGACACATGTATAATTTTTCTAGTACTTTGCATCCTCTGGAACATAGTGCAGTTTATCAAGAGAAACTCCATGGCAAAAAAATATTTTTCAGTGTGTGCACAGTTTACAAATATGTATATTCAATAAGCATATGGAACATGTGTCTTCACAAATATAAACAATCATACATACATCAATACAATTATATTTACACTAATTATAATTCATATTAGTAAGATTCAGAGGGATATTTTTAGAAATTAACAAAAAATAGAGCATACAATGTAATTCAGACTGCGCTACAGTAATATTTTACATATAAGAATGAATAGATTTCCGATTAAATTTGTGTAAATTGTTTGATTTAATAATGTTTTCAGGAATACCATTCCTTATTCTAAAGCCGGATTTATTGTGGATAATTGATACACATTATACACCTAAATTAGTTCAAGATAGGAAGATAATTACAAGTTGACGTTCGAAGAAAGATTTTCTATATGAAGAGATTTTTCTCTCCTCTGCAATATGATGTAGGTATGTATAGATGCGAATTGAAATTTACGTGGTGTTGCTTAGTGAAGTGCTAGAATGCGTGAGCAGGGGCTATAGGAGGAAAAATATCCACAGCTCTATTTCCATTCCCGCGTTTCCGCAGTATCTCTTCAACAAATAGCGGAGTTTTGTGCCTCGTGTAAAACTGTCTTTAAACCCAGCATCGTTTATATATTTATTTCGAGGGTTGACCAAAATGTAATTCCCCACTTTTTTCTCAAAAACTGCCTATTTAACGAAAAATAATTTTACATTCATGAAATAATGATGTTTCACCTAGGAACTAACGCTATTTTCCCACGTAATCTCTTTCGCAGTTGTTTAATTATTCCATCACGTTGAATTTTTATGTCAGCCATTGGCTCGTTAAAGTCAGGAATGTCTAAATTTTGTATTGTGTCATCTTTGGTGAATTCATTTTCGTGTCGTTTTATGTCGTTTAATGTAAATAGACACCCTGAAATTCATGGGACCACTCTTACATGCCTATGTGTTGCCCATTTTTTCCGTTTGTAACCTACCCAAATCCAAAATATCCAATTAAATAATACATTTAGCATTTTTCAAGCTAAATACCTCACGTAGGCTCCATTTCCCCCTGACTCGGATGCGTTTTTTTGTAAAGTTCCTATAAGGATTATTTTGGGAACCTTTACTCTGGTTGGTTTAATGCAATGCATACGTGCCCGTTTAGTCTGAGTAGTAAAACAATGTATATTCGATTCGCGCGTGCCAATTCATGTCGGGTGAACATGCCTGTCCCACTCTTCCGTTTCAAATTACGATGACACTTGGACTTCGGTCGTTTGTTTCATCGGAAATTCGAAATTTATTTTGTGTGTCGAACGGAACAGACACTATTTGCTTATTTGGACACGTTCGTCGGATGTTATCGTCGATATAAAACACCAAATGTTTCCTCTTAAATATTTTAAGATCACGTTATTTTCAGTATTCAGTTTCATAATACCTTTTACAGCTGTCTTTTTTCATTTCCGTTTTTTAGCTCACCCATATTGTTTATATTTTACTAACAGAAATTCCCATTGATTCTCAATGAGAGAGACAGTACCTAATAAGAAATTACTCAGTACTTTTATTCATACGGAAGAGGGTCTGATATTTTGTTTCTCGCGTTATTTTTTACCAAGAGGAAATTGCTCGTTTTGTCTCTTAATGATGCATAGTATTTAGCAATTTTACGGAAAAATGTTTATTTTCTCGACAATAAAACTATACGAGTATTCCAGTTTCGAGAAGAGGTCGTGGGGAAGTTCTCCATAAACTTTTTGTAGCCTTTTTTTCTGGTGAGCAATATTAAGCGAGATTGTTTTTCTCGGCACCATTACCCATTGATCATACTTAAATTTTCATTAGATAAAACTATCTTGCTCATACGTGCAAAATATAAAGTTATAATCCTCATTACCTCATACATTACGAGCCTGATTAGAAAGCGGTGATTTGGGGACTGGGTTGATAGGTATGTCTCTTAATCTTCTTTCGTGGAATTGCCCTCCGAGAGGTTTTATTTGATTTATTCCCTACAACTTCTCTGTCGTGTTTGCCTCCCTCAGCTTTTCATAACCCCTGCACATCATCTTATATCATATATTACATCTTCTTCTTCCTTTCTATCTTTCTCTCTCAATTCTTCCTCATAATACTCTTGCAAAAGGCAGTCAGCTCTCAGGATGTATCACATTGAGTCCGCTTTCATCTTTCTTACTGTTCTCATTGTGCTCCTCTCATTAAATCGTTTCAGCGCTTCCTCATTCCTCGCTATATCACACATTTGAATCATTCCACTTTTCGCTATAGCGACATCTAACATCTGAAACGCCTCAAGTCTACATAGATCTTATCTTCGCAATGACCAAGTATCCGACCAATTCAGCGCTGCGGTCCAAATTATAGTTTTCGCCAGCCCTTTCCTTACGTCTCCACTTAGACCCCCCTCATAAATTCTTATTATTTTAAATTCTCTTGGAAAATGTTTCTTTTAGCCATGGCAATTCTACATCTTATGTCCCTACTCACTAATCCATTCTCCTTCAAAATACTACCAAGATTTGTAAACTATTCGACATGGTCTATTTTTTGCCCTCCCGCCTTATGTTCAGATCCACCTTCTTGCTTCTAGAGAATCTCATCACTTCCGTCTTCTTATGGTTTATCTTCACCCCATACTTCTCGCCCTACAACTCTAATGCATTTATCATTGACTCTAATCCCTTGGCTGACCGACAAACCTCTGCTTTTTCATCTGTGAATCTCACTGGCTTTATCAATTCCCCTCTTACTCTTATCCCTACTTCCATCTCTCCCAATGATGAATTGAATCAGCAAAGTAATTTTCGCCGTGATGGATAGCTACCACGAAACTAAGCCTGAAACTGCTTCCTCTGCCTGGAAATAGTATTCCTGAAACGATATATTATGTTTGTTTTTTAAGGAATTTGGCAGTGCTTTCAAAGGACTCGGCATTATCTTTGATACCTACCGCTGATGGCTATGCATTTAATGAACCGTCCTACACTATGTCAGAGTGAATGGATGGCCGGAGAACGACGATGATTCAACTCGACTACCCCTGAGCTCGTAAACTTGCGAACATCGTTCCGCTCAAGTTCGGCAACGCCTGCAGAGAAGGTATAAGAAGATGCAATGAGCATGGGGACACTAGGAGCTGGGAATGGGGGTGGATCGGTTCCGCCGGAAGTCTCGTCTCCCTTGTTTGCATTTCGGGTGGGATGTTGGGTGGGTTTTTAGCTCGGAAGAGGACCCAACGCTCCGCCCTTCAGCCGTTGTTTCATTCAATGCATGTCTCTCCTGTGTAAGGAGAAAGGTGACGTATAAGACGCGACGCCACATCCCTCGCCTCCTCGTCCACTCTTGCATTCTTATCCGATTCAAGGATGCTCTCTCCGTCCGTGCATATCCGAATGAATGTCTCTCCTTCCGACTGAAGATGGAAGCGCTGTGCTCGGATTTGGGCGTTCCTGGCGCCACCCTGCTCTCGAATGTGGCGCCTGTATAAAAAAATAATAGGTATTGTCCGCGAATCTAGCGTAGGTGTTTCTGCATTAAACGCCTTCTTGTGACTTTTGGGAGATGCATGAGTTGAAATGAAAAAAACAATCAAGCCATCTGTCATCAATGTCAGGTTAAATTGCTTCCGCACTCCATCTACGTCTTCATGTAGACGTTCTTGTGTTGTTTTGCCGCAACGATTTGCGTCACACACTTGTCCCATTTTCATGGGAGCGGCAGCATCGAATGAAAACGGAAGACGGAGGAAATACGCGACGTGTTCAGTCTTCCTTATTATTCCTGTAAAAAACGTAATGTTCTAACGAGGCTTACGTCATGAGTAGGGAAAATTTTATCGTTCGCTCCCTAATCATAATGGATACCATATTTGACTCATGCGTTTTAATTTTAGCAGCTGTATGAAGCATGAATTAAATCTTGCATTATTTATGGCGCAATAATATACTCTTATCTGAATGAAATTCTTAGAAATTAGATAAAAATTCCTGTACAAATCTCAAACTTGACTAATTTTTTTCATACACTACGTTTAAACCCCCTTCACAACAGACGATTTTACGATTCTGAAAATAATACTGCGGTAACAATATGATTTTCTTCTCAAAAATAGGTGATAAAATATACAAACTACGCACTGTTAATCTCTAGTTGAGATTAAGTCGTAATAAATTCCTCATTGTTTTAATATTCGGTCTCTCTGGAGTGCATACACATACCATTTCCCATGTAAAAGGGCTCGTATTTTTCGTCTGAAATCTCAGAAAGTAGTTGCGGTAAGAGATTGATGTTGTGGTATCTATGGAAGAATGATATATTTTTATTTAAAATGAGAATTAATTAATTGATGTATAGGTGAAACTTTGCTCTGCCTTCCTAAACTTCATGGCTGTGGCACGTTTTTGGCTCATTCTTGCTTCAGTATTCTTCAAACTTTGATTTTTCATCTACTTTCTATGCGGAAGTGCAGCAGCGACCTTCTGCGCGTTCAGATTTCAATGATCTCATATACTTCCCTTAATCACGCTTGTTCCCAACCGTATTAAACGTTTTATTATCGTTATCTACATTTGCACCTGGTGACCTGGGCCAATATACGGGCCAGTATGATTGTTAATGAGCGAGATAAAAGGTTTATGTGTTAATCAAATCGAGCATTTCTCCGCCTCGTCAGCTGGCCTTACTGTTTTGTTGGTAATTCAATGCACGTGAAATAATGGGACTATCGCAAGCGTTGCAATTAGTGACTTGAAATATTAGTGCTGCAATGTGATGCTTCCATTCCATCCATGGACCATTGTCGATGCGCGGATACATTTTGATGACATTTAAGCAGTCTTTTGTACTCTCCTCAAAATATTCACCCTCATGAACGATGTTTTCTTTTCTCACGATACCTATGTACTCATCATATTATCACAACTCAGGTCATCTAATGACTATGGTTTGTATGCAAATTCAATAAATCTATCGTTCAAATTTACTTAGAATTGCTGTATATCTGTTAGTCTTTTTACCAGCTCGATCTTTCATTTCAATCCTATGGCGGGTTTACACAAGCAATTTACTTTCACGACAGTAGCCTTGGAAGTAGCTTGCAAACCACACTTCGATATAGTTGGCAGTAGGGTTCAATAGTGGTAGTAATCGAACGAGGTTGCTACTTGCAAGGAACATTGACTGGTTTCTATTTTGCCTACAAGTACCATATCGATTGTGCGGTATTATCGCATCACATCCGATGGAATCTTGGTCACATGACAGCTAACGGATATTTAAAAAGTAAACAACGAATATCTCAATGGGAAGTGGACAAATTGTTGTTTATGTAAGTATAAATTTGTACTTGTAAATATTTGAAATGCTTAAAGAATCCCTAAGGTAAGCGTTATGACTTATCTCTTATTAGATAATAATTATTGTTGTCACAATGCACACACTTGATTCGACGTAATGATGCGTAATAATTCATACAGATATATTAAAGAAACGAATGCCTATGGGACTCAAACAGCGGTATACGAACGGCCTTATTGCCAAATTTGGGCGATTTTCGTAATTACCATATTTATTGTTTACTTCCGTCATCCATTTGTTTGGAAAAAGCCGGAAGTTATGTGTAAGCAGAACGATTCCCTGCAAGTGGCGATAGGATTAGAGATATCGCTACTTTCATAGAAGTCAACTTTCTTGTGAAAATCCGCCTTTAAAAGACCAAAGAACAATTAGTTATCTCAATCGATTAGTCATTGACTATCAGTTACAGCTCGCACTTCCCTCATTGGGAATTTCCTTTCCCTTTCTCTGCGCCCTCTTGCTTATCCTTATGGTTCCTGTTCTGAGCCT
Source organism: Ceriagrion tenellum (assembly GCA_963169105.1). Classification (NCBI taxonomy): domain Eukaryota; kingdom Metazoa; phylum Arthropoda; class Insecta; order Odonata; family Coenagrionidae; genus Ceriagrion; species Ceriagrion tenellum. The sequence goes on from OY720640.1 coordinate 80,479,018, forward strand.
CACATCGAAAAAAAGTCTCCAAAAGTTATGTCCAATTCTCTTCGACAGAAATTGCATTATAAGAAATGTATGATGTCATGTAAAAAAATTCAGCTATCAAGGCTGATGAAATTTTCTCGGGAAACAAAACGGGCTAGGAAGGCTGTCGTTTCCAGCCTTTCGATGGCGGTCTGTGTGAAGATGATTTCTTGGTTATTTTCTCAGGAGGAATACAAATGCGATAACTATAATTATCATTGCTATTTACCAAAATATGTGTAATTCAAAGTGGAGACGGGTGATTTCTCCCATCGCGGGAAATCTTCGGAATATTTGCCTCACAATGCTACGCATCTTCACCATCTCACCTCGAAAGTAACGACATGTTGGTCGGATGAAGCATAGCGGACATTCAGCGAAAATAGTCCAAGATATGAATTCGATGATGGTTAAAAGTCAACTGCTGAGCTCAAAGAAAATATGACCACAAACTAGGAAACAGTAGATGAAAACGTTTGTCAGGAGCGTAGCACTCTATGGATTGGAAGCTTGGGCCGTTGGAAAAGCAGAGGCAAACAGAATAGAAGCCTTTTAAATCTGGAGCCTGAGGAGGATGCTAGTAATAAAAGGGACGGACAAAATATGTAATGATGAAGTTAATAAAAGAGTTGGAGAGGAAAGGATCATATGGAACATTATACAGAAAAGATGACCTAGATTTGACACATCCTGAGGTACAATTGGTTTGTGGAGAACATAGTGGAAGGAAAAATAGGGGAAAAGTCCCCAGGAAAGGACTAAGGAATAAGTTCATGGACCAAATAAAGAGGGAAATACATCAGAAGAACTAAGAAGAAGTAAGGAAACTAGCCTTGAACCCCTGCGTATTATGCTAGGTTTGATCATATTAACAAGATTAGAGAGATAGATTGTCGTACCGATAGATTTAAAATGTCATTTTTCCCGCGTATTATAAGAGAGAACAATAGGCAGCGTAGCAAAGGGATAGGTAGGTGAAATATAGCTAGAGTAGTCTATAGTGAATGATGCATGCAATAACAACCAATAATCCTTTCCTTATTATGTATATGCTAACCATCTAGCTCCATGTGACCCTATTTTCTAGCATATCTCCCTTAAATATCCTAGTTCCATGTCAATAGTGCATGTTTGGTGATCTTCACCCCCTGCCACACACCCGCGTGGTGGCTCGCAGGGTATCACGTAGATGTAGATGTAGCATGGGATAGGGATGGGTAGCGGGATGCTTCAAGAAGAAGGTTCTCTATGAAGGGACTCTTCGTGTCCCTCCTCCTCCCTCGCCCGTGCGAACATATTCCCCACCACCCCCCTCTTCAATATAAAGTGTTATGCCTTGAAAGTTTTCCAGGAAAACATTACCGACGAAATAAGAACTTAGTCTCGAATTACCTGAGGGAGTGAAACTGTTATTTTTTCTCTTTTTTGCCATTCTGCTTTTTTTTATTCGGTAGATTATCCACAGTGTAAATCTTCTCAAATTTTTGTAATTGTTTTTCTCTAATTTATGCATAAGTATCCAGAAGGGTATGTTTATTTCTAAAAATGTAATTATGTTGACCCTAGAGTCCGAAGGACTAGGTTCTTGAAATAAATTATATTCTGTAAGTATAATCGCCGCGATGATTGTGGGTTCGGGGGGAAATGAATCAGGGAGCAAGTCGGTAGCTTGTTTGACACAGACTTTACTCCACCGCATCTACACCGCACCAAGGTCCCCGCGAGACTCCTCGAGGCACGCTACTCCCACACCCGCGCTCCCTCAGAGGGCATCACCACGGAACCACACCCCTTCCAACTCATTGGCCGCCAAGTGCTGACGCCATTCATCTTACCCATATTGCGACAATCTTAATATTCTTCTCTTCCTCGGTCCTTTATGGGAGATGAGATGCATGGCCTAGTTTGCTCCTCTCTTCCTGTTTGGGCAATGGGAGGCGAGATAGTGCACAATCTGAATGGCTTCTCTCTTCCCCTGCCCAAAAAGTGCACCGCTCAGCATCATGCCCGGATGGTCTCTCGTCTCGTGCCTTCCTTATCATACTAATAATATACTTACAATTCTATTGTATTCTAATCTCGTTCAAAGTCGTACTCGAATAACCTTAAAAACCCTATACTGTGTTACTAATCCTGTCTAACCCTTTGTCTTTTGCTTTCTTAGCCTTATTAACCACGCCATTGTGAGTCATATTGTTAAAAATGGACTTTGCTCTGTACTAAAATATTCGATAGCTTTACCATAGCGTTGATAATAACTGAGGAAGTGTGAGGAAAATTTTAGAAGTATAATTATTTTGGAAAAGGAAGCTTGTGGTTGGCATTCGGAGGAGACGACTGATAAGGATTGGGGGTTTATAGATACGTATAAGAATCTTAAATGGGGCGATGGAGGGAAGATTGTTTTGTACGGAACTTTAATTCATAAGTTCAGATGGAATTAACAGGCGATGGAATTTTTGTAAATTATTAACAGTACAGGACCCTAATCCGGAATACCGATGTCAGTAAAACTCAAAATCCGGAAAATTTTAAATTGAATCATTCTTGGTAGGAGCGTCTGAAGAAATTACAACTTGGCTGTTTCCACATGAGGTTCCGCATGAGATATCACCTCGATAATGTCACTCTGTAACGAAACCATGGTCGGTAACAATAAAACCTCATGTGGAAATAGCCAAGTTGTAATTTCTTCAGACGCTCCTACTATGAAGGATTTCCACGAAGTCACGCCCGCTACCATTACTTAATCATTCTTCATTCGAAATGCTGTTTTGTGGTTTGAAATAATTTCATTAGCGAGAGCCGGATTTTTAAAACTGAATATATAAATTAGTGTACCTTAGTATAAGTTTCGCCTCATATAATCTTGGCAGATCCACTTTATCCCTCCCACTCGCTATTGGTTTGCATACCTCCCACCTCACAATGACACATCGATATTCCTCTCAATAATTCACTCCAACCCCCAATCTTCACCTCCCCCTCCCATAATCCAAAACTATTTTCCCCATAGACACATATATTTGCTCAAATTGATATATCTTAGAGTACCTGATTATGACATAATAGCTGGAACAGTTTGTTCATTCGTTAATAAATCGTGTTTGTCACAAAGTTTGTATTTTTACACTGTCAGCCTTCCACAAAGTGAGACCTTCAACTTTTGAATTTCGTCCAAGTACATTGATGAGTGCAATGAAATCGCATATCTGATCGGTAAGCCTTTAAAATGCACAACAGGTACGGTGCGCGTGATGATGCATGGCCTGGAACTGCTCAACAAGGAACCAACGTGAATCAAGCCGCCAGCAGTAAGTCCAGAATGGCACGGTGTGACTTCAGTTCGCGAATCCGCTCGATTCTCTAATCGCGTGGATGCTTTTCGCCCCTTACTCTACTTTCCCCGTCTCCTTTCCCTCTTCCCTTCTTCAGGATGGCCACACGCTCACGAAACACGATCGTGATCATAAAAAGGTCGCCTCGGGGGCGACATGGCGACGAAGGAGAAAAAAAAGACGGAATACGTCCGAAATTCCTCACTCAGGCGCTTCGGAAGACGTCTTTTTACGACACTCGGGCGAGGATTGCGAGCGTAAAAATAAATATAAAAAATAAAGTTGACAGACGTATTCCTCGTGAGCGCGGGATCCCGTACGCTTTCAGAAAAGTCGAAGTCGTCAGCAGTAGGTAGTGGGCATCATCGTGCTTCCTGGGCCAAACTCGGGGTCAACAGGGAGGGAGGCACAGTGCTGAGGTGGTATATAGGGGCTGGAGGATACTGCTATTCGTCTAATGCAAAGGACGATTATTACTACAGTTCATTGATCGTTAAATCCTAAGATTAAGAGAATGATGTTCCGGATGTTCTTTCGCGTTTATCGATTTTTAAAGACAATATTTCGCCGACTTCTTCAGATTCGCCGAAGTGAAGAAGCCAGCTGAAACGCTGGTGAAATATTGTCCTTAATAATGGATAAACGCGGAAGAACACCTGAAAAACCATTCTCTTCATCACTATGTACCAAAACAACTATGCTGTTAAGTACTTTGTTAGTTATTTATTAGTAAATTGAAAGTGCAAACCATGGCCCAAGATTGCGTAACCAGGGACGCGGAAGAAAAAGAAATATTGTACAATGAAAATGGGAGAGATGGCCGCGAGTGAAAGGACGAGAGAAGGTGTTTTGAGTTAGTGTTACATTAAGTTTTTCTTTGTGAGTGTGAGTAGCAAAATGTTCTGTGAAGAGAAGCGAGTGTTAGACTGTGTTTCTAAGTATTCTGTGAAAAATAAAACAAGTGTTGTGATGTATTACGAAATATTCTGTGACGAATAATGAGTGTTACAACGAAGACTCCGCGGAAGCCTGCACGGAAACCCAACCCTAATATTTTTTTATTGCTGCCGTATACCCTTCCCTATCTAATGCTCGTTCCCTTACTTCCTGATAGCTCATCCTATGTATTTTCCCTTTATTTGTTCCATAAACTTATTCGTGGGACTCAGCGAACTTTTCCTCTCTTTTACATTCAATTTTGTTCTTCACGAGCCCATTGTGCCTCAGGGTGTGTCAAATCTATTGTCAGTGCAGTTAGCCAGTCGATACAGTTAGCCAGTGTAACTGGCTAACACACACCTGACTGGCAATTGGGAGATCCGGGTTCGAATCCCGGTCAAGTCAAATGATTTTTTCATAGCGAATTTCAACCCTGGTGTATATGCACCCGTACGAGTGACTTCGTACCACATGATTTGTTACATTCAATGTTTGAAATTTCTCTCTCATGAGGTTTTAATGTTTGTCTACATCCGTTCTCTTGTGTTCTGTGTTTTTCTCTTTGTGTATTTTAAGCAGTTTTTTTGATAATCCTAGGACTTTTATTTGCATTTCGGTTACTTACCGTGTTTACTCTTTCTGTACATAATGGAACTGTTGGTCCATGAGCAGTCGTCTCTGTAATTTCCCTGAGTATTTGGAATTTTCTACGGCGTTTCCTTGCTAAAACTGTTTTATTTTTCCTTAAATGAAATCACCGTCAAATATTTCGTCTTTTTTGATTCTTGTCTTGCCGTACAGATTTTTTCTATTCTTCCTCCTCTCCTGTTAAGTCTACTTTAGTATATTTTCTGATAATCCTCTCTTCATTGAGACACTGTCTCCATCCGCTATCGTTGCGTACTTAACCCATTTCCGCCCAGAAAACTTTTTGCTTGCGATTTTCATGAACTTTTGGAATTTTACTCACATGGTCACCTAAAGTACCATAAAAATATTTTGGTGATCGTGACCTTGAACGACGCAGTGTTGACAAGTTAATAGCGATAAAGTTCACAGTTCCTCCCATGGAGCGTCATACACTCGGCGCATCAGGGTGTAGACATATGACTGCGGTGGGCGGAAATGGGTTAAGACATTTTACTTTTGATTCCTTGCAGCAGGAGATATGGATGTAAGGAGCACCAACTGCGAAGAGTGTATGACATTATCCGACCTTAGCACTTAATTCTGAGGGAAGCACCACATCTATTCGCGAGGTGAGAATCAACGCCGTGCTCTAAGTGTTGTTAGGCCAGTGACTTACGAACCCAGATTTTGCTGTTGGCATTTGGTACCTCTCTTCCCTGCAAGATTCCAAGCAAGAGTCTTTCTCGCTGCCCTTTCAGTCCAGCTCGCCCTCATCTCATCTTGAGATTGGTGATGAATGCGATATCACACGATACTCACTATCAGCTGACGTGATATATAACGCGTATTTTGGAATCTGCAATTCATTTGGAAGTGCGATGTTGAAAACTGATTACTGAAACAAAGTCAAAGCTACATGATTCACCAAATTGTGCGCCTGTCTCAGCTGAATGGTTTCCCTGTGCGCTCTATGGCATCAACCCGCATTAACCATGAACTTCCTGGTTGTGTCGCTCCGAGTTCATATAACGTGTCGACCACTTCGTACCTGCGACCATCTCTCCATCTCGCTTTCTGATTCGTGTCCTTTCACGCCCCACACGGTGCTGTAATCTTGCACATATTTTGAAATTTTTGAGATATATCGTGGAGAATACACATACAAAACATATGTGGCACAGCATTAAAGAAGCGAAGATTTATCAAATGTATAATGGGAAGGTCCTCGAATGAGAAAGTATAAGAGAGGTGCTACTTTGCTCTGGTTTGACCACACCTTGAATATGCCGCGAGAATTTTGGACCCTGGATAGAAAGATTAAAGTAACAAAATAATTAACTTACAAAGAAAAGCTGCGCGTTGGTTAAAAACTGTTACGGGCCAACATACGCTGCTTCTTGGGTTTTAGAGGGATTAGGTTGGCAGCCGTATGAGACTCGTATGTTGTGCGCGCGAATTATCTTGCTTGAGAAATTCAGCACAGGTTTGTTTCAGGGCGACACAGAGAATATCATTTTGACACTTCGTTACATCTCTAGGTGCGACAGAAAATATTTAAAAAAGATACGTAGTCGGAAAGGTAGGTAAAAAGGTCGTTATTTCCACACACAGTAAGTGACCATGATAAATTTGCAGCTCCACTAAAAACACACCCATAATGCCCTTCGCCATTTTACCTCCCAAAACATCATCATTTACACCTAAACGGCTGGTATCCACTTACCTCCTGCCATACACCCATGTGGTGACTTGTAGGAGTATGTTGATGTATATGTAGAAGTCTTGCCTTGCCCTGCAATTGCAAATATCAACTATTCCTGTTCTACCGAATCCCCTCCAACATAAACTCGTAGTACTAAAGATAGAAATAATTCGTAATACTCGTAGTACTAAAGATAGAAATCTTTATCTCTTCTCCCCATCCAAATCATTCAACACTTATCTAATGCTAATTGTGTGATTAAACTCCCATTGCATTATAACCGAGGCGTGTTAGTTTTTGTGTTACTTCTTTAGTTTAATTCATTCTCCAAGCTATTCTTACTTTATAATTATTTATAATTTTTTGCATTGTCAATCTGAAAAAAAGTTGAGCCTCTTATGAATAATTGATGACATTGTCTTAATAGGGCAACGGTTTCCCCTTCGATCAGAAAATGCACGGTTGGATCCAAGCCGCTCATACGACCGCTGGAGCGAAATATTTAAAAACAGTTATGGTTCTTTTCCGAGGGATTTCAACGCTCGCCGAATACCGCCTTTGATGCCAGAGTGAATGGAGCTCGTTAGCGCGAGAAAGATTCTGAGTGGAGCCACTATGTCAACATTTGATCTCATGTTATTACCCGTTAGAGTGAATAAATATCTGTCACTTAAATGCCTTCAGCGTGGCAATTACCTCACCCCCCTGGACGATGAATTCTTATATTCATCTTTTTCATAAGTTTCATCAATTTTCATTATTCTACCAGCTCATTGGTATGTTTTTGGACAGTACTTATTCTAACGTCCTAAATTCTGTCATATTGTACTTCCTTCCCTCTTATACGTGATCCGCCATTAGATATATCGTTTATTAGACCGTTTTTCTATTTTTTTTCGTCCAAAAGCTGATGAAATAGGCTCCTAAGAGTCAGTCTGGTCTCTTCCTACAAATTATCTACTGATGATCGAATCTATTTGTGGGCAAAGTTTCCAACAAATTTAATTATCTGTGCATCGTTATATTGCTTAATCTATATCCTCGTAGGAAAGAAACGGGTGCGCTTTTCCTGTTCCATACCTTTTTCATATCCGGGTCGCTTCTCATATCACATAGCTAAGGCAAACTTAGGGTTGTATGAACTTGGTTCTAGTTTAAAGTCGGGTCAGGTGCAGCGTGGTAAGTATGAACTTTCAGTGCGCCATAAAATTAAGCGCCCTTTGGCTGGGTGTACGTATACTTCTCATAGCCTGTCGTTTCACTTCCCAGCCTCACGAAGTGATAACCTCGGCGTGATTGAAAAACACACCAAAATCCAGCTAAAATTAGACCCAACCTGTCATACGAATTACTCTGTCTTACCGCAATCATTTTATCGATTACTCTCCTCCAATTTCATTCGACTTGTTATACAAAGGGTGGGTTTAACAGGTTATTCATAGAATGGAGAAGATTATAAGTGCGAAAGACCAGTCCCTTGGTATGTGCGTTCGGGAAAAAATTCAATTATCGTCGAGCCGAGCAACTCCTTATGATCTCGGTCATAAAAACACCTCGCGGAATACATTCACCCCGAAAAATTTTTACGATTTCATTTCCTCTTTCCATTAGGGACGTGAAGATACGCGCTCTAAGTGTGGCGGTTGTGTCCCGTGTAACCTTTTTCAATATAGCCCTAACGTCTCCGCGCTCGCGATACGACCTTCGGCCGGGTGAGCACCATAATAAAACATAGACGTCGAGTTTGCAATACTCTCCGAGGCTCTCGCTTCCCTCAGGTCCCTTTGCCGTAAATCCCGCCGGGCCAAGTGTGTATACGTGCCGGCGAAGGAGTCATGCTCTCGGCGAAGGCGACACAGCGATCAACGCAGCGCGCGCGGATATTGCCTCGTCTATCTGGGAGCGAAAGAACGCGTAAATTATGGAAAGAATTACAGCGGCCGCGCAATCTTGTATGATCGAAGAAGGACCTTATCGAAAATGAATTTCTGCTTAGGTCGTCGTGCTTCAAAATACCTGATATCGTCCTGAGAATCCAACTCTTTCCTACCTGAAAGTAGTAACAACATGATTGAAGAACGCCTTAAAGCTGCCTATGTGTTACATGTTTCATCTCTTTCGCAGGTGGCAGCAAATATTTTTTAGGAACATCGTGAAAACGTACGGCATGTTTCATCAGAGAATAAATGAAAAAACGCCTGGTTATGATTCCACACTTTATTTAAAGCAACACGACCTCGGTTTAGGCATATCATACCATCATCAGGTACAAGCAGTTGTTGCTTTAAATGAAGTGTGGACTCATAACCAAGTGCTTTTTCACTCATTATGAAGGGTTTCCACCGAGTTTAGCCAGTATTAGTCAGTGCCAGTAAAGACAGTGTCCTATTAATAGGGAAGTTTTGATAAGGAAGGAAAAAATAGGTAGATAGAATTTGGTAGGCAATCAGGAAGGGATATCTAATTAGGACGCTAAGACGAACTAAATTGACGGCAAATAGACTCGGGGTGTCAATAGGGTTAAAATTTGACCTGATATTAAATATAGGTATATTATGGTGTTTAATACTTAGAAAACTATGAGTATTAGGTCGTTAACAAATCTATTTTTTCTATCAGCGTTGACTGGTGAAATTTCATCGTAGTTCAGGTTATGGAGAATCTACTGGTGGAGGAACATCTACATCTACGTCATACCCTGCAAGCCACCCAAGGGGTGTGTGGCAGGGGAGGGGTTTGTGGCAGGTGGAGGTAGGTTTGGAAGAGAAAATATTTTACTACAGAAGAACCTTGTGTCACCATTGACAATTGTATTCTTCAACTCTGCTTCCGCTGGTTCTCTCTTCATGCTATTCTTGTAGGTTATTCTCTTACCTTCCCTTTACCTGGCTACGGCACACTTCGAATTCACCGTGAGAATTTGGGACCGTGTACAGGAAGCTAACCAAAAATTAAATATAAAAGAAAGAATAGCTGCGCGCTTCATTAAAAACTACTACGAACAAACTCATAGTGTTTCACAGCTTTTAAAGGGATTAGGCTGGGAGCCGCTAGAGACTCGGAGGCTATTCGCTAGGCTTAGTTTGCTTGAGAAGTTCGGGTGTGTTTCATAACGACACAGAGAATGTCATTTTGACGCTGCGCTACATTTCTAGGTCCGACCGAAGCGATAAAAAATAGAGATACATTTCTGCACCGATAGCGGCAAAAATTCGTGATTTCCACAATCAATTTTTGTTTCAGTATTCTACTTGTTAAGGTATGTTTTTGCTGAATGCTAGAAAATCTCCTCCCGATTTTCTACACTTTCAGAAGCTTATCTCACTCTAGTAAATCCTTTTTCGCCTCGGCATACGATCTACCCTTCTTCATCCTGTCCATGAAACCTATTCTCTTTGTATCTATTCCCTGCTTGCTCAGCATCCTTTCCTCTATCACACTCTTGAGCATCCCATTACATCAACCCTTATTACATCCTCCAGCCGTCCAATCAGCCGATCTCGAATTCAATTCAAAAGTTTCCTTTTCCCGCCCACCATCTCAAGCACTTCTTTGTTAGTCTTCCTCTCCGTCCACCTCACCTTATATATTCTGCTTCACACCCACATCTCAAAATAAGTGGCCATAATAAGACTGAGCTGCACTAAAAAATCCTCCATAATACAATGCTCCATTTCACCAACCAAAACCTTATCTATTACACAGCTGATGTCCTACCCTCATACCCTGCTACTCGTCCATGCGGCGGCTCTTAGGGTAGTACGTAGATGTAGACCAATTACTCAACATCCTCCCCTCTATCACGTTCCTCTGCTTCCCTTCGCCTCTTATTACTAGTTCCAACTACCTAACGTGCCTCCTTATCTCCTCTACAAGTTTCCTCACCTCGCCCACAACGCGACGCTGAGCCCTTATCAGTTCTTCTCCCTTTCCGTTCATTGCACCATCTCCATTCTTCTCTACGCTCTCATATTAAACTCCCTTGATATGTGTAAGGCCGTTATGGTAGTCTCGTTGGTGTTACTGACCTCTTGCAATACCTGGGATTGGAATCGCTTTCAGACCGTAGGTTAAAAATAACAAGACTTAATCTTTTATGCTAGCTCAGTACCAATTTATTTTCTGACGAAGGTATTAATACCTTACGAACTCCTCCATATTATGATAGACCTGATGGAAGCGATTGGCCTAGGGAAAAGTAGAGTGGAGATGGAGTCCGAGAGAAAACCTGACGATTAAGTCAGAAAAACATGAATGAAAATTAAATTTATATTTTTCCTCAGAAATATTCTTTTTCCGTTTCTCGCTAGCTAATTTTTTTTCTAAATGGCGTATTAAGCACACCATATGTACTGACCTCGAACATAGCTTATTGTGATTCTCAGCTCCTCGATTTGACAATCCACATAATAGTATTTGGGCGTTGGATAAGATAAGATAAGATTTATTGGCTCTAGGAAAGAATTCCTTTGGAGCAGGCATAAGTAATTATAACTCAGGCAAAAAATAGTAATAATCACATAGAAAACATGTCACTATTTACAAGAGTCTTATCAAATCACAGCACTTTCCCACAGCAAATATTACAATCCCATGCTCAATACATTGTAGCAATCACAAAGGTAGCATATTCATGAATTTAATCCAAGATATTTAACAAAATATTAACTATCACGGAGATAATAAGCATTTTAAGATAAGACAGCAAGCATTTTTTAAATCTTTCGGTTGACTTAATATTTTTCAGCGTGTGTGGAATAGAATTCCATACAATGCATGAATTTACATAAAAAGAGTTATGATACATAGACGTTCTGTGGCAGGGTACAATTAATTTGTTATTATTTCTGGTGTTTTTTGTTTTTTTGACCAAATTATCTTTATATGGGTGATAAATGTAAGAAGGAGTTTCAGTTTTTAGTAATTTGCGCATAAACACACCCATTTGCAATTTTCTTCTTTTTTCAATTTGGATTTGCGAATACTTGAGATGTAGCGAATAAGTCAATGTTTATAGTAATTTTTTATATAGATGTGTTAGTTTTGAGCCGTAGTGTGGACGATTTTTGGAATTTCACACACAAAGTTGCAGGTGACCGAGATCTAGCAACACCTGATTTATGCATAGAGAATTAGAAATATAGTTTCCTTGAAGGGCACTTATTGTTCAAAGCGCCTGTAAGTAGTTATTTTTACACCCGTTCTAAGCTGTTGTTTAAACTGAAAGTAAACCCGTTGTTGTGTTGTATAAGTTGTTATATAAATACCATTTAACAGTCCGTTACTGCTGTTACGCGGGGTAAGAAGTTTGGAAAAGTGGATACTGGACGACTGAATTTGCGTTCTGGTGTTCAAATGAAGATGTGACATAAATGCTATTAGGGAAAGACTGTTTTTGGTATACTTGGCTCAAAAATGCTTGCTGAATTATGATGACGGAAGATGTAAATTGGGCAACTGTTTCAATTAGGCTACTTGTATTCAGGATATTCAAAAGCCAAGAGGCAATGATATGGGAAAAGAAAGCGAACTTTTTTTTGAGATAAAAATACAAACGCGGGCTTAACTGCCATTTAAGGTAGTATCATAAGTTATTTAGGTGGTATCATAAGCTAGTTAAATGTAAAAAGAATGTTTCGCCATTGGTCTGGCCCTTGCTCACTTACGCTCGTTCCTCAATGCGCAGATTTACATTAAATTTAACTCCCTGATATTTTCTAGAAGCCCTCCTTATTTTTATCGGTTGTTTTCTCAATTCACACCTTTTTTCAATTTAAGTGCTTGTATGTATCAACGTCGCGTCCCAGTTATTAGAATTAACGCCCTCTGGCAAAACTGGCACGTACCAGGATAGGAGTATACTCATAGGCTTACTTTAAAAACATAGCTAGTAAATAAGTCCACCTTGTATACAAGCCTATTGAAATGGAGTTTATATCAAAAAGATATTGCTGTAGGAGTATGTCTGGTCACCGATGTAAAATACCAGGAGTGATATTGTCTTAGATTGGCCACATTTTCTTAAAGCGGAAAGTTATCTATTTGGCCCGGTATGTTGCTGTGCATTAATCACTATGAATGACGAGACAGCCACTTATGCAGCAATTCAACGGCTGACAAAATAAAAGTTGAGTACCCCTCGCTTTTGCACCCACCTGCTAGACAAGTTGGGAAAAAAATTAAAGGAATTTTCTTCAACGAGTTTACGCGCGGAATAAATACACCTGGTGAAAGCGTTGGCAGCTATAGCTTGAGTTCTAAATCCATCTTCTGCTGTATATTTTAATATTATCTTTCCTCACCGCAGCTTTAATTTATTGCTATGGAAAAGTATAATGACCCCTAAGGCTTCGCAAGAACTAATTGCAAAATGGCGTTTGAAAATGGCAGTCTAGGAACAGAAGTTGCTGTAAGCATTTTATGTAGCCCGTGGCTATAAAGTTTGCTCCTTTCATCAGAAACGAAAGCTTGGCTCACTTCTACGTGAAAGGTACACGCGGTACAGTATGTGTGGAAGATAAGAGTTTCTTTGAAATTAAAATGTCTTCTTAGATAAAGAAGTGTAATAAATGTGTGACATCTAAAGCGTGAGGGTTTAATGAAATAGATACGAATCATAATGAAAAATATAATGATAAGATTCTTGAATATTTGGTCATTCATGTATTTAACTCACATCCTACGTTTTGCAAAATATTTTGGCATCTTCAGGGCTTTGAAACACAAATCAATGTGACATACAGCCAGTTAATTATACAAATATTAGTACAAAAGTTGAGGAATCGAAAATTTACCTAACAATGAGCTTAATATTAAACAGTGACAACGTAAAAACAACCTCAAAGAGTAGGGAAATTTGTAATTAAGCCATTTTTATTTATATTTATGTAATTGGTTGTTTACGTATTTCTTGACTGTTTGGAGTTGTTTTTTACTTTTTTATTGCTCAATATTAAGCTCAGTGTTTGGTAAAGTTTCGATTACTCAACTATTGTACTAATATTTGTATAATTAACTGGCTGTATGTCTCTGTTTTGTAACGCAAAGCTCTTGAGGTTGCCAATATATTTGGTGAAACGTTGGCTGTGAGTTAAATACACGAATGACCAAATATTTAAGAATATTATTATTATCTACATGATATTGGTCGAGAAAGTTATAACTGATCACTAAATGTATAATGAAATAGGTTCAAGTGAGACAATTAGGGGAAAAATTAGATTTTTGGGAGATTTTTGCAGTGAAATGCAAGTTGACGAGGGACTTAATCACTTATTGCCTGCGGCAGTGACAGATGTCAGAGTGTTGGGGAAGTGGGATGAAGACATTTCATTTCATTATACACCTATTTCACCTATTTCATTGTACATTTAGTGATCAGTTATAACTTTCTCGACCAATATCATGTAGATAATAAAATTCTTAAATATTTGGTCATTCGTGTATTTAACTCACAGCCAAGTGAAAAAAGTAAGCAGCTGAATTCGTTTGCTGTTTGAATTACTTAAAATAGTGCAAAGGGAGCATTTCGAAGGAAAAGTTGCTTAGTATTTCCCCAGCAGCATAATTTTGCCGAATCTGCGGAAAGCTTTTCAAGATGAGAATACATATTCCTTATCCTTCTCAATTCGCTGAGTACACACACGATTCAAATTAATTAAATTCGGGTATCGCCAGTGCACCTGTTGACCTCAATTTAATTGTTAGCTTCCTAGAGTGCAAATGATTTGTAATTTCAAGTTTCATTTGTATGAATATAGATGATGTACATAAGGAAATATGATGAATATATATGATCTATATAAGAAAATATATAAGGAAAGAAGATCATATTTGAAAACAATCACTTGTGCAATTTCCTCACATTTATTTTTCATCGACCATGGTTTCAGCACATTATGCCATCATCATCGGCACCTGATGTGCTGAAACCATGGTCGTTGAGATGATGGCATAATGTACTGAAACTATGGTCAGGCCCTGATGATGATGGTATAATATGCTGAAACCATGGTCGGTGAGAAAATAAATGTGTGGAAATTGCACAAGTGTTTATTTTCAAACATGATCTTCTTTCCTTATATAATTATTTCCTTATATATTTCCTTATATACATGTATATATAGCCTTTCCTTATCAATATTCATCACATTATGCCATCATTATGCCCTGATGGCGATGGCATATTGTGCTGAATATTGACCCTGATGATGGCATAATGTGTTGAAACCATTGTCAGTGACGAAAAATTAAGTGTGGAAATTATACAAGTGTCTATTTTAATATACGGAAACCCATAGGCTCACAAGGTTTGTGACAATATGCTCTCTTAAGGAAAGAAGAGTCTGATGAAGAATTTGATATGGATTGTAATATTCTATGGTACAGGAACGTACTCTTAGAAAGCAGGACGAGAACAAGCTGCAGGTGTTCGAGATGTTGGTGTGGAGGAGAATGGTGAGGGTGCGGTGGACGGAAGGGGCGATAAAAGAGCTTCTAGGTATGATGAGCTAGGAAATGATGATTTCTGGGTGTGATCAGGAATAGGCAAGGTAGATGTTTGGAGGGAGCATTGAGGGGTAATGGGTTACTCAAAGGCGCGATGGAGGTCAGGATACTGTGCAAGCGGGGAAGTGGAAAAATGAGATTAGGTTTTATGGTTGGAATCCAGAAGAGTAGGCCGTATGCAGAGATGAAGAAAGAAATATTGTTGGCGGATGGGGCCCTCCACTTATGGAAGTCGGTTGGATTTTTATTTTTTTTCTATTTAGAACCTATCTTTACTGGTAGATTTACAGATAAAATCGAACATATAGTGTTTCAAAGCTTTTAGGGGGATTAAGTTGGGAGTCCCTAGAGACTCGGAGGCTACACAATAGGCTTATGTTGCTTGAAAAATTCAGAATTGGTGTGTTTCAGAGCGACACAGATAATATTATCATGACGCCTCACTACATATCTAGGTCTAACAGAAGCGATAATATTAGAGAGACACACTGCCGAACAGATAGGTACAAAAACTCGTTCCTACCGCCCACAATAAAGGACCACAATAAAAACTAAGCTCCACTAGTTACACTCCCATAATCCACGTCACCATTTCACCTCCCAACATCTTATCCCTTACATCTTTACACGGCTGGTGTCTTAATACCCTCTGCCACACACCATGCGGCGGCTCGTAGAGTATTATGTAGATGTTGATGTACAATAAGATGATATATCCACCTTGTTTTACTGACATTCTCTAATTTACTAACATTGTCCAGAGAGAGCATATCTACCTAAGAAAAAATGAAGTTTGATATTTACGGGGATATTATAGAGCAGAGTGATACCATGCTGGAGCATTGTCTTTAAGCTATTGAGATACCATTTTGAAATTTGTAGCTTTATCTTTGCGCTTTCTAAAGGCAACTATTTATATGTATGCGGTTCACTTTCACTTTTAAATTATGCCCTTTGATTTTTTGAAAATACTGTTGTGTACTCTATAAAAATCTAAGAAGCACATTTTATGCACATTTCTCAGTATTTGGCTCAAATGAAGTATTGCTCGGTAAGCGGTCGCAGAGACAATTTTAATAGTTTCGTACGTATAGTAGCGCGGAAGGGGGCGGGACCTACGCACGACTACTCGCCTGAGTACATGGATTGAATAAAACCAAGCGCGGAGCCAGACGCGGACGTGAAGCACGTCTGTCTGCTTCGTGTTTCGGAGAGGATTTTCGAGCCGGTTGGGGGAAAGAGAGTAAAGAGCCCCAGACCTCCCTTCGACCCACCCCACAGCTCCCCGCCCGCCGCAGCCATAACAAATCCTTCCCGCACCCGCGACCTCGGAGAGCAATCTTTTTACCTGCCACGGATCCGATTGGTGAGCCCTTCCCGTTTATTTTCCGCCCCTGCCGGAAGGAAAAAAAATTAACGTTCCAACGATAACCAGCAGACTTCTCTTCACCCCTCTCCCCCAAACGGCCAGCTAAACCACCAACCGGCAGCCAGACAGTGTTTTTCCCTTTCTCCTCGTCTCTCCCTGCATAACCTGACCTCGCGTCAAAATCCCTGCCCTCACCAACTCCCCCAGTTCGTCGAAACGCCGAGGTTTTTCTTTGCCGATTCTCCCGCTGCATATTTTCTCTCCATTCCTGCATTTTTTACAGGGCAAGGATCGGTTGGTAGGTAGGATTGGGTTTCTGGGTGCGTCGAAAACTACAGTCATGTTTCACCACGCTGAAATCTACTGGTTCATATTATTTTTAGTTGAAATGAATTTATATTATTAACCTTATTTATCGGTCACTTTCTCCACTGTCCTCCTCAGCCACATCTCACAAGTCAATAAAATACAAAGAAAAGCAGCACGTTTCGTTTAAAACTGCTACGAGCGAACATTTAGAGGGATCCCACAAATTTTAGAGGGATTAATTTGGGAGCCCCTGGGAGGCTCAAGGCTAGACTTACTAGTAGGTAGCTTGAGAAATTCAGAACTGATGTTTCCAGAGCAACATAGAGAATATTATCATGACGCCTCACTGTATCTCTAGGCCTGATAGATGCGATAAAATAAGAGAGATACATTGCCGAACATATAGGTACAAAAACTCGCACTTCCGTATACCATAAGCGACCACAATAAAAACTGAACTCCACTAAACACTATCCCATAATACACGTCACCATTTCATCTGCCCTGATTCCCTTCCCTGACACGCAATCTGTAGATGTAGATCTCAAGCGCTTGACCCCTATTCTCGTCTTACTTCCTCAAAGGACACGATTCTGCCCCACAATGCTACACTCGATATAAAACACATTGTTAGCCTCTTCTTCACTTTCCTACCCCAGGCGCTAATGTGCCCCGTATTCGATTTCCTCATATTCATGCACGCTTCTTTCGTCAGCCTTCTACTGATGTCTCATTTACTATGCATATTTCCTTCTAGCGTACTACTCTATAAAGTAAATCAATTTCTCTACTTACGACAGTTTGTACCATCCTACTCTTATGATCAGCCTCGTATTCATTATCCAAGAAAACCTCATCCCCTATGTTCTCTTTTGTCTTACCTTCACGCTCTATGATAGCAGTGAAATACCAACGATAAATCATCAAATTGAGCAACTTCCGCGAGCGTAATATTTACCACTAATAATATAAGTATTGATAGAAATTTATCGCGTGGAATTTGCTCAATTTGTGATTTATCATTGATGTTACTTTTTTACACAAAATTACCCAAATCTTCAGAATTAGCAGTCAAACATTTTTAATTCAATTGCATCATGAAACATCCCTTTTTTGAACTTCTATTTGTCAGAAAAATTCTAAAACGCGATTGCCACGCCGATGGTCCTCACCTAAAATGACAAGGTTGATATTATTTTGACCCTACGATATTGTCGTAAATTATAACTGTTAGAAATGACAAGCTAAGAGAGATGCCTACCTGATAGAACAAATGTTGCTTCTTTCCACGCCATTATTAGAGACTCTAAGGAAAACACCACGAAAATAGGCTCACCGTTACAATGTAATTCACTTTAGGTCTATTCCATATTCCCTCTCCCTCATAGGCAGGTGTCCTTACATGCATGCCACAAGCCATTGTGGCGACTCTCAGGGTAGTATGAAGATGTACAGCCTGAGCATTAAGTACCCCGTTTTGTTCAGTATCTCGTAACAAGTCGTGGCTCCTTCCACTTCGTGAAGATTTATCTGGCACTGATAGAATACTCTCATATCTCAAACTTACGGTGAATTTTCTCAACAGTAATTAAATGAGAAAGGGAGCGTAGAACTCGATCTTAAGTTTTAATATGGCACCTTCCTCCATTCAGCAGTTTTTGACGGATGCGTGCCACGCTGATATCTCGGGTAGACCATTGTTCGTTACACTAGTCTATTCCTCGTTACACTTTTTCAGGGCCTCGTTTTGTGACGTAACCCTCAGATCCGTTGCGGTTTTCAGACCAGCGTGGAGATCGATTTGGTGCAATAATTAGAATTCTAGAGTCAGAAAGGGTCCCATCACAGAACATGACTTGTTCTCCATCCTCAGGGGTTCAGAACCCCTGAGATTTCTCATTCTGGTGAAAGACTTAAGTCTTTTTTCTGCGCAATTCAGTCGGACTCGATGCTATTATCTTGAACAATACGTCGTCTGCGAAGAGAAAAAAGTGTGTTCACTTCCCTGGGGTTCAACTAAAGTTACCTCCATTATCAAGAGATAATGGCACTAGGTGCTGAAACCATGGTCGGCAAAGATTAAAAATTTTGTGTGGCAAGTTACAATTGTTTTTCATTTTGAAATGGATATATATCGCTTCCACATAGTTGAGCCTGAGTACGCTTTTATATATATATGTAAACTAACGCCATCTCCAACTGCTCTGTTTTCGGTTGTCTAAGAAATCTTTTATCTAACCGAAAGTGTCGTGATATATTCCTTAAACTCCCAGCTTAACGAGTAATTTTGAATACGGAACTTCATAGAATATTTTAATAAATTAAAAAAAATATAGTGTCTGGCTATACCAGCCTTTCTCCCGACGAGAGAATTTCGAAAAGTAAGAGAGTTAGCTGGGTTTTGCAAGACTTGCCTTTACGAAATTCCTGTTGATTTTGTGTGAATAAGTTTCGACTATCCAAATACACCAAAATCGAACTGGCAATTATATGCCAAATATCTTGCGGCAGATGGACGTGAGAGAAATTTACATGAATCCTGTTTTTGCACTTCCAGTCACACGGCCTCTAGGGCGCGCCGCTATATATACCCTTTGGTGCACGTCTTTTCCCCGCTGCAGGTGACTAAGTACAGTATAATCTGTGCAAACAAACTGATTGGACAAACTAAAAGCTAGTGATCCGTGCGCCAATTGAATGTTATACTATGGTGATGCCCACACCTTCCTTCGGGAGGTGGTCTCTGCCGATGCTCAGTTTCTCTCCACTCTTTCTCTAATCCTTACATGATCTTCTCCTGATACCTCTCCATCCTAAATGGCTTCAAATATTGGAGCGATTGGTTGCTTTCCAAAATAATTTGCGAACCAAAGAAATACCTGTGCAGTATGCATGTAAGTATTCAACAATTGGAATATTGTCTTACCAAAGCCCACCACTCGATTCTTTCACTTATATCACCTAAGTTTATATTTCCTTCAAATTCATTCATTAGTCGTGCAATCTTGAGACTGGTTGGCTGCAGCCCTCCATCTTTCCCTATCTAATGTTAGGTCTCTAACTTCCTCGTAGAATTTCCTGTGTACTTTGCTCTTTATTTGGTCCATGAACTTAATCCTGGGTCTTATTCGGGGGACTTTTCCCTCTATTTTACCTTCAATTATGTTCTTCACAAACCCATTATGCCTCAGGATGTGTCCAATCCGTCTGGTTCTTCTTCTCTGTATGGCATTCCATATGGTCCTTTCCTCTTCTGCTCTCCTGTGAACTTAATCATTTCTTATTTTGGCTGTTCATTTTATCTTCAGCATCCTCCTCCAGCTCCAGGTTTCAAAGGCCTCTAGTCTGTTCTGGTCAGCTTTTCCAATGGTCCATGCTTCCGATCCATAAATTGCCAAAAACTTTGAGCACAACCGTTGTCTTTTTACCACAAACGCCTTCATAGCTAGGCCTATTCTTTGCTTGATGCCCACTTAGCTTTAATCATCTATACTTCAAATATATTCACTTTAATATCTCTCATATGTTAATATTTTGGATATTATATTCCATTGATAATGTACCTCGATAAGCCTCCCAATTTGTTGCTTCATCGATCATAGCTCAAATGAGGTTTTAACTTCTTATGGTGTGTTTATTAGAGCTTTTGTCTAGCATTCTATTGGCTCCACTTACAGTGAAGGTTCCCATACTCTTAAGCTCCTTTTATATTATGCTTAGTTTCCTCCCTTGTTATTTATGATATTCCCTCATGTATTTCAATATTGGAAAGCCTCATATAATGATTCATTCCTATGTTTCCTTTTTTACAAGAATTCGCTGCTTGCTTTTTATGGACGCTTGCTTCTCTACACGCTGGTGATCCGACTTCCAATACAGCAGTAGCATTCCTCTCGCTCCGGTTTTTGCTGTGCTAGACTGACAATAATTTTGTTTCCTTGAGTTATCATGCGAAATGTAATTTTTTTTAACTTTTCTTCTGGCTACTCTCATTCTAATTATTCGCCTCCCAGTATTTCCGTCAGCTCATTCTTTTTTTGCCAGAATGGTAGCTTCATCATCAAATCAGTTTGTGCAGATTTTTCCTCCATGCATTCGTATTCCTGTTTTTCCTTTAATTTTTTATTCCATTTATTGTCATCGTGGATGCAAATACAGAAGATCATGACCACTCCGTAGTCCGCCAAAATGCTCAGCGTTTTCGAATCCAATCCTTGTGCAACATATTTCGCCTCCGTTACTGCAACTCTGGTTCAGAGAGAATGCTGCGCATGCATAAATGCATGCGAATGCCGAAAAAAGAGGTCCCCTCTGTTTTTTTCTGTTTTTGCAGTAATCTTCCCCTTGCCTTTTCCTATCTCAAGCCCTATGCAAACCGCCGCAAAGCCATGCTCTCCTCTTTCCTAGGATTCCCGTCGACTCACGTGAATGTATCGGGACGATGGGATTTTTTTCCCCTGCGCTCGTTAACCGTTTACCGGCACGCAGTCGCGTTCCTTTCCGCTGCTCTCGATGTCGCATACTTTTCTATGTGACCCCGACTCTAAGCCGTGATCTCATGACTGGAAGGTTTGTGTTGCACTTGAATCACGACGAGGTAAGCCAAGGGCGGTCTACGAAAACTATTCAATTATTTCATTTTCTACGTGATCTCTTCTCATACCAGTTATCTTACTCGATGAGTGAATAGGGCAAACTGTAGGAATTAATTCAAGTTTAACCGCCTATTTTAGCTTTCCTCTAGACCAGTACAGGCTCAAGCTATTTTAATTGAGTGGAGAGCAGCTTATTTGACCGCCCCTAACGGAGAATTTATTTTGAAATGGTGAAATATCTTAGACCTTGCGTTCATTTGTGGGTTATTCGGAGGTATTTGAACAAGTCCCTTAACAGAGTGTTTTCTGTTCTCGGCAGGAAATCAATTTTCAAGTTTTCTCCCAGTATCCAGTTTTACGCGGAAAAGTCAAACTTGGCTACATGGACTATTTACATAAAACCTATGTCATTTGAGTGGGTAAATTCCAGCTGTGAATTGTACTGCAATTTTAGCCACAGTTCATACAGTTGGTTGGTGAAAAGAATGATAATGAAGGAAAATGACACTACTCTTCAGGAAACTACTGGTTCCATCGAGATTTTTCTGGAAATTAATTACGAGTGTCGGTCACCTTCACGAGACGCCTCGGGAAATCGTTTTGAATCGAAATCCATGCAGAAAGTGGGTAACACATTCCGATCTTCGTGACCCTTCCGTCCCCTCTTCACATGCATTTACCAGTCGCGCACTAATCGCCCCTTCGAGATTCCGCCATTGGCTTTGGCCCACGGTGGCCACTCCTTAGGCACTCACTTCTCCTAGCTATAAGTATTCATATTTCTCGATACTGAAAAAATATCAATGCTTTACCATCAGGTATATTTCACTTTTGTGTTGAATGAATGCACACCTTACCCCACGGCGTCGGGGAGGCGACGATTTTAGCCTTCTGACAGCGAAGTTATGTTTCTGACACGATTTGGACTTGATCAGGTCACATCTGCAGATTTTCATGAATTTACATATGATGGCTCAAATAAGCTGTACATAGAGATAGACACTAAAAACGTTTCCCATATCAAAGGGAAAGAACTAAAGATATTGGAGAATAGGGCAAGGTTGGAATGATCATCATCATCAGTCGTTCAATCCCAAGATTGGTTGACTGCAGCCCTCCGCTCTTCCCTCTCTGTTAGTTCCCTTAGCTCCTGGTACCTCTTCATATGCACTTTCCTCTTTAATTACTCCATGAACTTATTCCTGGGTCTTCCGGTGGGGAATATTCCCTCTATTTTGCATTCAAATAGGAATGCTAGTGGAAGGTATTGGAGACGATAGGATGTTGAAGTGCAAGTTTTATGGGATTATGTTAGTGTAAGCATATCGCTGTCACAGGAGAAAATTGCTATGATCTTCAAAGGTCAATAAACGCAATGGACTTATTTCACAAAGAATGAAGCATGAACATGTATAAAACGAAGACTCAAATCCTAGAATTCGGAAGAGAGAACCTGAGAGTAGAAGTCACAGTAAGGGGAGAGTAATTAGAGCAAGTGTATTCCTTCTCCTTTGAAGTACCTTCACGTGGGACGGAAGAAGTACGACTGACATCAAGCGAAGAATAGCTCAAGCTAGGAAGGCGTTCATGGAAAAAAGACAACTGCTGTGCCATCATTCTTGGGATAGTTAGAGCACCCGTGGACAGATTAACATCGCTATCATGGCAGAAAACCGTGATGTTCTCCAAAGGTCATTGAACGCAATACACCAATTTCTTTAAGAATATAACATGAATATATTTATAAGACAAGGATGATTGTAAGTAAGACAAGGATGCAACTTCCCACCAGCACTATTCAACATGTACTTGGAGGAGGTCATAAGAGAAGTACAAGAAATTGTACTGAGCGGAATAATGATAAACGGAGAAGAGATAAACATTCTCCGATTCTCAGATGATATCGCACTCATATCTGGAAATCGCGATGACCTTGAAAGATCTTCAAACATGGCGGTGAATTTACTTCGAAGAATTTGCCATGAGAAAAATTCGGCGTGGACCGGGAATCGAACCACGGACATTTGGTTTTCCGGACCAATGCGCAGACCACTACGCTATCCAGGCTTCCTAATTCCCATGGCAATTTTGGTGGAAACAAGGCAATTAGATCTTGAACCCTTGCGGTCCATCAAAGATGGCAACGTAAGGGAGAAGAGGACTTCAAAGAAGCCACAACCAATAGTCAGTATCCTTCACCAGTACATATGCCGTGCTTAGCCATTTGAAATTCAAACATGGCGGGTGAATTTTTTTTTAAGAAATTGCCATGAGAAAATTGGACCTGGAATCTGGAACCTGGACCGGGAATCGAAACACGGACCTTTGGTTTGCCGGACCAATGCGCAGACCACTACGGTATCCATGTTTGAATTTCAAATGGCTAAGCACGGCATATGTGCTGGTGAAGGATACTGACTCTTGGTTGTGGCTTCTTTGAAGTCCCCTTCTCCCTTGCGTTGCCATCTTTGATGGACCGCAAGGGCTTAAGATCTAGTTGCCTTGTATCCACCAAAATTGCCATGGGAATTAGGAAGCCTGGATAGCGTAGTGGTCTGCCCATTGGTCCGGCAAACCAAAGGTCCGTGGTTCGATTCCCGGTCCAGACCGAATTTTTCTCATGGCAATTTCTTCTTTAAAGATCTCTTAACGAATTATACAACCTCCTCCAAGAATACAACATGAAAGTAAACAAGACGAAGACTAAAATCCTAGTATGCGGAAGAGGGAAGCTGAATACAGAAGTCACTCTGAGAGGAGAGAATTAGGGCAAGTGGATTTCTTCACCTATCTTGGAAGTACCTTCACCTGGGACGGAAGACGTACGACTGACATAAATCGAATAATAGCCCAAACTAAGAAAGCGTTCATGGGAAAAAGATAACTGCTGTGCTAAAAGAAGATAAGAGTACAAACCAGGAGACAATATGTGAAAACATTCGTGTGGCGCGTGGCCCTGTATGCATCGGAAATATGGACCTTTGGAAAAGCTGACCAGAAAAGACTAGAAGCCCGAGCTGGAGGACGATGCTGAAGATGAAATGGGCGGACAAAATAAGAAATGATGAAGTGTACAGAAGAGTAGAAGAGGAGAGGATCATATGGAACAACATGAAAAAAAGAAGAACAAGATGGATTGGATGCACCTTGAGACACAATGGGTTTGTAAAGAACGTAATTGAAGGTAAAATAGAGGAAATATTTTCCAGAGGGAGAACCAGTAATAAGCACTTGGACCAAATAAAGAGAAAGGTACATATGAAGTGCTACCTGGAATTTAGATAAGAAATAGACTGGAAAAGGCTGCAGTAAACCAAACCTAGGATTGAACGACCAATGGATGAATAAATGAAGCATAAAAGAGGGTAATGATAGCTAGAGAGTTAGTATGCGACAGGGAGATTTAGGATGTATGTTGAGGTCTTTTGAGGAATATTTTATTTGAAAGAAAAGATTCAATACTAGAAAATAAGGAGTTGTAATAATCAAGATAATCCCTCAATACACCAATCCAAATGTTTTGTTTTACGTTTTCTGATTTTATTTGGTTTAAAAAATACTTCGACAATAATTACTCCAATATAAATGTAATTTTACCTGGGTGTTTTCCTTTCACTTCTCTCGTCTTACACCAAATAAGTTTGAGAGATTTGATTTGAGTGTATCCAGAATGAGTGTTTTATTGGTCTAAATATTTAGTTGAAATAAAACAGTACATAAAAGGTAATAAATGTTTTTGTAGCAGAATGAGAATTGGAAAGATGGTATTCGTCTAATTTATTTGCAAATTTAAAAAAAATGAAATCACTTATATTGGTGAGGAAGAAGCGTTATTAGAAATTTTCCATTTTTTTTTCTTTTAACTTTTGAATTATCTGCTCAATATACGCAAATTTAGAGATTAAGTCGTGTCTCTTTTTCGATATCTGGCACACTAAGTTAAAAACAGGTATGACCCGCACACGTCCGCAGGCATTAATATCGCCCAAGGATACTCATAAGGAATTAAGTGAATAAGTCGGCCACCGAGTCGGTCGCACGAACGACTCACCACTCCCACGCCCTGTACCGTTGTTCCTCACGTGCCGGCTTTCACCGCGACCACACCCACGCCGCTCTATACAGGCACCCGGTGGAACCCGGAGGCTAAAACCCCCCAGGGTGTAACAGGAGGCCGCTACCGGCGCCATCAATTCGCTTTCTCCCAGAGTCCAATTTGTTGTTAAAGCCAATGCGCCATCAGGAAAAAGCCCGAATCCAATAAATCATGCGATGTTTATTTTTCCCATAGGTCGTGAAGTTATTAGATGGATGTAAAACCCGAGTTTGCGCTGATAATATTGCCTGTCATACATTATCGTGCGTAATACCTTTGCCTCAAGGGATAAAGTTGACCCAATTTTTCCGTTCATGTTTTTCTTTCATATTGCTGCTCTCAGGTTTCTTTGCTTATTAAAATAGTTACCCATGTCTTATTTTCGTTGCACAGCATACACTTATAATAGGCTTAATTTCTATACAGATAATACACATTAACCCTTCGACTCCACTTGGGTCTTTTTTGACCCCAAGCTTGAAAAAAAACTTCCAATTTTTGACTTAATTGAGAGAATCTTGCCATGTTACAGTTAAGCCTTCCCACATCTTTCTTCTTTACATTCATACCATTTGCATGTTACTTTTTTCCGTTATTCATGGATGGGAACATTTTTCCTGCGTGGGGTCATATTTGACCCCAGGTGGAGACTGTGTAGGCATTAAGTTTTAAAGCGTATATCTAAATAAATATAATTGATAAAAGGTGCTGAAAGGTAATCCTTGTGTAGGCTTTCACGGTGGGGTGAAGATTCAGCTCTAAAGTTTCTGGGATATACACCGCGTGAGTCCATCTTTGCTGATAACAGTTTCGCCGGCATTGCAGCTGGCTTCTTTAGGTCACGGAAGAGCAGAGTGGAGGTATCAACCGTCTTTTATACTCATTCGTCGGAGGCTGGACTCCTCCTATTGGTCCGTCTTCCCTCGTGTTTTCCTCTATTTTCCCAGATTTGGTTTGAGCACTCTGTTCTACATCTAAATCTACATGATACCCTGCAAGCTACCTTTAGGGTGTTAGGCAGGGGGTGAGTATTTTTCCCAACATGCGCTATTTTTCATGAGTTGGATAGCTGGTATCCGTCTTCCCTGCAGAAGGTGTTCGTAGATATACGTAAAGGTGAAGGTGTCCGTAGAACCCCATATTTTTTCCCTTTATATAGCTAAATTTGGTATGTAAAGTAGGGCATAATTTGTAATATGGGCTCAGTGAACGTTGCGTGAAAATAGTCATTGCCTGTCTTTAAATTTACAGCATGGGGTCAGAAAAGGCCCCAGGTGGATTTCGCGTAAGTATTGAGCTGGTGGAGGCTGAGGGTTAAGGGCTTTTGAACTATATTATTCTTTGCACATACATGCCTTGTAGGCTACCGCTGGTGACTTTATCCCACTTTTCGTCGTATGGTCATTATTATGTTGAGTAATATTTCATTAATAAATATACATAAATGAACCGGAGGTGATATCAACTGAGTCACATCAATGTCTTCGTCAGGATGTGGTTATTCTTAGGATCATTCAAGTCCATCTTGTTCCACCTAAAGTGTTAGAGTTTGTTAGCATTTGTCGCATGGGCGACGAAGGAAAGAAATTGAATAAAGGGAAAATAATTAAAATCACCTGTCTCAGAGAATATGCGTACATTTCTCAAGCAGACAATATTCATCAAAGAATAAAACTTCTGTTACAAAATACAGCCAAAAAGTGCTCAGGATGAATAAAAATGCTTAGTAATCTTCCTTGGATGTATTTAAATGGCAAGACGCATCATGTGTACATGATCATCCCACAGTGAGATAAAACATGTAAGGTGGGATAGCAACAGAGAGAAAGGTTTGGCGACTAATCCTATTTGGTACTTTCATCGGGCTTCATTAGTATGACAATGTTGACACAGATGGTCACACCTCGAATACGCCGCGAGCATTTGGGACCCTGGTAAAATAGATTTTACCCAAAAATTAATAAAATACAAAGGAAAGCAGCGCGCTTCGTTAAAATCTGATACGAACGAACATACAGTGTTACACAACTGTTAGAGGTGTTAAGGAGGGAGCCCCTAGAGACTCAGAGGCTGCACGCCAGGCTTAGGTTGCTTGATAAATTCAGGACTGATATTTTTCAGAGCGACATAGAGAATATTATCATGACTCCTCACTACATCTCGAGGTCTGACAGATGCGATCAAATAAGAGAGATACACTGCCCAACAGATGCGTACAAAAACTCGTTCTTTCCGCGCACAATAAGCGACCACAATAAAAACTGAACTCCTCTAATTACACTCCCATAGTACACGTCACCATTTCACCTCCAAATATTTTTACATCTTTACATGGCTGGTGACCTAACACCCCCTGCCACACGCCCATGCGGTGGCTGGCGGGGTAGTACGTAGATGTAGATGGCCACTTTTGGGAATCCCCAACTATGAAGGATCATTCTCACCCATTCAAGAAGTCAACCTGTCTAAGTTCATCGAAGCTGCTGTACATTGGTCTGGAGTGTGTTTCCAACATCTGCCTTATTTCCAGTCCTCCTAATTTGAACCTCCCATTAAAATCTTTTTCCAGCATCTCTCTTTGCTCCCCACTTTTAACAACTACTACGGCTGCAGCAACGCGCGCGTCCATTTTTTAACGAACCAGGCCGAATACTACTGGTTATCGCGACTGTGTGGGCAGGTAGCATCATTGGATACATGTATCCAGATATAAATCGGTGCATTCAGTGGCGATGCTGCCAGTATCCAGCGATTATAGCCCTGTGTGGACGTTGCTTAGGGGAAAAGCACAGAGTTGCAAAACAACCCCGCAGAGCGCAGGAAGAAGACGACTAAAAGCCTGTACCTGACAGGCTGGCAGCTGTCTCAAAATAAGGTTCTGATGGCGCAAATATAAAAAAGATCCCGTCCCGAATCTACTGCCACAGCTACCGGCGAGAGTGATATTTGCGATATTAATGAGGCACTCAATAGATCGGACACATGCACTCCTGGAAAGGCAGACTTGAAAAGAATAGCAGATTGCCAAACTTGGTGACGGAGGCTAATGCTTTGTTTAAAGTGGACAGATAATATAAGAAATGAAGCATATAGGAGAGTGGAAGAGGTAATGACCATATGCAGCACTCCACAGAAAAAAAGACTAGGATTTTTTGGACGTACTATGATGCACAATGACTTGGCGAGGTATATATTTGAAGCCAAAAATGGAAGGAATAGCCTCGAAGGAATGCAAGGGATATGTGTACCACATAAAAAAGAAGAAATATCAGGGAATAAGGAAGGTTGCCGTCAACAAACCTTTGGATAGAACAACCAATGAGAGAAAAAAATATATCTTCTGGCGTTTAAATATTCAAACTTTTTTCCTGTGAGGTGGACGGAGAGGAATACTAACGAGGAAGTGCTTGAGGTTGTGGACAAGAAAAGGTAACTTCTGAATGAAATCCGGTATCGGCAGAGTAGGTGGTTGGAGGTTGTAACAAGTGGCAATAGGTTGCTAAAGAAATTGATAGAGGGAAGGATGTTGAGCAAGCGGGGAAGAGGAAAAAAGAGAAAAGGTTCCATGGACAGGATGAAGAAGGGTAGATCGTATGCTGAGGCGAAAAAGGATATACTAGAGAAGGATAGGCCCCTGAAAATGTAGAAAACCGGGAGCAGATTCTTTGCC
Organism: Ceriagrion tenellum; assembly: GCA_963169105.1. Taxonomy (NCBI): domain Eukaryota; kingdom Metazoa; phylum Arthropoda; class Insecta; order Odonata; family Coenagrionidae; genus Ceriagrion; species Ceriagrion tenellum. The sequence continues at coordinate 80,508,192 of OY720640.1, forward strand.
ATTCATCAAAGCCTATCTTAACCGCTAGTACATTTTAAAAAAATGCGTAAAATAAGCGAAAGGGTACTGAAATACCTTCTCTGGAAATTAATCGCACATAATATTTAATAATTGCGGAGTGAGTAATAACATAGGCATACGAGAGTTCCTATCCTTTGCTTTTATGTCTCCGTTGGAATCACTCCGCGATGAAAGCTGGGAATCTTTATTAGCTGGCCGCATCACAGCAGGTTTCACATAGGACGCAATCTTAAGGTCCACTTCCTGAGCTCAAAGGTTGCGTTTTCGAAAACCCATACAGTACCAAAACGACTGCACCTTGATCGAATGATGATATTCGCCGTAAATATCCGCGTAGTAAATAAGGATGACTTTCGACCGAGGATGATCTCTTCCTTGTTGATGGTATGTACATAAAATCGAAAAGCGGGATGATTAACCGCAAAGAAGCAAATGGCCTACGGCACAATGGAGGGGTAGACTCGAATTTCCCCCATAAAAAAGGTTCTTTCATGTCTTTTCGATAAAGTAAGAACCCGGTTGAGGGAACCTATCCGATACGTCTTAATGAAATGTGCATTGGTATCCTGGGATTGTAGAGACGTGGTCATAGAGGAGCATGGAGAGAAAGCTTGGAAGCTGCCAGTGAAATGCACAGGTCGTAATTCAGAGAAGGTTTATTATCAAACTGTATAGAAACGAGTTTCATAAGGAGCATATGTTATAACAGTTGGAAAGGAAGAACGTGAGTGCTTTAGCCAGTTAGGTTAGAAAATTCACATAGAATATAACGCCTCTAAAGCGCGAGCACTGAGGGTTTTTTATTTTTAATGAATCCAAGTAGTCGAAGGAATAGTCTTAGCACCTTGGCTTTTGAATTTCACAATTTACATTAAATTCATCTATTCTTTGGCTGAGCATTTAATACAGCTTAAATTTTTCCTTTGACTGCAAACTTCAAGTAATGTATCGGCATATTTATGACGGAAGAAATTAAAGGCTATTTTATTGTGTCATCGATTAAAATAAGAAACAAGGGAGGCCGTGAGACCATGGGAGTTTCAATAAACGTAAAATTAGAAATTATAATTTATATTTTGTCAGAATTCACCAAAAATTATATTTATCATTTTCAACTGGAGTAGTTAATGATCAGTTCCCGGGCATGTAGAATTACTAAAAAATAAATGGTGGCTATAATAGAAAGATATGCTTCTAATTCAGGCCCGACAGTAAAACCATAGATATGATCCATCCCATCAAATGAAAAATATTGATTAAAACATCCCTTAAGAAAAGCAGGGTGGGCATACGAAACCTTTATTATTTTTAAGGTCATAAATCGGTTGAGGTACGTTTACATGGAAAAATTAATCTTTAAAAATTCAGATTTTTTTCTGGTCTCCTCTTCCCTTAACTATCTACAAAATGTCTTCCTTTTTTTCAGCAAGCGTCCTCTGCATTTCACCCCGTTCACTCGTCGCTACATCCCGTTCATAATATTTTATAACCACCTAATCTGCCTCCTTCCAGTCTTCTCCGGAAGTTTAATTCTTCCACTGACCGTACCATCTATGTTGGTTCTCAGGTTTCCGCAGTGCTGGAATGTAGATCTCTCCATGTTTCCGGGATTTCTTCCGCGTTGGTTGTTTGTGGGACAACAGTTTCGCTGGCACTCCTGCCAGCGTCTTCAGGTCGAAGTGTAGTGAAGCAAGTCAAAATATGTTTCATTGTTTAGTGAAGCATGTTGGCCGTCCTTATATATCGTCGATTTTCCGCGTTTTTCTTAGTGCTGCTCTGTGATTGGCTGAGGCGCGAATCACCTTACAACGCTACCCTCCGCATTTTTCTTTCAACCAGCGTGTCCTCTGAAACTGTTGTCCCACAAACAACCAACGCGGAAGAAATCCCGGAAACACGGAGAGATCTACAAACACTATCTAGTTTGTCTTTTTTTCCGTCCACTGTACTATCCATCTAGACTCGTATCTGAATATTTGCAGCATTTTCATGACCACGTTTCGGCACCTTACAACGCTACCTTCCGCATTTTTCTCTCCACCAGCATGTCTTCACATCCTTACACAAGCTTTTCGTCTTCAACTCCCTGCAATTGCTTAACGCTTCTTTCGCTAACGTTTATCTCCTTCTTTAATATCTTTTCTCTCATCCCTATTCTTTTCGTACGTGATAAGGAAGGGATTAATTGTTCTACGTGCTCCATTTTGTCCCATCCCACTGTCATTACTTTTCCCTCTTCCTTAGGGCCGTATTTACAATGAAACTCGAGTGGAGATTATTTTCGCGTGGGGTGAACTGACATAATCGGCCAGTCGGCCCCGGTGGCGGCGGGGTAAAGTCCTCGCCTATTATCCCGAGGGTCGCGGGTTCGAGTCCCGCCTGGGTAGAATATTATCTGTCCAGGTTATGGGTGTTTGTGTCTCGTCCGCTGTTACTGTTATACATCCGACGTAAATTGGCCCACTGGGCTGTATTCGGGATAGTGAAGATAAAATAAAAATAAGATAAAAGAAAATATAATAATTTACTGAATAATGTAGAATAAGGCTAAACTACGGGAAAAAAACTCTAATTTAAACTGTAGAGTAGATAATTTAGATTGATTTGAGCCTATTAACCAATCATAAATCATTGTCAACTGAATAGTTTTCACGATGCTCGCGTCAAATAAGCATTGCTATTCGGTGCTACCCATATCATGTCACTTGTAATTCTAGTCTCTGTTTAAGTCATTTTGTGTCTTTTATATTGTTGTATAAATAACTATATTGTACAATTAAGATAATTTGGAAATATTCCAAATGAATTCATTTTGCACTCACCTGCTTTCTTCAAAAACTTATATACATGCGCAGCTAAGTAAATCATTCCTCATTTGTGTCACGTAGATACGTCAATGGAACTGCTGTAGCTAACATTAATACCAGTTACTTATATTGTTACTCATACTGAAATGAGCTGAGTGTGAGTGAGTTTCTGTGATACGAGTCAACACTCGCAATCAACTTGAGAGTGAGTGATTACTCCACCGTTAGTGAGTTCCCACTTGGATTGAGTGACGTTCGGGAATACGGCCCTTGGTCTGGAAAAAATCACTCATTTTATATCGTTATAATTTATATCCTGCACGTATATGTTAATGTAGTGTCTAATAAGGAACGAAAATGTTAGCCTATCTTCTGCGCTAGGCGATCGAGTAAAGGTATATTTCTAATTACGAAAACATACCTGATTTATTTGTTTTCCTTTGAAAAAATGACTACAAATAAACATTGAACGCGGTATGGAATAGTTACTCCGGACAAAAAAAGGTTTCCCGTCAAACATATCAGGTAATTGACAGCAGAATATTTGACACCTGTGTCCGTCACACTTTTAATTAAAAATATTCAATATGGGCAAACGGAATAGCGAAATCAAACTAGGTAAGTAAGCTGAGCTGGAATAATTACCAATGAATAATTCAGGAAGGTCGTATCTATTTGAATAATAAATAACAAGCGCGCTTGCACGTATCTGATGAAATACACAGGTAATTTCATTGGACGAATTCGTACTCGAGTGGGTTCGCGTGTCATACTCGCCATCAGCATTCTAAAACAGTATAATATTTATCACCTGATACCCCCTCTTACGTTCAATTATGCATATGCTAGGGCGCAAGGAAACCAATGGAATCATGAGAGAGGAGGGAAGAGAATGCGTTGAAGAACAAGGGTGTCAAAAGAGATTAATGTTACCAAAGGTGAGGAAGGAAGTTGTGATCGATTACTTTAAAGGGTCGTCCCTTCTGTATTGTTTGGGCTGGTCCTTTTCATTGTTGGTTGTTCAATCCTAAGATCGGTTGAATTCAGCACTCCACCCTTCCCTATCTAATGCTATTTTACTTACCTCCTGGTATCTCTTCCTATGTACTCTTTATATGGTCCTCCTTTCCTCTTAATGTGGTCCATGAACTTATCACTGGGTTTCATCTGGGGACTTTTCCCTCTATATGTTGGAAAGTCATCACGAAGATGGGGTGAGCTTCTTACGGCTAGACAATGAAATAAAAGAGAGAAAATCTCCAAAAGCCGTTAGCAATTGGCACCCTTCTCCCCCTCTTCCCCCCCCCTTCTCCCCCCGTCTCCCCTCCTCCTCAGTTTACCTTTATTTACAACTCGGATGTCTTGACCCTTCCTCACTTCAACCTTGCGTTGAAGTGACGCGTTACCTTCGGTTCGCTGAAGAGGGCTACTTTGTAGCCGAAATACGCGTATTCGACCCTCACCCTCGTCCTGTTGTGTTGATTTGACCACGCTCTTTTTGAGCTGATTCTCCCAGAAGTTGGGCCCATTTGTGTGTGTGAGTGAGTGATTTTGTGTGCTTGAGAGTGTGCTTGCGTAAATAACCGGGCATCCTTAGCGGGGTCTCATTAGCCCTGTGAAGGATCCCAGGTTATAACCCAAACATCCTTAGCGGGGTCCCATTAGCCCTTGCAAAGGATCCTTTTTGGTTGTGTGTGTGCGTCTGTGTTTGGTCCCTGGCGAGGAAGTAACATTCCCGTAAACCAACACAGGGGGGTATTCTTGGTTGAGAGGCTGTGGTTGGTCTCTGCTGTGGTTTTCCCAGCATACCAACACAGTAAATTTGGTGTTTATTGACGAAGGGTGCCAATTGTTTGCGGCTTTTGGAGATTTTCTCTCTTTTATTTCAATTATGTTCTTCATGAACCCATAATCTCTATCGAGCTCCATATGGCCCTTTCCTCTTCTGTTCTGCTTTACACTTCATCATTTCTTATTTTGTCCGTCCGTAATATCTTCAGCATCCTCCTCGAGCACCAAGTTTCAAATACCTACTTCTAATCTTCTGTCGCCAGCTTTTTCAGTGGTCCATACTTCCGATCCATAGAGTACTACGCTCCTCACGAATGTTTTCACATACTGTTTCCTGGTGCGAAGTCCTATCATCTTTGAGCACAGCAGTTGTCTTTTTCCCATGAACGCCTTTTTAGCTTCGGCTTTTCTCCCCATAATGTCCGTTGTACTTCTTCCGTCCCACGTGATGGTGCTTCCGAAATAGGTGAAGGAATACCCTTGCTCTAATTTACCTCCTCTTACTTTTACATTCAGCTTTTCTCTTCCGCATACTACGGTTTGTGTCTTCGTCTTATTTATTCTCATATTGTATTCTTGAAGAACTTGGTATGTTACGTTAAGTGACCTTTGAAGGTCATCGCAATTTATGGCAATGACTGCGATATCTTCTGTAAATCGGAGCATGTTAATTTCTTCTCCGTTTATCTTCATCCTGCTCAGACCAATTTCTTGTGTATCCCTCATGGTCTCTTTCAAGTACATATTGAACAGTGCAAGTGAGAGGTTGTATCCTTGTCCAACCTCTTTTGTTAATTTTTGCTTCTATCTGACTTCTGTCTCTCTTCCGTCTCTTTTAGTCTTTTTAGTAAGTTAAATTTAGAGCTCTATATCAACACTAAAACTAGTAATGGGTCTATTTGACCCCAATGTTTGTTGGTACATGCTTATATTTTATTGGATACTCACGAAAATTTGTGAATCTTAATTAAATAATGTTCTTTCTTACTGTATGTCTAAATCGAGGAAAATTAAAAAAAATATCCATTCCATATTGACTCCTAAAAAGAACTTGCTCACTCGCTCTCGCTTGCTTTGTGTTAGCATTATCTTAAGCGTACAAAATAACACATTAAATGAAGGTAAGAGATAGCGATTTACAAAGCTCTAAAACCCTCATCTTTGACCTGACTTCAGTACATATTCAAATATTTCTCTCAGGAAGTTGAGAGCTACAGAATGAAATATTGTATTGACGAAGTATACAGGTACTGTCTTTTCTCAAATCGTAACTGCTGACCACCGAGTTTCATCGTTGCGCAATGCTGATATAAGTTGAGATATCATCAATCGTCGGTCATTCCTGAGGTTAGTTGAACACAGCCCTCCAATACTACCCTACCTTATGTTATCTCCCTTACTCCCAAGTAATTCTTCCTTTGTACTTTCCTCTTTATTTGGTTAGGTATTTATCCTTTGTCTTTCAATTTTGGAATATCCCACCAATTCCTTCGATTATATCCTTCACAAACCCGATATGCCTCAAGATGTTCCATCCATCTGGCTCTTCTTTTCTATAAAGAATTCCATATGGCATTCTCTGGGATTCTAGTATTGCACCCAGAACCGGGTGGAAGCTATAAAAACATATTTGATTATCTTTATAGAGCATTTTGTTTAGAAATAAAACCTTTTACTATACAAATTCTGTTTTTACGTGCATAATTTTCATTAATAGACACGTCACTTACCTTTCTCTAACACCTTTATCCCCCCTGTCATCTTCTATTTCCAAGCACATCTTTTTCTAATGCAATTCTCTGTTAAGTAACCTTTACGTATCAGATATTTAAATTAAGTCATTTTCTTATGAACAAATTAAAATTTTATATCCTGTAGAATACCTTTATTAAATCTATAAACGGAGGCTGATTAAGTGAAATGAAGGGGGTGGGAGGCCACCAGCCGTGTAAAGGATAAGGTTTTGAGAGGTGATGTGCTGAAGTGTATTATAAAATGTTTTAGCAATGCTCTGTTTTTATTATGACTTGACTTGACTTTTTATTGTTCAACATGGCCCAGGTGAGGACACAAACCAGCCCCCTCTTCCCCTGGACCAGGGCTCTTTTACATAGGTTTTAGGTATTTTTACAATATAAATTTTCATTATGGGTCATTTCATTATTATCACATTCAGTCGCATTAAGGTAATCCACAAAGTCTTTTCAGTCAAGCCAGGAGGTCAGCCACTTGGGAGGTAGTCTTCCATCTCCGCTTGCATATTAACCGGCAGGTAACCTCCGTACCAATATATTAAATAAATAAGTTGGAATAAATAAAAGATATAAATAAATACGTCAATAAATAAATAAATAGATGTTTATTATGGTCACTTATCGCGCGCAAAATAACGTATTGTTGTACCTATCTGTTAGTTTATGTATCTCTTTTATTTCATCGGCTCTGTCGAAGTTAGAAATGTAGAGAGGTGTCATGATAATATTCTCTGTGTCGCTCTGAAACACACCTGCTCTGAATATCTCAAGCAAGCTAAGCCTATAGTGTAGCCTCTGAGTCTCTAGGGGCTTCCAAACTAGTGCCTCTAAGAGCAGAGAAACCCGATATACTCGCTCGTAGCAGGTTTTAACGAAACTAGCAGCTTTCCTTTGCATCTCATGTATTTTTTTAGTGTAATCTTCCTGTCCAGTGTCCAAAGTGCTCGCGGCGTATTTGGGGTGTGGCCTAACCAGAGCGAAGTAGCATCTCTCTTTTAATTTTCATCATAGAACAGTAAGGCACTTTAGGATGAAGTCATCCGAGTTCATCCGCGAACGGACGTTAGGTGATGAATGGAAGATATGGCGATAGCCACTTGCCGATTCTCGCTGATTTGCTCGCAACGGGTTTGCACAGCATTGTCAGAGACATGCAAGTACATGGAGGCAGACAGAGTTTTTCAACTCATGCGTAAAACCTTTCGTTTTTCACCCTAAATTCCCTTAATCCGACGCCACAACAATCGCTCTCACTTAGGCGTCTTCGAGCTGTTAGCTGATTCCATGGCGCCCCGCAGGGATCCGCTCAGTCAGTCGCGGAGCACGAAACATTCAACCAGGAGGCCCTCGCCTCCGTCGAAATCCTTAAAGCGAGCGATGAGAACGGATTTGATACCCTGGAAAATGTTCCCGTGGATTTCGAGTGAAATTATAATGGATTTGAGAGCGAGAGAGAGAGAGGAACCGTACGTGCTCCCAGCCTTTCCGCAGGAAGTGCCCCGCCCACCTTTCGCATTGGTCCGCCCTCATACACGAAATCCTCACGCTTTCCAAAGCCCCTCTCTCTACAAGGCATTGGGAGTCCTTCCTCCACCCATTCCATTCCTCCGCACCACGAATATGTTCTCCAAATACTCCGTCTCATCTCTTCGGAATCTCACAATATTTACTCGTTCGCGCCTCGCCCCTCTCTCATTCACTCTGGGGTGGTGAGGGGGGACATGCATACACACATATCCCATCCCAACCCAGACGCTCTCGTTCCTCCCCTAAAACTCTCGCTTTTCTTCATTTTTTTTTTTTTAAAGGGAAAGATCTATTTCTGTTTCGGCGCGGATATGCGGATGGGTAACGTCTTCTCTCTATTTTACTCTCCTCCCAAGCCTCCCTGGTCCACGGATTACTCCCTTCTCTCCCCCGTGCCTCTCCACGGGGGTTAGGACGACTCATTTTTCCTCCCTCTTACCGCTTCGTTTTATTTTAGACGCGATTTCCTCTTTCATTTTTCTGGTAATCCTCGTAAACCAGCTTCTTTTCCCTCTCTCCTTTCCTCACTTTATGCTTGGGGTGCACGCAGAATTAATTTGGAAGTACTCTGAGAGACATTTTTATCCTTCATTCACTCGGCAATGGTATACTGGTGGGGCGTGACCAGTATTATTTAGGATCAATACACTCCCAAATTACACTCACAGTAAAATATCTTGGAATCACCTTAAGGTCCTCGGATGAATAAGTAAAAGAGAGAAGCTAGTTCACTCTGGTTAGGCCACACCTCGAATAAGCCGCGAGCATATGGGACCCTGGTCATAAAGGTATAACCAAAAAATATAATAAAATACAAAGAAAATCAGCACCGTCGTTAAAAGCTGCTACAAGCGAACATATAGTGTCTCACAACTTTTAGAGGGATCACGGTGGAAACCCCTAGAGACTCGGAGGCTACACGCTAGGCTGAGCTTGCTTGAGAAATTCAGAATTGGTGTGTTTTAGAGCGTCACAGAGAATATTATCATGACGCCTCACTACATCTCTAGGTCTGACAGATGCGATAAAATAAGAGAGATATATTGCGGCAAAGATGAGCACAAAAACTCGTTCTTTCCGGGCACAACAAGCGACCACAATAAATGCTGAGCTCCACTTTATACACCCCCATAATACACGTCACCGTTTCACCTCCCAAAACCTTGCATCTTTACACCGCTGGGGACCTAACACCCCCTGCCACACGCCCATGCGGCATCTCGTAGGGTAGCATGTAGATGTAGGTAGTCGACCACCTTGTTAAAAGGAATTTTATCAGCCTCTCCTCCCCCTCTACTATTTTTGTGGCCATATTTTTCGTTTTCCCTCCAATTACTTTTCCACCGTTGATTAGCTCTAAAGTTCCTCCATCTCTCTGCCGCTATTCTTATAGTACCTGACTTTCCTTATTTTTCACGCTTTCCAAGCGTTCTTTCCTTTATCACCCTCTTCTCAATTTATAAAATGTATCTTTCTTTATTTTTTCTCTCTCCTGGATAATTGTCATTGTCTGTTCATCATTGCCTTTATATTGATAGTTTGCAATAGTCTCTTTATTTTTTTTGTTATTTATTGTATTTGTTTGTTGATATCATTACCGTTGTTTCCTCGCTCTATTATTTGTTAGTAGTATTATGAATTTAATTATTTAATTAGTCACGTAATGGAGAGACTCGTCTCCTTTGTGTTCATTTAGTGATATCTCACAACAATTAAGAGTGTATAGTGAAGTTTTCGTGTTTTACTTATTATGTTATTCGTTTTCTGATCTGAGAGGACATCACGTCCTATATTAATTAATTCTTTTTCATTCATTCTACATGCCAAAACCTATTAACATCACCTCCACACACCTTTGCTGCGTTTCTTCATCTCCATAACTAATTTATTTACTAGTTACACCATCTCAAGCACCTATTTTCTTGTCTCCCTCGCTACCCACATTAACCTCTTATTCTTTTCCGTTCCCACGTATCAGTCAATCAAGTCGCCTCACTTCGGTGTCAAATAAGTGTGAGGCGTCAGCTAAAACTTTGGCTATAGGAATAAAATGGGCAGATTTTTACGCTTCTCGAGGAAGACTTGGCACATGTGAGGAAAATTTATACATACAGTATTCAATCTGACGATTTTTGATGCTTTCGAGAGAGATTCATATAATGCCAAGGAATCATCATAATTTCGCGAGTGAATGCGTTTGGTGCTGGGATGACTAAGATGGCAATATTACGACGTGAACTGCATTCTATCAGCGGTAGAATATACTAAGCCATTGAATTTTAGTAAGAAAAAATGTAGAACTAATCACTTGAGGCACACAATTTTTAGTCCATCTCTAAATACTCATAATAAACATTCATAGAAAATTCTCTTTTTGTAGGAGATTACCGTGTAATCTCGCTCCAGTGATTTTTCTGCAGTTTGTCCAGCCATTAGTGTAAATCGCATGTGCTTATGCACACACCTGTTTTTTTTAAGTATCCTACCGGTAAAGAAAGGTTTTGTTGAATGTCAGAGAATCTCCTCCCGTTTCTCTACACTTTCATGGGCCTATCTCGCTCTAGTTTATCCTTTTTTGCCTCAGCGTACAATCTACCCTCCTTCATCCTATCCATAAAACCTATTGTCTTTCTTCCCCTTCCCTGCTGGCCCAACATCCTTCCCTCTATCACATTCTTGAGCAACCCATCGCCCGTTATTTCATCCTCTATCCACCTACTCTGCCGATCTTGAATTTTTTAAATTTTTTTTTCAGAAGCTTCCTTTCCTCACCCACCATCGTGAGCACTTCCTCGTTAGTCTTCCTCTCCGTCCCCTCATCTTTTCCATCCTTCTTCACACCCACATCTCAAATGCCTACACGCCCGATCATGTAGGTTGTTAAACGTGTTATCATTCTCCTCCATTACCAGTTTCCGAAAGAATGCAATCCGAAAAAAAAAGTTACAGTGTCCAGTTTTTAACTAAATGATATGATATTTCTTGAGGATTTATAGCTCGAGAATAAGAACATTTCACCTTAAGCGTACTATGTTCACCTCCTTAATGCCGGTACAGTTGTGAGATGTGTGTGTTGACAAGATGTTATCGATAACCGATAAGGTTAGTTTGCTTATCTAATTGTTCGGCAGGAATTTTCGGCTTGTCTACTACCTAGGTAATACCGAAGCCGCAAAGAACACATTGTCTCGTTATTGAGTATACACAGCTGCCATTCCACGCAACGACTACCTTTGGGGTTTCTCACAGAGTGGTCTCGCCACACAATTTTTATTTCCAGGAAGATGATCCCTGCTCTTCCCGGCGAACGTTCCCTCTCGACCCTGGCACACCCCACGTCCCCTTACGAGTGTGCCCGTGTGTGGATTAAGGGAGTGGAAAGCAGTGCTCTCCTCTCTGCCTTAAATCCCGGCCAAGTGCTTCCGACTCAGCGGCGGAAATAATATCGTCCGCCCCTTTTCCCATTCATCTTATCCCGGACATCTGTTCAATATTTTCGATGGCGTTTCGGATGTTTCGACCGTGATTCACGCGGATGATTCCTCGGGAATTCCTCCCCGAGGGAGATTTACGGATCCGCGTGAAGGGGATAATTGATACCGGGAAGCGTGCGGATGGATCAGATCTGCGTATCTGGTCTTAGGTTGGGAAACTCTTTGCCCGCCGAAGTAATCCTCTCCCTCTCTCCCTATTCTCAATATTTCTTCTCCAACCGGAACACTGACATGGCATGGTGGCGTCTGGTATGTGTCTCGGCTGAGGAAGTTTGTAGCGTGAAGACAAAAGTGCGTTCTAAAATGTGCTGTGCAACGAGCCGGGAGTGACGTAATTTCTAGGAAAGATTGCGGTTCCTACGCTGTTCGTAATGGTTATGTCTACTTAATGTAAGATTACTTCCAGGGTTGCTGAGAAATCTGTGTGGCAGTTCCAGAATTTAAATCTTCAGATTGTAGCCTAAAACATTGTAGCACTCCGTCAGCCTCCGTGGTGCGATCGGCTAGCACGTTCGGCTGTTACCCGAAAGGTTGGTGGTCCCACCCCACCCGGGAGCGAAATATATTTATCGGCACCGGTGGCGAAGTTCCTACTAGAGCTTGGATTTTCGATTCATTTCGATGATTCGATTCATGTGATTTGGTTCATGCGAATGAGTCGTTCTTTCAAATGGTTCATAATGAACCAAATGACTTCAAAGAACCAAATGACCTCGTGAACCACTAGCGATAGAACCGACTGAATACAAGGAATGAAAACGACATCCACCGAAGATGTGATTACTCGAATATGTCGGGGACAAAGTAATGGTTGCGAAGTATGGAAGTTTTACTTTGTCCTTGAAGCATCCAAAAATGTGAAAGTATGAAATTCCCTTCGTGCAATCTATAAAGATGATATTTAATAAAAATATCTTAGTTGCTTGGTCAGGAATTTTCAATTTTCCACCACAGATATTACAACATGTTAACAATTAGATCTGTCGTAATTTCTCGTCCACAGACCGATTCAAGAGATTCAAACAATTCTTGATTCTTTTCAATTCCTTTGGTTCTTGCAATTCTTTACGAACCACTAGATTGAAGAACGTGGTTCAATTCATTCGGTTCATACCAATGAGTCGTTCATAAAGAACGATTCACTCATGAACGACACAGCTCTAGTTCCTACCATCCGCTCTGAGGATCGCGGGATCGAGTCCGCTTCTTTGCGTTAGCGTTAACCATCCGATGTAAAAGCATATGATGTGTGTTTTTGGGATTGTGGAAATTTGCCCTATGGACGGGATTATGGTACATCAGCATGGAAAAATTCTGCTATAATATGAGTTTTTTAAAGTATTATTTAAGCATTTTAAAAAAAATTGCAGTTCATTTGATGATAACATTTATTCTGAAATATGATGTATTTGTAATGCATATATTTAATTTAAAATAATACTTTACATAATAATATTTACACAAGATATACTTAAAAATTACCTTCATAACGTACCATTTTTAAACTTTCCCAATTTTTTTTCATATGACAGCTGAAATTATTCATTTCAGAGCTCTACCAGGTACGCCATCGTCAGTGAATAGCGTCACACATTCATCTATTCAAGTTGTTTGACAAACCACTGAAAGAGACGCAACTTTCTACACACACTTAATCCGAAGCGTTACAATTCTGTCTAGCGCAGCAACTGAATGGAAAAGCCTCTTTGAAAGCAGACATTTCAATGATTTTGAAGCGTAACAAATTTGACTCGCTCGTCCATAGAGGGTTAAGGTAGTTTGAGCGAGATAGTCTCCTGGTCATAATGATGGCCATATTAGGGATTGGAAATTTAAATCCAGAATAGATTTTCGATTTATCGAATTTCGATTTCGGTTTTAAAAATCGATTGTCTAAAAATTCGATTTTTTGTCCGAAATAATCGAATAATCGAAATCGAAATTTTTCAATAGTAAATTAATTGTCTGCTGAAATACGGATGTACTGTTCTAACAAAATTCGTAATATGGGTTAATGGAAGCACTAGGGATAAGAACTGAATACGGTTAAATTTATTAATACAATTTATTATTTTAAAGATATTAATGAGGCATGCAGGAAAGTAATAATCCATACCAGATACTTATATACATATAGGTAATATAACAAGCAAATGATATATAATGTAGTAGCCCATGCGCAGAAGACGATATTCGGACTGGGCGAATCTATTTTGAAGACGAGTTCTCTGAAGCGATTTATTGAGAAAACGTTTACAAAATAGGCACAATGTCAACGCGTAGTATCATTTCAAATCTTTGTCTCGCGGTCTACAATGTATTACTTCCGAGCGTGAGTCCCCGCCTAGACTAGAATTACTGTAATAAAAATTCGTAGCCCCACAGTTGGCAACTCCAACCTGCCGGTGTCCGAAGCACTTTGCCTTCCCACCGAGGTTCCCCCACCAGCGATGCAGAGTGAAATAGCGCGCAGCGGTGTAAAGCGAGGCGGCAAAATTCAAATGCTGTAGCAAGCTAAAAATCGATCGGCTAGAATCGATTTTGAACGATTTTTCAAAACAAAAAGTCGACTACGATTAAATCGAAAATCGGAGTATGATTATCGATTTTCGATTAAAATCGAAATCGATTTTCCAAACCCTAGGCCATATTCGAATTAGACTCTTTAATTTCAGCTGCTCTAGGGAGCATAATTAAATATTGTATTATTAATCGTACAATAATATACTTTTATGCATCTGAAGTCCAAAGTAATGTAATAAAAATATCCACATAATTCTTGTATGTGCCATTTTTTCACGTAGTACGTTTAAATCTCCTTCACAACGGAAGGTTTTTTGCAATTCTGAAGAAAGTCACTGCGGTGACAATATGACTTATTTTCAGAAAAGGTCGATAAAACATTCGAACTACACACTGTTAATAATTTGACAGGATCTAGGTGTCATAAATACCTCATTTTTTAATTCGGCCTCTCTGGAGCTCATACACGGTATATTTCCCATGTTATAGGGCAGACATTTTTCGTTAAAAATCTCGGAAAGTAGTCCGGTAAGGGGCAAATATTTTGGTTTCCAGGAAGAGGAAGATATTTTTTTAATAAGGCAAAATTCATTGATTTTTTGTAAAATGATTTTTTGCTCAAACTACCTTAATTAAAGTTCCAATCTGTGTCAATTTCCCCTCCTACCAATTGCGATACATGTCGATAAAGCTATCCTAATGGCGATTTCGTGCTATCAAAATGTGATGTTACGAACTGATTGAATGCCATTATTCTTGGGTTAGTTATGGCTTCGCTGGCTTCCTTTTCCTACCGTGCTTTAGTGGACACTATCACACGGATTCATTTACAATACGGCCCGGGGACGGATTTACATCGCTGTCATGGCAGAAAATCGTGATGTACTCCAAAGTTCATCGAGCGCAATTTAAAATTTCTTCAAAAGTATTACATGAATATATAAGACAAGGATGATTATGAGTAAGAAAAGGATGCAACCTCTCACCAGCACTGTTCAAACTTGGAAAAGGACATAAGACAAGCACAAGAGATTGGAGTAAGCGGAATATAGATAAACGGAGAAGAAATAAACATGCTCCGCTTCGCAGATGATATCGCAGTCATAGCTGGAAATCGCGATAATCTTCAATGGTCACTTTATGCATCGGAGAAATTTCTCCATGCACACAACATTTAAAAAATCAGGCGAAGACTAAAATCCTAGTATGAGGAAGGGAGAAGCTGAATGCGGAAGTCACCCTGAGAAGAGGGAAATTAGAGTAAGTAGATTCCTTCACCTATCTCGGAAGTATCATCACGTGGGACGGAGGAAGTACAACGGACATCAAGCGGAGAATGGCCCAAGCCAAGAAGGCGTTCATGAGAAAAAGACAACTGCTGTGCTCAAAGAAGATAGGACTACAAAACTGGAAACTATGTGAAAAAAATTCGTGTACAGCGTAGCACTGTATGTATCGGAAGCATGAACCATTAGAAAAGCTGTCCAGAAAAGACTAAAAGCCTTCAATACCTGGTGCTATAAAATGATGCTGAAGACAAAAATTGACAGATTTAATGAGTAATGACAAAGTTTAGAGAGGTGTATTATAGGAAAGGTCCATATGGTACACTATACAGTAAAGACGAACCAGGTGGATTGGAAACAATCTCAGGCTCAATGGGTTTGTGAAGGGCATGATTGAAGGAAAACTAGGGGGAAAATCACCAGACGGAGAACCAGGAATAAGATCATGGACCAGATAAAAAGGAGAGTTCATAGGAAGAGCTACGAGAAAGTAAGAGACCTAATTCTCCGCTCTTCTTGATCTGCATTAGATAGGGAGGTACGGTGGGCTGCAGTCAGCCAACTTTAGGATTTAACTACCAATGAATGAAAATGTACAAAGGGAACTAAATTCTGGTATGCAAAAGAGAGAAGCTGATTGTGAACACCAGACTGAGAGGAGAAAAATTGGAGGTAGTGGATTCATTTACCTACCTCAGTAGCTCAGTAGTATTATTAAGTGGGAAAGATTACGTAAAACGAGCATCAGGCGCAGGGTAGCCCAAGCCAATGAAAACCGTTCCTGATGAAAACACGTCTTCTGTTTTTAAAGTAGATCTGCCTTGCGACCCGGACCTCAAGATTTACAGGGCAGGTTACACTAGAAATGAATTACACCTAACTCTTATTTAGCTGTTAATATTTATCAGTGAGAAGTAAATGATCGTAAAACTAAATTCATTTTAACTTTATTACTGGTAAATGGTGCTATTAAAACGTATTGGAATAGAAATTGTGTTTTAATCCACTTGTCTTTTGATGAAAAACATTTGAGTGGCATAATCCATCTCATTCAATCATCATCAAAATCCATCTCATCCCACTCTCCCGTGCCATTCCAAATGATTTACACGTCCTTAAAGAGAGTTAAAATGCTCGTCGATATTAATCATCATCATGAGCTCCATTGCAAACAAAATCTTGAATAACCCTTATACCATTGTCTTAGTTATATTTTATTCATTTCGCGAATTATATATTTCTGTGCGCGGTTCCACAAGCTCGCGGCGTGCTTTAGACGACTAATAATCGGTGCGATGTAGCACCACTTCCACTTTTTAGCCGACGATCTTCCTATTATTTGCTTGGTAAATGCTATTTTCTTTCATGCAGCGCCGCAAACGTCCTGTGTGTTATCCCATGCCTGAAGTTATTTCTTTCATGCAGCGCCGGAAACGTCCTGTGGCTATCCCATGCCTGAAGTTATGCCTTCTTCATCGAACACCTTTGTATTCGTTACGTCCTCATTAAAAGTACGATATTTGTTGAGATTTCCTTCGCTGGATGTGTACTACAGAAAATTTACGTAGGATAAGTTCGAGACTCCACTTTGTGCGCAAGTTGTTAAAATCCGAAATTGAATGATTTCCTGTGACACTTTCATTTGCGCCTCAAAGGAAACGTGATTCAATATTGTCGCATTTGTCGGCGCCCTTGCGTCACTCATGCGATACGGCTATCTCCATATCCATCGCTATTCAGCTTCAAGCGTGAGTGAAAGAAATATTCCGAGTGACACTCAATAATAAACTTAAAATATCGCGGCCTCAGGCTGAACAAAAGCACTCTCACGAAATCTTCTTCGACGCCCTGGCGTTGTGAATGTGTCCTTTTTTTTGTAACGTGTCCTACGCTCTAGTCGACGCCTTTCACTTCGGCTTGGGCGCCGTCTGTTCGAATACAAGCTAAACCCCTTGATTTCTGCAGTCTGTCCACTCTAATTAGGTTGATAGAGATACGATTGTGGAATGTAACCCAGTGGAAGATACTTTCTTTTTGCTTTTACTTTGGTATATGATGAACGAGGAGAGTATTCACCCAACGTGGCAATGCTTCAATTATTTTAATTTCCGTACAGACGTATGCTTCGTATGTAATTTCTAGCTTTTGATTTTTCCTTCTAAATGGTTTAAAAGCATATTGTGCCGTATTCGCTAGGCCTTTAGAGCTCGGTGAGAAATAAGGGTAAATGGACAATCACACTAAGATTCCCCCACGGAACTGATGTATCCTCGCTTTAAATCTCGGGGAAGTATAATGAAGCAGCCGATTTTTTGTGATTAAAATGAATTCATTGAATGAATTTTAGCCTTTGTGAAACTAAAAATTATGTTAACGATAGTAACTGCGCTTACCTATTAATTGAAATGTTTCCGCTCAATCACGTGAGTAAACAAATTGACTTTTAAAGGTAAACTTTGTGATGTGTCGCGGATTCGAGATAAGTATATTGTCATAACCGTTTAGTGAGCTGACGTATGCAGGTTTTTCGGCCATGATTGGGTTAATTTATTAGATTTTATTACCCGAAGAAGTATATTTAGATAGAATTTGGAATACCTATACCGATATTTTACATCTGTCGTCCCTTGAATCATTTCACAGTTCAATATTTTTTAGCTCGGTACATGTCCTACCTCACTTCATCAATATATCCTGTGGAAACTCATTCTTCCCTATTCTCACTTTCTATGTACCCTCGGTAGTCTTTCTCTCTGTCCATCCTACTGTTTCCATTTTCCACCTTTCCCACTTCTAACGCGCCAGATGCCTATTTTTTTCCTCATTTCTCAAGAGTCCGAGGTCCTCAACAAAGGAAAAATATATGTTTGAACTTAGGGGGACCCCACCCTGAAGCGTCTAAAAAACAGCAATTTTCACGAATTTTTAAAGGGTCAAAAAACAATTGAATCATATCTTTTTTACTATAAGATTGCATGTACTTTCATCTATATTTCACAATTTTTTTAAGAAAAAGTTTTAATATTTGAAGCCGTGGCATCCTTCGGCGTCAGGCATGTCCAAAAAAAGCACCTCCAATAGTGCCAGGTGCCATCAGTCCTGGAACAAGACAGAAAAAATCTTTTAAATTTCCTTTAACTATATTAGACTGGCTATCAGGTATCGTAGGATTTTTTGAAAATTCAAAAAATTACAAAAATGGCGGCAGTTTGAAAAATATTCGAATTTTCGTGAAAAAAATTGCTACAAAATTGTTTATAAAAAATCGAAAAATTAAAATATCAAAAAAATCGTACACTACGCGATAGAGAAAACAATTTAACGCATTGTGAAAAAAGATTGAAGCGATTTATCGATTGGTTCCCGAGAAAAAGTGGCACTCAGTTTGAAAAATGTGGTTTCGAGAAGAACAAGTTTAAAGCTTTCGGTACTGTTTCTATGATAACTTCAAAATAATTCAACTTTACCTTTAGTCAGCTATTCCTGGTCCATACACATCTCCTTCCGAATGTCGTAAATCTTCTTCCCCTGACTTCTTGGCCATCAGAAGGAGTTGTCGAGCTTCTTTGCTGCTGGCGTACGTTTTGACCTCAGCCTTTGCGATGCGCTTGTCGTCAAGTTTGGTGCACAAGTTGTGAGCGTTCGGTCCGATTTGGATATTCATCAGTTGCATCATTAATAACAATCTAGAATAGCCGTCATTGAAGAGACTTGCCGCTGTGTAGGCGGCAAAATCAACTGTGTTCTTTCCGCAAAATTGCGTTTTCCGAGCGATGGACCATATAACAGAGTTCAAACTTCACATTGTTATTCCGCGTGAAACCTCCTTCACATCGTTCCAATGAATTTTGAAAATTCACTGGAAATAGTTCATTTTAAAAATGAGCAAATGGCACGATTACCGGCCTCCACAATTTTTCTTGTATCTTTGTAATTACTTTAAATATCAATAAACCCTTTTTAAGGACAATTCTAGACACTATAAGGAATAGATTTAAGCAAAAAAAATTCGATTTTTCAAAACGGTCAGGGTGGGGCCCCCCCTTAAAATTACCTTCAGCTCATTGAGCTGTAAATCACGTGCCATGTGAATTTAAGTATTTTGTGCGAGATAGTTCCCTATCCATAATGGAGACCATATTTGAATTATACGATTTAATTTCTGCAGATGTAGGAACCGTGAATTCAATATTTTATTATTAAAGGCAAAACAACATATCTACACGTGACCGAAATTCTAAGTATTCAGATGAAAATATCTATACAAGTCTTTAAGATGACTCATTTTTTTCACTCGGTGCATTTAAGACTCATTCACTACGAAAGGTTTTTTGCGATTCTGAAAAACTATTGTGATAACATCGTGATTTGTTTTCACAAATTGTCGAAAAAACATTTTAAAAACTACTCGCTGTTAATTGCTTGACGGACCTAGGTGCAGGAATTCTTAATATTTTAACAAGGTCTCTATGGAGAGCATACAAGTACCATTTTCCATGTTTAAGCGCGGATATTTTTCATCATAAATCTCGGAAAGTATATCGGTAAGGAACTGATATTTTGGCATCTATGGAAGAGTAAGATTTTTTCTTTATAATCATACCAAAATAATTGGTTGCTAGGTTACATACATTTCGCTCAAACTACCTTTAGTTTCCAATAATAGTATGTAAAAATGATGTGGTTTGTAGGTCTACCTTTATTTCATGAATGATCTTCCAACAGAAGCATTGTAGGCTATATGTGCTCAAATGATACTCATAAGATATCGTACTGTCTACTATATTTTCCACTCGTACAACACGTATTTCAATTGACTAGCAGTCACAATCAGGTACAAAAATTCTATCACATATCCGTACACATATATGTATAAGATATATTCCCAACTCAAGGTGGTGGGGTAGTCAGAGGGAAGGATAGGAGGTTAAAGAAGGTTAAAATCATGTTTAGGAAAGGATCCTTTGTTCGTTCAAACAGAATGCGTCATGATACAGCACCTATGCCAAACTGAGAAAGGATAAAAGAATAGAAGGGTTGGAGAAGGTTAAGTTATTTACATCTACGTCATACCCTCAAACCACCCAAAGGGTGTGTGGAAGGTGGTGCTTCCACACCAGGCATGCATGAATTATACGGCAGAACACCTGAACTACATTGAAACCAGCGTACAACACATTAAACACGCCAATAACACATCTACTGACCAAGAAACATTCCATTGTCAATCCTTCCAACATGCAAGGGATACAAAGAGTACTACTACAGATTCAAAATATCATGCATAAATAAGAACAACAATATTTACATCATGCATAAATAGGAACGTAGAGAATATTAAGAGAAAGATCTACAATCTAGCTAATGTCACTATTCGCACTATTCATGACGACGATCACAGTTGTTATAGTCCCGAATGGTACTCAGAAAAGGTTATGATGTGTCCAAAATAGGGGAGTGTCAAAGAAACTCACTCTCATTTAACTATTTGACTTTCTTTCTTTTTCTCTAATCTATCATTATATATGTGTCTGGATATGTGGAAGAATTTTTGTAACTGACGATGACTGCTAGTCAGTTGAAACATGTGTTGCGCGAGTTAAAATAAAGTAGAATGTACGATATCCGTACGAGGAAGGTATGATAAAAGAATTAGAGCGCGTCCAAAGGAGATCTGCTAGGTTTGTTAAAGGCCGTTATGATAATTGTATAAGTGTTTCGAGCTTAATAGAAGAACTATGATGGGAATTACTATCAGAACGCAGGTTAAAATTTAGGTTAAACCTTTAAAGTAAATTCGAAACCGAGTTGTTAACAGATGACGTTCGATATGTATTGAGAACCCCTGCGTATTATGCTAGGTTTGATCGTATTAAAAAGATTAGAGAGATAGATTGTCGTACTGATAGCTTTAAAATGTCATTTTTCCCTCGTACTATCTGAGAGAACAATAGGCAGCGTAGCAAAGGAATAGGTAGGTGGAATATAGTTAGAGTAGTCTGTAGTGCATGATGCATGTAATAACAACCAATAATCCCTTCCTTATTATGTAGATACTAACCATCTAGCTCCCCTATTATCTAGCATGCCTCCCTTAAATATCCTACTTCCATTGCAATAGTGCATGTTTGGTGATCTTCACCCCCTGCCACACACCCTCGCGGTGGCTCGCAGGGTATCACGTAGCTGTAGATGTAGATACCATTTGTGTATCATTTAAAATGCTGTTCTACAACATCTCGCCAAAGAAAGTGGATTTTATATGTGCTCAAATGTACTCCAGCTGCGCCTAGAGTACGTTCAAACGTATATAGTGGATACATCCTCCGGTTATCATCACTAGACTATTTTTAGCCGCCTGTTTCCAGCAGGGAAAACCCAGTGGATCCATGATGCACGGTAGAACATAAAGTCTGGAGTTAGGGACTCTAGCAGCCTCTTAGCGTGCTCCTTCTCCTAAATACTGACACCACCATGAATTAATGAGCCTGTGAATGATCTCGGCCGCACTCACTCTTTCGCCCGAGAAGGGGAATCGGCAATGGCTGCAAGCCAAGTGAGCCGCTCTCCGCTCACTCCTCCCCCGGGGAGAGGCCGATGGCTCGAGGGCGGAGGACGCAAATGCCGTTGAACGAGAGAAAACAAACTTCCCTTTCCTTCACTCTCAGGCCGTCCATCACTTAGCCGCCCCTGACTCACTCACCGCCCCTGGGGAGTGACCCTTTAACCTCCATGTGCCTGTATTCACCCCATTCAGTCCGCAGCCCCCTCCAACTCCATGTTGCACTGCCGATGATTGAATTAAAACCTTTTGGAACCCGTTGAACTTTGCACAGGTGGATCTCAGGGATGTTAAACGAAACTGGAACGAAGTTTATACGGCGAAACCTGTCTTTAGCGGAATCTCTCGGGGCCATTATTTTTTCCCCGATAAGACAGTTTTCCGCTTAATCCAGGGTTGGACATTTCAAAAAAGACCTTGAAAGCCATATCACGCCCATAGCATGCATCGTCTTAAAGGTTGGTTTGACTAAAATTGTACATGTAGACGAAATTATAACGAAAGAATGAAACAGTATCACATCGTGGGAAAAAAATGTATTTGAACTGATAAACAAAAACCGATCTATAAAATAAATAATCTGTCATTTTCGTCTATTTTTCCTGTAAAATACAGTTCTTTACGTTTCCGACAGCCCAAATTGTCCTGAGTCCCTCTCGCGACGAGTCAACTATGAGGTAGACCGTAGTGTGCTAACGACACCATTGACTGGTTTCATTCTTAGGCTTGATTTCTAGGGAGAGGGCATTAAACAGATATGTTATGATTTTACTTCCTTATGGTTAAAATTGTGCATGGATTTTTTTTAAATTCCGCTTAACACAGGTTCATGATCCCGGGATTGGATTCAGTTTCCGCGTTTGACATTTTCCGCATGGGTTCTATACATATAATACCATATTATGACCGCCGGGACCAACTTTATTTCCGGATAAGAAATGTTTCACTTTAACTCAGGTTCCGCTTAAGGTAGGTTTCACTGTAGTTTCGTTCCGTAATGAAACAATAAGTTATTTGAACTGATGAACAAAAACCGATCTATAAAATAAATAATCTTTCATTTTCGTCTGTTTTTCCTGTAATGTCAATAGTGCATGTTTGGTGATCTTCACCCCGTGCCACCCACCCTCATGGTGGCTCACAAGGTATTACGTAGATGTAGATGAATAAGCTTTCTTTTTGGATATATTTTTGGTTCGGAATGAAACTTTATGTATGGCTTGGCTTCAGTTTCGTAAACGGAACGAAAGTAGAATTTTGAACGAAATTTGACGTTCGGGAAACGTTCCTCATCTAGAAAGGTTTCTGTTCAACTGAAGTGGGGGATGCTTAACTTCCGGTTCGCAGTCATGGTTCAGGGCCCACTCGAGGATGACGTCAGGGAATCGTTGAAGACTATCCCTTCACGTACTGGCCCAGCAACAGGGTAAACAATGGGAACCCATATAGTATAGCACATACCTACATAGTAAGTATATCGAAAAAGGATGCTTCCACTTGGTATAAGGACGTCATAATGAACAAGATAACATTTGTGACTTCCCCAATTTATTTCAAAGTTACAACCGGTTTCGGCTGTCAAGTGATCTTGAGATGGCAGCGAAGATGGCTTGACAGCCGATACCGGCCGTAAATTTTAAATAAATTTAGGAAGCCACAAATTGTATCTTGTTCAATACTAATTAGTAAGCTTGGTAACATCGCGGCCATAAAAATCTCGGAATATCATCTTAAGTATCTTATCAGCTGATAACTTACAAACCTTAGTATCAGGAACGCGAAACAACTAGAAACAATGTAAAATGTAATAATTTCAGAGATGGCAATAAGTATTGTATTTGGAATTAGAATTTTTTTAAATCCTACTTATTGGAGAATAAGGATTTGTTGGAGATTTTCAAAATTTTTTAAACTGAAAATTATTACTTCCTTTAATAATATTCGGATTTCACGATATCCATTAATCATATCTTTAATCTACTTCGTAATTTGTTTATCATACACTTCGTATATAAAAACGTGTTATCGAAACACACATGCGAGAGGCAAACTTAGAAAGTTTTTTAATTAATCTCCCATGTACGAGTAAATTCGGTTTAAAAGTATCCTTAGTTTAGAAACTTTCACCTATTCGGAGTGAAAAGAGATTTATGGGTCTCTCGTAATAAGGTAGGTTGGTGAAGCGAATGCACCAGCAATCTTCATTAATGAACTTGTAATGATTATCATCAGAGTGATTTACGGATTAAGGTGGATTAATATGGAAGACTAGCTGACCCGTGCGAATATTTCGCACAGTATGCAGCTTCTTCCTGTTTCTTCCTTCTTTCTTCCTGTTCTTCTACCTGTCGAATATTTCGCACAGTATGCAGCTTCTTTCTGTTTCTACCTGCTCTTACTTTCTTCCTGCTCTTATACCTGTTTCTTCCGATGGTCAATTATATGTTATTTATGCTTGTGTTAAAGATACATAACGTAAACTTAAATGGTAAAAGGTCACACTGATTACATGTTGAATGTAAACATTCTAACTAAACGATGAGTTAATAGATGGCGCCCCCTAAAGTCTTTAAAGCGCGTATCCATAGCCAACATATTAGTTGATTAAATTGTCAACAGATGGCACTGTATCATTTTTTAACAAAAACATTAATTTAAAATTTTTTCACAAAAACTACTTTTAAACAATTTGTCTATTTTTCGTCAATATCGGGGAACATAAGCTTTAAAACGATGTTTGAATCGTTAATTTTGATGAAGAAAAATGGGAGTTATGGCGTTGCGACAAAAAAACACCTTTGAGAAATAATATATATGATAGTAAAAATCTTCTAGACGTTTTTCAGGCGCGGCACAAGCTGGCGTAAATTGGTCAAATCGACCTATCTTGATAAAAATGTATTGAAAAAACTTGGTAAACTCTACGAAATATCTTCTTGATAGCACTACTCGACCGTTTTCGCCTGTTAGGGCATCATCAGGTACAATTCCGATCATCTTCTAGAACTGACAAACGAGTTAAAATCATACGACTGGACTAGGTGGGTTAAAACGAACCCTAGCGAAACGCATCATTTATTTCATAATTTATTTACATCATTTACTGTACATAAACCTCCTGGTCCTCCAAAGCCAGAGGCTTGATTAGAGGTGCCATTTTAAATACCGTAATTTAAGTACAACATTTAGGATAGTTTTGCAATCGATATAAAGAAATATTTCAAATGGGATTTAGTTGACTTTTTTCTCATATAAAAACATTTAAATTTTACAAATTGCTCTTATATACATATAAAATGACAGTAAAGTCAATAGATCATTAAAATGGCAGTTAAATACCTGTTTAATTATAAAATAACATAAAAATATCATTAAAACATAATATTACAGCAATTTTCCATCATCACTAAAATCAATTTGAGTTAACATTCAGAGCAGTATTAATTAATGTTTCAAGTTTTTACAAGAGAGGAAAACCAGTTCTCGCATGTGAATAAACAACTTAACAATGGTTATGAAATATCTCCACAGTGTACATAAAATTGACGATAAAATTTGATAAGAGAAAGTTTCTAAATAATACAAAAGTATAAACATAATGAGATATGCAAAAACTCACAGCAAATACAATAATATACAATTATCATAAATTATTAGCCAATTTTTGTGCAAATAGTCGATGAAAAAAATCGAAAATAGGCTAAATTAGAACGTCTGCCCGCAATCAATTATTGCTAATGATTGTGCCCATTGAGGTGGTTGAAGAGGGCATTACATCATCAAACTGCAATCTGACAACCGAAAAAACAACCACATTGGTGATCCTTGCTCTTTCCTTACTTTAATCTTGATAGCACGACGGAATGGACGAATTGGCGGCTTCAAAGCAAGAATACCCACCATCTGTTCAAAATCCTAGGCAAAAACATACATACGTACATACATACCAATCACGCCGTTCCCTTCCGGGGTAGGCACAGTCACTAAGTTTCACTCATAAATACATATTTATGCACTTAACTCTGCTTCAATAATTTCCTCCATACTGACCTATCCTTGCAAACCTCTTTTGCCTCATTTACCCCCATACACTGCTTCATACACGCCCTCCAGTTTTAAAGACTCCTAGTATGCTTCCTCCTAAGAATTTCCTCAACCACATTCAACCACAACTCTTTTCTTTGGCCTACCTCTACCTCTCGTGCCATTCATTTCACTCTTATATATCTGTTTCGTTATTCACTCTCATCCATTTTCTCCAAATGGCCAAAACAACTAAGCACACTCCTTTCATATATGTCCATTACTGGAGCATCTAACCCACTCATTTCTGACCCAATCCATCCTACTTTTGCCGCAATCACTCCTCAGACAACTCACACCCACGACACTTAGTCTACTCTTATGTCTATCCTGACATACCCATGTTTCACTGCCATACAATAAAGTGGGGAGAAGTACACTTTTGTACACGACAATTTTTGCTTCATTAGACCGGCACTCATTCCTTGATATGCTCTACATGCTACCTAAATTTTGAAAAATTCATTGGTTGCTTAATTCCATGAATTCTGGTCGATTTTACCATGGTGTTCTCCAAGAATACGAGTTATCTTTAATTCAGTTAAATAAAGAATGTAGTATAGGGAGAATCAATGTAAAATAAGTGAATTCTTGTTGACTTTTAGCAAGTAGTCGATGGAAAAAACCGTAAATAGGCTAAATTAGTTCGCCTGCCCGTAAGCGCTAATGAAAAATCAGGGTTAAAAAATGATGGAAAACAGGCGCGCGTTACTGCATGTAGCATTGGCAGCCATAACTAATATCCTCCCCACCTATCTCGATGATTGTACCTCACCATAACCTCACGTGTAAGTACCGTTTGCCGAGAGTTACACAGTTACTTTCATTAAATTTATATCGTTATTAAGAAATGATAACTTTAATGTATCATCTACGAAGAAGTCCCACGAGGAGGTGGAGAAAAAATACCTTTAATATGAACTTTAACAAATCAAACATATTTTGCACATTCTGAAATATTACCGCATCTTTAAAACATTTGGGGCAGAGGGAAGAATTCATAATGTCGACAAAGAATGGAATGCATGCGTAAAAATTTAATTAATATGCCGTTCACTCCTAAGATTCGTTGACTGCAGCCCTCCATCCTTCCCTATCTAATGCTAATTATCTTATCCTCTTGTCTCTCTTCGACGTACTTTCCTCTTTATTTGGTCCATGATCTTATTCCTGGGTCACTCCACTGTGGACTTCTACCTTTATTTTATCTTCAATTGTGTTCTTCACAAACACATTGTGTCTCAGGATGTGTCATATACATCTGGTTCTTCTTTTCTCTATCGTGTTCCATACAGTCCTTTCCTCTTCTACCCTTCTGTACACTTCATCATTTCTTATTTTGTCCGTTCATTTTATCTTCAGCATCTTCCTCAAGCACCATCTATCGAAGGCTTCTAGTCTTTTCTGCTCAGCTTTACCAGTGGTCCATGCTTCCGATACATTGAGAGCTAGAATTTTTAAAATTGTGAAAAATTTAATTAGGGACGTAAAAATATAAAATTGTGACTGAGTTAAGCGGGTGGTGCTCCTGATGAGTGGATGAACTCGATTACTTCTGGCTTAACTTTGTGAAAATCCATTCTAAAGAAATTCAATGCGATATGGTACTTTTTTCACAGTTTTTTATTTCAGGTCGACCGGTTTCGTCACATAGGCGACATCATCAGGTACAAAATTTTTAAATGCTGCAGAATATATACAAAATTTGTATGGGGGAGGGGGGGGGAAGAGGCAGGAAAATGGTGACGGGAAGTCGGGAAGGAAGGAAAGGGTGACGTTTCTTCCACCCCCCCCTTCCCGTCACCCTTTTCCTGCCTCTTTCCCCCCCCTCCCCCATCCAAATTTTGTATATATTCTGCAGCATTTAAAAATTTTGTACCTGATGATGTCGCCTATGTGACGAAACCGGTCGACCTGAAATAAAAAACTGTGAAAAAAGTACCATATCGCATTGAATTTCTCTGATGAGTGGAGGTGATAGCTACAGAAAATTATTCTCTGCATTGATGAATGCTGATGAAACAATGTGGGGATGCATGCTGGAAGGGCCCTATTAAAACCCTCTCTCAACGATGAAATATGTTGAATAAGGATGCATTCTCTCACATGTTGTTCGCTCGAAATTCAATCTAGCCCCAAGTCCGGGAACATAGAGACCTCTTCAGCATCCTGTCCCCAGCGGTTCCGGCCCCACTCGGGGCAGATCCGCATTCTTATCGGCCTAGGGCTCCCTAATCGCTAATCGCCTCGTGAAACCCGCCTTTGCCATGTCCCCTCGCCCTCCCGTTCCTCCTATACTTCCCAACTCCCACGCCAGTTCCTCCCTCCGCCCCTGGCCAAAATCTTTTCCCTCGACCCTTGGCTTAATATTATTTCGCAAGCGGGCCCAAGGGGTTTATGGATATTACTGTAAAGGTTGCTTTAGATGGAAGTGGGAATACCTGTACTAACCTATTTTATCTGAAGGTTTTTTATTCTGTTCACTATTATATTATAGCTATTACGGTAGGCTCCGTTCTCCCTGGAATTTATTTTTTTATTTTTATTTTTTTTCATATAATATTTATTCAGAGAGACATGTTACAAAAACAGTATTTTTGTAGTATAATTGTTACAATACAGTTTATATATGTTAAATTATAAGACTAAATGACATTGAAAAAGTTACCAACCAAAAAAATAAGGAAAAATATATCTTTGTCATAAGTTTTTTAAGCAATGAAATAAAATATAAAGAAAAAAAAAGATCTTGGTCCTGCTAAGCCGAGGCTTGTCAGCAGGTGCCATTGCTATACGAATCAGTGATCGGATAGTAAACTTATCAAATATGTACCGTTTGTATACAGTGGGAAACAAACCATATGTGCGTAATGATATCAATATACATATACTATTAGAAATTCACCTGTCACACACAGAGTTTACATTAGGGCAACAGAATGTTTTTAAGTAGCCGAGAACAGTGCTTTCACATACATTTAACACAGTTTAGCAGTATATGCACACATTTTGACGCTAGAAAATACATTTCTTACAATTTTTACAGGAATTTACAAATTTTTTTTTTTGCATTTACATGCATTTACCAATGACAGAAAAATCACACAAATAAAACCAATTTATCTCTTTGTATAAATAACAATGCACCATAGATAGATAGATAGATAAAAAAAACCATAGATAGAATGACATGCATTTACGAATTGCAGAAACATCACATAATCAACACCAATTCATTTCACAGTATAAGTAACAATGTACATTTATCGACTCCAAAATTTCAAATGATAAGATTGACTTAGTTATTCCATTAAAATTTGTTTTTAAAGACGACCCGGATTTCGATGTGGTACGTCTTCATTAGATGTTACGTGTTGACGTGCCACGGTTCTAAACCTAGGTTAAGGGTAGGTTCTAAATCTAGGTTTGTAAAGAGTAAAAAATCTTCTTGCCGTTTGCATGCGTAGACCTCTCTCTCCTTGCGTATTCATAAGTGCTAGTGATGGTGGTCGAGGAAAGGGAACTTTTGAATGAAATTCGAGATCGCCAGAGTAGGTGGCTGGAGGATGTAATAAGGGGCGATGAGTTGCTCAAGAATGTGATAGAGGGAAGGATGTTGGGCAAGCAGGGAAAGGGAAAAAAGACAAAAGGTTTTATGTATAGGATGAAGAAGGGTAGATCGTATGGTGTTGAGAGAAAGGATATACTAGAGCGAGATAGGCCCCTGATACTGGATAAAACCGGGAGGAGATTCTCTGACATCAGCATAACCTACCTTAACTGGTAGAATACATTTTTTTTTAAAACCTATCCTCTTCATTCCTCTTCTCTGCTTTCCCAACATTCTCCTCACTAATACGGCATTCAGCGTCTCGTCGCCCCATAATATCTGTTCCGAACGTCTACACTCCATCCTCCTAATCCCCTTCAGAAGTTTCCTCCTTTGACTCATCGTTCTGAGCACCTTCTCGTTCATCACACTCTGTTGTAACCTTGTATTTTCAAAAGATGACCTTTGTTGCGCATCACATAATGCGGTCGGCTACAAGCTTGGTCGGTTATTTCAGGAGGTGAGCGATTTCCCCCACTTAGGAGAGGTGAGTTGGTTGGTAATGGGGGAATTTCAAGGAATGGGAAAATTATGGGAGGTTATCATTCTTGGAACCAAAGCGATATTTACGCGTTCGCCCATCGGTAACGCTCGCGTCATCTTACCGGCTGCCTTCCTTATTTGATCGGTTGTTTTCTCAATTCACACCTTTTCTCAATTCAAGTGCTTGTATGTATCAACGTCGCGTTCCAGTTATTAGAATTAATGCCCTCCGGTAGAGCTGGTACATATACTAATAGGCTTACTTTAAAAACATAGCCAATAAATAAGTCTTCCTTGTATACAAGCCTGGTGAAATGGAGTTTATATCAAAAAGATTTTTCGCTAGGAATTTGTCTGGTCAGTAAACAGCCGTCTTAGAAGTGATGGTGTCTTAATGAAATCATGACGTCACCATAGCCATTCTGGTGTTGATCGGCGGAAAAATCGTGCGAGAAGTTTTTTTGTGAATTTGTTTGAAAATTGTAAGTTCGTCCTTTGCATTTAGTCCATGAAAAAAAGGAATATGGAATTTGTAAACGTGAGTAATTTTTTAGAGGTTTAATTCTAATTTTCACGGAATATTTGTTCATTTATGAGAGAATGCCTTAATATCTCCAAAATAAGGAAATGCCTGCCGATGCCTGCGAGTTAATATCAACGAATTTTCAATCTAATTGCCCCTGATCACCGCGTAGAGAGCATTCTAAAAAATTCGACCGAAGCTTGCTCATCCCGGACTTGCAATATGACTCATAGTTATGACACGTGCAGAGAGGATCAGCAAGACACGTGAAAGACTATTATGATAGCGTCGTTTGTGTTACTGAACTTTTGCAACAACCGAGATTGGAATCGCTTTCAGACCGGCGATTAAAAATCAGACTTTACCCTCATGTAAATTCAAAACCAATTTATCAGAATATCAGATCATGGGGATAAAATAAGGGTAATATGTAATAGAAAGAACAGGTTAAAAATGGCGTTCTTCCAGGGATCGATAAGACCATAATGGCTGCATTAACACTTTGAGGTAGGTAGGTTAATAGGTAGTGTTGCTGATTAATTGATATACCTACTGTATGTTCCTAAATCTGCCGAGTAGGGCTAACATCACGTTTTGATTGTTCCCTACATGACCCTTGTACCAAGTACACATAGTTGCATTGTTGACTAGTTTTGTGAGGATCTGTAGCATTTGTAGCATGCGCATAATGTGGTGCTTGTTGGTGAGAGTACATTTCTGTACCGTTGTGCATGTTGGTGATAAGTCACCCCCTGCAAAACACCCTTGAGGTGGCTTGCAGGGTAATACGTTGATGTAGATGACGCTTAGCTCAATGAACGCCTCCGGTAGTATGGCGTATCCCGGGCGTTATTTTTATCAACTACAAAGGGTTCTTTTATTTAAAAAGGTTCTTAGCAAATATATATCAGTACATACCGATATGTCAACCAGAAATGCACTGCAGAAAAAATCTTCGGAAAATGAATTATTATTTACTCGCATTGCGGATGTAATAAAATGTTTTTAGCTCAACCTACTGACCATTTAACCACAAAATGGTCTCTTTGCTAATGTATTTAATCTTAGGGTCCGAGGTCTGTATATTACATCAGTCAGCCGGTAAGATGACGCGAGCGTTGCCGATGGGCGAACGCGTAAATATCACTTCGGTTCCAAGAATGATAAAATATATAACCGGACGTTAGGAGGTATGTCCACGTAATTATATGTTGTCAATTTGTCTGCAATTTCGCTTCAGAATTTAAATCACGGTCGATTTAATATATTATCGTGTTCTTTATTGCTGAAATACTATCTTTTCTCTTTAGTTATTTAGTTATATCGCAATGCAATACCCCACTTAGCATGTACATACGATCAATAGAGTTGTAGGATAACTATAAAAATAAGAAAACGATTACTCAGGAGTAATTTCCACACTCAATTTAATGTAAACCGACCATGCTTTCAACATTTTATGTCATTTTAAAGGTATATACATTCAGCAATCATCAGCTTGTATACATACCCTTTGCCATAAGGAAAGAAAAGGGGAGGGTAATAGGGTTTGGCGGAGGAGAGGGTAAGTTAGGAGAGATATGGACATATGAGGAGAATCCGAGATGAATCAATAATAAATAAGCCGGAGGAGGGAACAAAACCAGAAAAATTAAAGAACAGGTGGAGTTTTAGGCCAAAAAAGCAAAACTAAGAGGAACTGCTATCAATTTTTATAGTTATTTTATTATTACCATCATTGACCCTCTTAGTGCGGCGGGCCGATCTATCGGCTCATGTGCCAATATTGTTCGGCTTTCGTACACTAATATGATTAAAATTATTTTTTAGATGATGAAAAATTCATTTATGATTATTACCAAATTCATTTTATATACAATAAAAAGCCGTATATGGATATTTTAAACTGTAGCCTCATAATAAGCGCTAAGAGGGTTGATCAACATAATAGTACGTATTTGGGCGTTGGCTGTGCTGTGTTGGGTGTTGGTTGACTTGAGGTGTATTGAATAAATCAATTTTTATAGTAATTTTTTTAAATCGCTTTTATTTAACTTCACTTGTGTGTCAGGGTCTCGTGTGTCAGGATCAAATTTTGTAATCAATTTTTTCCTGCCTTCCTGACTAGCTAGAGATCTGAAATTTTGCACATAGGTTCATTTCCGGTGACAATACAATATTCAGTCATAAAAAAGTCGAAAATAAAATGAATATAAAGTAAATGTTTTTTTAAAATAGCTTTTATTACTTTTTAGTGCATTTTTTGTTGAATAAAAGCGATTTTTAAAATATTTTTTTATATTTATTTTATTATAGATGTGTTAGTTTTGAGCCGTAGGGAGGAATATTGTTGGAATCTCACGTACAAAGTTGCAGGTGAACGAGATCTAGCAGCGCCTGATTTTTTCACGGAGAATTAGAAGTCGAGCAAGAGTGAGATGGCCAGAGCGAGGGAGGTGGAGTGGTTAAACAAGGTGTTTGAATGAAAATGTGGCATAAAAGCTATTAGGAAAAGAATATTTGTGGTTAAACTTGATAGAACTTACTGAATTATGATGACGGAAGATGTAAATTGGGCAACTGTTTTAATTAGGCAACTTGCAATCAGGTCATTCAAAAAGGAAGAAGTAATGAAAATGGAAATGAAAGCGAACTTTTATTTTGAGAGTAATAAAAACGCGGGCTTAACTGCCATCGAAGGTGGCAGCTTAAGCTAGCCAAATGTAAAATGAATATGTCGGCATTGGTCTGGCCCTCGCTCACTTACGCACGTTCCTCAATACGCAGATTTATATTAAATTTAACTCCCTGATATTTCCTAGAATCCCTCCTTATATGATCGGTTGTTTTCTCAATTCACACCTTTTCTCAATTCAAGTGCTTGTATGTATCAACGTCGCGACGTTCCAGTTATTAGAATTAACGCACTCCGGCAGAGCTGGTACATTTCAAAATAAGAGTACATATACTAATAGGCTTACCTTAAAAACATAGCCAATAAATAAGTCCTCCTTGTATACAAGCCTGGTGAAATGGAGTTTATATCAAAAATATTTTTCGCTAGGAATTTTTCTGGTCACCGATGTATAATACCATGGGTGATATTGTCTTACATTGCTCACATTTTCTTCACACTATAAAAACGAAGGGGGGTCATTTTTGTCTCCTTTATTATTTTCGACGTTCGCCATTTCTTTAGTTCTGCACGGATCATACTTTGAATTTGTGAATTTTATTCATTTAAGGTGCTCTTTAATATCCATTATTATTATTATGATTATTCTTGAAACTTTGGCACCTGTGCACCGTTTAACCTAGAAGGACGGGAAGGGGTCATTTTTTACCCCATCTTTGTTTTGGCAGAACAACGTTTAACATCGTGTATTGCCTTTTATTTACTCATTTATTTTGGTTGTATTTTATAATTTTAAACAATAATTGAATACATTTATCTCTGAAAACCAAATTTCTAACAAGGGGTCATTTTTGACCCCGTACCGTCCTTCTAGGTAGTAAGCAAAGACCCGTCCTTCTAGTGTTAAAGCGGAGAGTGAATTTTTTGGCCCGGTATGTTGCTGTACACTAATCACTATGAATGATGGGACAGCCGCTTATACTTATATGCCACTAATATGTAAATTGGGCCACTGTTATCAGCAACTTGCAATCAGGTTATTCAGGAGCGAAGAAGTAATGAAAAGGGAAAAGAAAGATAACCTATATTTGAGAGTAAAATACAAACCCGGGCTTAACCAAGCTAGTAGGTATAGAATATTTCCTCAAAGTAACGCCTGAAGCTTTTTCATACGTCAGTGCGATTGGTCTAAAACATCGTAGTGGAGGCATCGCAGTATCGCCATATCGCCTGTACGCCGCAAAGCCCTACGAAAGGGGTGGGAAAATGGGGTGGTGGGTGGGCGAGAGTCCCCTGGCAACGCATTAGGTAATTAGTCCCCCTGCTGAGTCCTTCCCTCCCCCCTCCCCCGCATTCCCTTTCACTTTCTTCCCCGGCTCCTCCTTCCTCCTGTTACCCCATTCCTCGGCCGTTCCTTTTGGCGTGTTTCCTCTCTTCTGCCTCTCCCGGCCTTTCTCCCACCCACTCCTCCTCCTCTCCCTTCCCGGCCTCATCCGCAGCATCAATGCCGGGGTAAACCTGAGCGAAAAGACCCGGAACCGTGGAATAATCCGGCTCCGGCTCATTCCCCGGAGCCGGGCGGTTAAGAGGCGAGGGTGTGTTGGAGGGTGGGGAAGGGTGGTTGAGAGCGAGAGAGATAGAGGTATACTATACGAGATGCGGACAAAAGGAGCGGCTTGGCATCGGTCGGGCGAAATTGAGGCCATCGAGACCCTCTCTCTCTCTCTCCGGCTTAACCCTTTTGTCGCGGCTATGGAGAAGCAGGGATTACGGCTTTGCCAAGACAAAAAGCGGATCTTCGGACTGTTAAGGTATTACGTTCCTCTGGACGCCAGCCCCTTCCTCGGGCTCCTTCGTCGTAATCGTTTATTTGAAAATAGCCTTAATTGCCTAATAGCGCGTCGACTATAAATAATTCTTAATCGTACTCGGATCTTTTTTGCTAATCTACTACGTGGGTAATCTGATGAAGGCGCCCCGTGGGGTAAAAATCTCGAAAACTCCCCCCTCTTCCGTCTTAATTTGCCCGAGGAAATTTAGTGGTTATCGTCGTTAGCTTGTTTTTTTAAGTTTTCAAGAAGACTCTCCACTTTTTATTTTCTATCATTATTTTTAATCGCGCACTCAAGATACAATGTATCGAGAAGATAATTTGCGAATAGGCTGTTGGTCATGTCAACTGTTGCTCTAAAAAAATTTCAGATTCTTTCGCGTTCTTTGACTTAAAATAAGATTGAGTTTGTCTGGGGTCATGTAAATAATAACTTTAGAGATGTTAAGAAATTAAATCATTCATATGCGTTTGAAATGGTGTACGTGGTTATGAAATTTGTATTTGATTTTGCAACGAGATTGGGTATTGTATTCCTTTTTATATAGAGGAATTGTATAAAGACGATATAATTGTTAATACAAATTAATCATTATGGTATTTGAAGTGGGAAAAACCAGATATCATTACAGATAATTTATAATGAAACTCCGTCGATGTCTTTGCGAATGTGAAGACTCATTCTTAAGTAAGTTTTTTCAGTGATTACATCAAAAAGTTCATTCACTAGTATAATCTAATGGTTATCGCAGATTTTTGTAAGAATGTAAAAATTCTCCACATTATAAAGGCCTCAATCAACCGACACAATTTCATTCTTAATCTCAGAATACGCCCGACTTCTCCTTATCCCGTACGTACAGCCTATTCCCTTCCTCCCCTTTCCCTCTTTCACATCTCCATCCCCTCTATCACAGCCTCCAGAAAATTTGATAAGTATAGATCCGACATCTCTAGCATTATGTATCAAAGGCTGATGACGGGGACGTTGGGTAAGAGTGTGAAGAAGAGGCTGGTGAAGAGATTTATATGGAGCGTACCGTATTAAGAGGCAGACACGTGGCCCCTCTGAAAAGAGGATGTGAATACGCTACAGGCGTTTGAAATGTGGGTGTGGAGAAGGATGGAGAAGGTGAGGTGGACGGAGAGGTAGATTAACGAGAAAGTGCTTGTGATGGAAGGCGAGGAAAGGAAACTTTTGAATGAAATTCGAGATTGGCGGCAGAGTAGATGGCTGAAGAATGTAATATGGGGCTATGGGTTTCTGAAGAGTGTGATGGAGAGAAGGATTTTGGGCAAGCGGGGAAGAGGAAGAAAGAGAATAGGTCTTATTAATGGGATGAAGAAGAGTAGATCGTATACGGAGGCAAAAAAGGATTTATTAGAGAGAGATAGGACCTCGAAAGTGTAGAATTTTGGGAGGATGTCCTCTAACTTTTACAGGTACAACACTTATTAAAAAAGTGAGCATAACAAGGAACTCACCAAATATATTTGAGTTGATTGGATTAACATATGCAAATAGATATTCGAGCGCGAGTCATGCGGGCGATAGGAAAATGTGAGGGAGGCGGGCGAATTTGGGAAGAGACAGAGGATGAGGGCAGATGGAATTCGCTCCCTTTCCGATTGTATACCAAAAATCACGTCTGACTCCGTTTGTCAGCGAGAACAATTCCGATCCAGTTTCCAACCGTCCCTCCTTCCGCCATTGCTGAAGCCTCTCTTCTTTCAACCGTGTCTGCCTCTTCCACTCTTTCCTCTATTCAGTTCTCTCACCTCTATTTTACCCTGACGTTTTCGCGAGATATCTCCGAAGTGATCAGTCCGTGATTAATCAATAGATCGTGCTCATTTTAGCTACAAAAAATATTTAACGCTATGTTTTGCCTGAGACTTTCGAGGCGCATCTTCAGATTGTGTTCCAATTGCCGCCTTATGGAAATCAGCATGTATGAGTATCGTCCTTCTACTCAATATATATCACAGCACTGTGAAAGCCCCCGGCAGAAATTTCACCCTCATCTCTTCGACTCTTGAAATCGAAAGAATCGATTAACGCTAACCTTCACCGAGATTCTTATTGTCGGGCTACGCCTGCGAAACAATATTCAATCCCAATATTACAAGTCTTAAGTACCCTTATTGGCATCAGAAGTAAATGCTATCGAATTTCATCGCGCGACTTTTTACAGGACAAATAATCTCAGTTGGATTTCGCTGAACCGCTAACGTAAACGACATGAAAGTTGTTTCAGAAAGAATTGTTCATGGCAAAAGTTAATTGAATCCTTAAAATTTCCTTATAGTGGCAGTGCTTTCGTGAAGATTCTTGAGTCAATAAACTGTACCTTCATTATCTTAAATAAGTCCAATTTCTGTCAACCGTTGTTAACTTATACCAACAAAGATCAGGCATTTCTCATATTCATCGCCGTGTCTCACATTTGCACATATTGTTGCACCTGGAAAGCCGAGTAACCAGCGGTGGACGAAGCAAGAAAGAAATAGTGAGTAGAATAGTCCAGACGAATTGGGCATTTTACCACAAGAAGAATCTACTTACAGCTGGAAACAAAAGCGTGGAAGTAAGGAAACAATTCATCAGAACTTATCTCTGGAGCATGTTTCTCTACGACAGTAAGACATGGACGATGACTTTAACGGAGAAGAAAAGGGTGGAAGCATTTGAAATGTGGTGCTTCAGAAGAATGATGAAGATTAAATGGATAGACCGAGTGAGTAATGAGGAAGTCCTCAGAAGAGTGGGAGAAAACAGGAGTCTTTTGAAAACCCTTAGAAGAAGGGACGACTTTAATGGCCACATCATGAGACATGATGACCTCATGAAGACAATTGTCGAGGAACAGGTCAACGGGAAGAATGGGAGAGGAAGGCCTCGTTTGAGATTTATAAACAAGTGATGAAATATATGAAAGAGAAGAAATACGTAATTACGAAGAGATTAGCTGATAGGAGAATCAAGTGGATGGCTGCGTCCAACCAATCTCAGGATTGTTGACTGATCATGATGATTTTACTCCTAATGTAGTCTGCAGTCTCTGCTGGGTCAGATATTCACGGCTTTCGTGGGATTACAATGCGTGTGTTTTTTAATCTGAGGGAGGCGAACGAGAAAGCGCGCAGCATGGTGGGTGAGACGAAGAATCTGCTGGAGGCGGAGAACGGAGGTGGATGGAGCAGGTAATGAGGGGTTAAGGGATGCTGCAAGCCGTAATGGAGAGGATGTTGGGTTAGCGGGTAAGAAGAAGAATGGGAACAGACTTCGTGGAAGTGCTTTAAGTAGAGAGATAATGAGTGCGCCGAGTTGAAGATTTAAATGGTGGTGAATGTGAAATTGTGATGAAAATTGCGATGAATGATGAACGAGGTCCTGCGGCTGTAAAATATCAGTACAGGCAATACTTTTCCGTCGTAAGTTACCTTTACTTACGGCTGCTTTACAAGGTACATTAGTACAAAACGAATGCATTTACACTTTCACGAGGTAAATTGAACCGAGTATAGCGGCGAAGTGTCTGAGTGACTGAACGGGAAACATAACCTTCTCTATTCCATTAATTTTCATGTATATTCTATTATACATTCGTTTGTACATACAATTAAATGTACCGTGTAATGTGTTCTTTAGACAGCCTCTCATAATACCAAAAGC
Source organism: Ceriagrion tenellum (assembly GCA_963169105.1). NCBI lineage: Eukaryota > Metazoa > Arthropoda > Insecta > Odonata > Coenagrionidae > Ceriagrion > Ceriagrion tenellum. Next base: position 80,546,798 of record OY720640.1, read on the forward strand.
CAAAGTAAGTCAGTGCTTTTTCCTATTTATTTTTCAATCAAGTATCAAGCCTCAAGTTTTCTTATCCACTGCGAAAGTACATTAGAGTGATATATTGGTGGGTTTCTTGTCATCACCAGAGAGGTAAGCTCTAAAACTTTTGTTTCTTGAATTATGATTATATCATGAAAGGAAATGCATGTTCCCTGATGTCTTTTTTCACTACTTCCTTCTTATCTTGACCAACAAATTGCCTTTCAGTTTTATTTCTTCTATTCTTAACCATGCTCTATGACGTATCCATTTGTCATTCTTTTCTCGCCTCTGCCTATGTTTATTACATCCTATAGTACATTAGAAAAGATTTTCTCTTTTTCTCCCCATGTTTAAGGATGGAAAGATTCCCTTCGTGAATAAATAAATATAGTCCCGTGGAGAAAACCCAGCAGCAGCCATCAAGTAATTTCACCAATTTGTATATTTTCTCTTCTCTATTCTTCTGATGAATCTTAGGCCTCACTGTTTCCTTGGGATGGTTTCCGCTCTGTAAAACTAATTTCATTTGCTTAGGGCATTTCGTTGTTCCTCGGAAAACTCCATACTTCTGTGGGATCTGTCCCATAAAGAATAAATGCGAGAGGAAGAATTAGCGTTTAGTCAGCGATGTGGAACTTGACCGGGACATACGGAAGAGAATAGCGTTAGCGAAGAAGAGGTTTAGTAATAGAAGGGAGCTAATGACGGGGACCTTGGGTAAGGATGTGAAGAAGAGGCTGGTGAAGAGTTTGATATGGAGCGTAGCGTTGTATGGGGCAGAAACGTGGACCCTCAGAAAGGAGGATGACAATAGGTTGCAGGCATTTGAGATGTGGGTGTGGAGAAGGGTGGAGAAGGTTGGGTGGACTGAGAAGAAGACTGACGAGGGAGTGCTTGAGATGGTGGGCGAGGAAAGGAAACTTCTGAATTAAATTCATGATCGGCAGAGCAGTTGGCAGTAGGATGTAATAAGGGGCAATGGGTTGCTGAAGAGTGTGATAGAAGGAAGGATGTTGGGCAGGCGGAGAAGGGGAAGAGAGAGAAATGGTTTCATGGACAGGATGAAGAAAGGTACATCGTATGCTGAGGTGACAATGGATTTACTAGAGCGAAATAGGACCCTGAAGGTGTAGGTAACTGGGAGAAGATCTCTGACATTCAACAAAACCTACCTGAGCCGGTAGAATATTTTTAAAAAAATGAACTTGTCAAAGTAGACCTCTTCTATTGAATTATACCAATATTGATTTTTTATTAGTCTTCCGCCATGTTGATTACATCAATCGGGAAAGTAATGGAAACTTCGTGGCCACTTTTTTTGAACCAATCAAAATGTCGAATGTATTTCTCCTTTAATCGTTTCGAACTGTTTCTGAGAAATCCAAGCGGGAAATCTCTGTTCTCGGAATTTATAAATTCGTCCAACAATCTGTGGTATGGGCCTTTTTGTGTTTTTTATTCCCAGCGGTGAATCCTCGTTTCCCGGTGAAATGAAAAACCGTGGTCTTCAATTAACTTGTGGAAGAAAGTTCTTGAATGACCACTTCTCTTTCTAATTATAAATTATTTTTCATTGAAATTTTGCGTTGCCACTTTTTTATTTCCCTTGATAACGGTAATAAAGTTCATAGCAACGAGATAGCGGTGCAGTTCCATAATACGAGCGCTGGATATATCTAATGCTGCCGCTTTCGAGTTAGGTCTTTGAAAGTTCTCTGATCATCGTAGACATGACTGAAGGCTCATTTTTTAATGGTACGCGCCCTAATTCTGTATGAACTCTGTAAGAAAGAAAATTTCTCTATGGTTCAATTACATACGTGCTAATTTTGTGGCACTTAGTTTGCTTCTGCGGAAAGAAGACTGATACCTTGCATCACGCAAAGAATCTTTTCTGGGGTCTTGATTTGAAAATTTCTGAACCCATTGGAACAGTGAGCTAAAGGTACACGCTCGGTTCACGGTTCATGAAATCTTTCTTTGAGTCTTTTTTGATCTGGAATTCTTTTCCGATGAAAGCGACGGAACTAATATCTTGCTTTTAAACCCTTACCATGGTGTATATACATAATGGCCTTATGTTAATGTATGTTTTAACTGGAGGCGAGGTGAAGATGAGTTGTCTATTTAATGGCTGATTTGTTTTAACAGTTTTATTATTGTGTTCGCTATGTTTTTGGTGAAATGTTGCTACATGTACCTTATCCTAAAAGTCTACCTTGCAGAGAGGTGTGAATTGTTTACTGAAATGCCGTAGAGAACTATATATTGACAATTGAATTGTTCTGACGTTTTCTTGAAAAGTTAATTGAAGTGGCAAATCCTCATTTTTCATGTCGTCGCCTTCGCATTTTGTTTATTGATTGACTGATTATCCTAGTTTAACACACCATGCTTGATGAAATAGGCAAGTAAGTTTCCGTAGCCACTAGATTTTTCGTTTCGATCTATCGTTTAATTTCACCGGTGAACCATCGCCATTAATTCTTATGAGTAATTTGATGTACATGGGACTGCTTTACATGCACGGATCTATCCCTTCTTTCTTAGATTCCTTAAGTTTTCTTCCTGCATACTATAAATTGCTGGATGTCCTTGCAATGCTGTTATATATTATTGCCAATTGGTTCGTATACCTATGATTTTCTCAGCTCTATCTCTCTTTCAACGTTGGAATGTTAGCCTTTTGGTTACGTTCTTCAGCGATTGAAACAGCCCAGCTGAAACAAAATAATAGCGTCAATTTTTTTCCATTTCGGGGAATGACGGTAAAATTTTTTAGGGCTCTCCTTTGAGTAAAATTCTGTTCAAGCAGAAAGGTCCATTACTCCGGTATTTCTTAATATAAGTGGCGAACTTCCTTTGAAAGCGCTTCATCCTTATCACTAATGTGCCTGCAAATGCCAAGTTCAGAATATTGCCTTTTTTAACCTCAACTCAGAAATTACGACGACTTCTCCCTTTAATCCGACTGCCCCCTCCTTTTTTCTGTTTTTTTTTCTCTTTTGTCGAACGAAAGGCTCGTCGTATTTGTGTCTTAGGGAAATTGAATATTTGATTCCAATTCTGAATCAATTTTTTTTAGTGTGCTTACTTTTAGAGAGGACCACTCATCTTTCTTATTTTGCCCTCTCTAATCGAAAACTGCGAATGATGGTGAATTTCAAACGGTAGTAAAAGTGATATTTCTTGAAAATTTTTAAATTCATTTTAATTTCCCTGCGGTGTTTGGATGCTAAAATATTATATACATTTCTCATCACTGAACCCTAGATATATTTATCTGTCTTTAAAAATCTTGAGGACTTTAGTAATCTTCTATATTGCCTTTTGACCTTCAAGATGCTGATATATCGGTTTGCTCAGGTTGCCTTAAAACACCCTTGGTGCCACATAGTCCCATACTAATAGTTTATTTTTGCATTTACATTGATTTATACAATATTAATCCTGATATACTTAACTCGTGTAATTTTTTTATCTAAACCCCATATCACTATCTTCATCGAAAACAGGCATAATCAAATGATGTAGCTGATTCTAATATTTTTTTTCAATAACTGAACTTGTGAATCTTCGATGGCAATGCAAACTTTGGTAGATGTTTTAGAAATGCAGTGCGGGATATTCCGAATAAAGATAAATCATAAGAAAACTAAAGTTATGAGATTCTCTAGAACAAAGAAAGCGATGCTTGTGATTAAATTTGGAGGACACAAACTCGAACAAGTTGAACAGTTTAATAACATAGGTTGCACGCTAGAGGAAAACGGGAATAGGAGCAAAGACATACGGAAGAGAATCGCGCTAGCTAAGGAGGCGTTTAGTAATAGAAGGAAGCTGATGACAGAGATCTTGGGCAAGGATGTGAAGAAGAGGCTTGATATGGAGCGTAGCGTTGCATGGGGTAGAAACGTGGACCCTCAGAAAGGATGACGAGAACAGGCTGCAGGCACTTGAGATGTCGGTGTGGAGAAGGATGGAAAAGGTGAGGTGGACGGAAAGCAAGACTAACGAGGAAGTGCGTGAGATGGTGTCCGAGGATAGGAAACTTTTGAATGAAATCTGAGATAGGTAGGGTAGATTGCTGAAGGATGAAATAAAGGGTAATGTGTTGCTGAAGAGTGTGATAGAGGGAAGGATGTTGGGCCAGCCGGGAAGGGGAAGAAAACGAATAGGTTTCATGGACGGGATAAAGAAGGGTAGAACGTACGCAGAGGCGAAAAAGGATATACTAGAGGGAGATAGGCCCCTGAATATGTAGGAAACCGGGAGGAGATTCTCCGACATTCAACAAAACCTACATTTACCGGTAGAGTACATTTTGTTTATTGAACTGGTCGAAATTTGGCCACGAGCTTTCTGAGAGTAGAAATGCTAATCATGTGTAAGGGTTCAACTTTACTAGTACCTTAACAGAAATATTACATTCATTATGATTATTAATAGTATGAAAACTATTTAATTTAACCTGTGCCAGATAATAATGTCAAATTTCCTCAAAAAAATAAACCAACGGAAAATCTCACACCTGGAATTATTTTCCCTCCAAATTTCAGCTGGTGTCGAACTGTAGACCGCCATTTTTGTCTGCTGCCTTTCCGTTCCTATTGAGTGAAAAACCCTTTCCTCTCCCGAGCAGTGACCCCTGGCTTCCCGCTGTGGTCTTGCATGTGCAGAATGTCAGACGATGAAGAGAGAGAGGGGAGTTAGACTGGCCAGCTGCACTCGGACGGAATAAAAGCTTTCGGGAGATGGGGGTCACTCGGCTTGAATCTCCACGGAGTTCCTATAACGCAAAAATCCCACGCAATGACTTTGATCCCTTGGGTAGCAAAATAGCTCGGTGAAATCAGCATTCGTACATTTCTATAAATAGCAACTTTGGGGTAAATATAGCGTCTGTCTCTATATCTTTGCAAAAGGATACATCTACATCTACGTAATACCCTGCGAACCACCACGAGGGTGTGCGGCAGGGGGTGAAGATCACCAAACATGCACTATTGCCATGCAACTAGGATATTTAAAGGAAACATGCTAGATAATAGGGTCACATGCAGCTAGATGGTTAGTATCTACATAATAAGAAAGGGATTATTGGTTGTTATTACATGCATCATGCACTACAGACTACTATATTTCTATATTAACTATATTTCACCTACCTATCCCTTTGCTACACTGCCTATTTTTCTCTCTTATAGTACAAGGGAAAAATGGCATTTTAATTCTATCGGTACGACAATATATCTCTCTAATCTTGTTAATCTGATCAAACCTAGCATAATACGCAGGGGTTCTTATCATATATCTAACGTCATCTGTGAACAAATCGGTTTCGAATTTACTTAAAAGGTTTAACCTAAATTTTAACCTGCGTTCTGATAGTAATTCCCATTCTAGTTCTTCTATTAAGCTCGTAACACTTATACAATTATCATAACGGCCTTTAGCGAACCTAGCGGATCTCCTTTGCACGCGCTCTAATTCTTTTATCATACCTTCCTCGTACGGATCCCATATACTAGCGGCATCTTCTAAATGAGGCCTGAGAAGTGTAAAATAGCTTCTTTCTCTTACTCTCTCATCGCATTTGCCTAGAACACTTTTTACGAATCCTAATCTACGGTTTGCTACACTAGTTATTTCCCTGATGTGTTTCCCCCATGATATGTCCTCAGTGATGGTGACGCCTAAGTATTTAATAGATTCTACGTTAGATATTTTATTTTCTTTGTTGTAATAATATTCCGGGGAAAGCCGGAAAGGATGAACACGCGACGTATCTGGGATTATATGTAAGAGCAATCAAAACATGGGGAAGACTGACATGGATTGGGACAGTATGGAAGTCAACCAATTATCCATCCATCAACGTCATTGTCAACGAACCAGCAGCGTTTGAAAATATCTATATCAGCATACTACCCTGGGAGCAGCCGCATGGGCGTGTGGCAGGGGGGTGTTGGATCACCAGCCGTGTAAAGATGAAAGGTTGTGAGAGGTGGAATGGGGACGAGTATTATGGGAGTATATAGTGGAGCCTATTTTTATTGTGGTCGTGGATTGTGCGCGGAAAGAACGCGTTTTTGTACCTATCTCTCTTATTTTATCGCATCTGTCAGAAATAGAAATGTAGTGAGGCGTCATGATAATATTCTCTGTGTTGCTCTGAAACACACCAGTTCTGAATATGTCAAGCAGCATTAGTCCATCTTGCAGCCTCCGAGTCTCTAGGGGCTCCCACTTTAATCCCTCTAATCGCTCGTAGCAGCATTTAACGAAGGGTGTAAATTTTCTGTGCATTTTATTTCATTTTTGGGTTAAATCTTTATGACCAGGGTCCCAAATCCTCGCGGTGTATTCGAGGTGTGGTCTAATATGTGATGGTATTGGTCATAATTGGTGATGATATTGGCAATAATTATTCTCTTAATCAACCTCGTCTGACCAAGATCACAACAATCGCGATATTCTAATTTTCTTTTGATATGAAAGCTTCGGAAACTTACCTGGGAGACCAGGAATTTATCTGTGGTGCCTTCTGTATTGATAAATACATGGTTTTGCTTCCCACCAACTTCCCACCAGCACCGCATCGAGATCAAGTATTGGACGACGTGCAAGGCATTGCTGAAATTACAGGATTGAGATCTAATCTAATGGGATAGCTCTTACGCTTAATACAGTGAAACCTCTCTTAACGATCAGTCCATTCTAGCGACAATTTTTTAGCGTAGTATCTCAGGAGTAGTAAAATTATGAGAAAATAAACACCACCTGTATAGGTTTTCACAAAACCGTCGCTTTAAGAGTTCATTTGCATAATATTTAATCCTATAAATTAATCCCTCTTAACGACCATTTTTCGGCAGAACTGTCGGTGGTCGCTTAAGACAGCTTTTACCGCATTTTCATCAAGATGGCTTTAAGCATATTTTATAAGTGGCTCTGTTTACCTTTTCCTTGTTTCAGAAGGTAAATGTCGCGAATTTTCCTCTCAAGATCGGCAATTTTTAAGAGAGATCTAATTTTTTTTGCGTTTCACCGGTTAAAGGTTGGTTTTGTTGAAAGTCATAGAATCTCCTCCCTGTTTTCTACATATTTACGATCTACCCTTCTTCATCCCGTAATTAAAACCTATTCTCCTTCTTCCCCTTCCCCTCTTGCCCAACATCCTTACCTCTAAGACACTCTTGGGCAACCCATCACCCCTCATTACTTCCTCTAAGAGGGAAAACGGAACTATATGCTAGAAATTAGGACCTCTAGATAAATAGTCTCCATCAACCTGCAGATTAGCTGGTAGAATACTGTTTTGATGTATAAGACAAGCAGTACCCAACCTGTTGTACGGGTATCCCTTAGACACACAGTGGGAGATTTCGAGAAGAAATGAGTGGTGATGGGAGTGTGGCCTGATATTGGCATACCAACTGATTGATTTACCATGGGACAAGCAAGTTGAAAATATTTAGAAGCCATTCCCTTTTGATCGATACTTTCCTCTGTGTCTGCCTCGATTTCAAAGACTAATGGCTTGACTTCTAAGGTCATGTTGAACTATTGAAAGTCGCTATGCTCATGAATGCTGTATTCATATGTTCAGTAGAATTGATGACACCATGAACTTATCATCCCTCTTGTTGGTTCCTTTATCTGATATTGCTTGCCTACTAATGATAACTTGCTCTTTTCTTTCTAAGAAATTTACCATTTCGTCTGCTGTAATCTGTTCATAATTATTACCTCTGCTAGGGTGACTCAAAGAGTTACGGTACAAAGTAATTTTCACTAAGTTTCCGGGTAATATATATGTATATTTAGTCAGAGATTATATTATAAATAATAAAAAATTGAATAATGTAGCATAACATTTTCTTGTTTTAATGGCTGGTTTTCTGAATGGTATTGCGACCGTTCTTTTAATCTCAATAGCGTCCAAAGGCGCTTTGAGTGCTGGGAAAACGCGGCATTGAGACGCTCTCCCGGGAAACAGCGCGGTTGCTACCCATTGAGAAATACAGCAAAGTTATGTAATCATTACTTTGTTGGAGCTAAAATTATTTTCTTCCATTTTGCAGGTAGGTGCTTTATCCTGATCTAAGGACAGCCATCCTTTCCTCCAGTGTGATGGAAATTGCATAATTTTGAGAGTTTTATTAGGAGATCTTATCGTAAGTGCACGTTTCAATTGTCTGCTATGTCAATACATCGTCCTCGTAAAAAAACTTTTCTGGTTCAAATATTTTGCTGAAGGGATTGTTTTTGGCTTATCAATCCAAGATGTGAAAATTAGGCGAGTATTGAAACTATAGAATTTCAATGAAGTTGACAAAATTAGGTACGTCAAAGCCAAATGCGAGTATAATAAAGTGTATTAAATAATACTTTATAACTTTCCGCAAATTATATTTAAAAATTTGCAAATTCGTTCTAACAAAGTTGGGGAAACGTTTGGTAGCCTTCAAGAATAACTGTTTAGAGGCTACGTTAATACGAACTCATTGTTACTAATATATTATTTAAAAAACTATATGATAGACACAATGTACACATTTGAGAAAGAAATACAAATTTGTAATGAGCCATATGGAAACAAAAAACTTTACACTGTAATATTAATTTTTGTTAAGTGTCAGGAAAATTTCCTACGCCTGAAACTAAAATTATACTTTCAAGCCGAAGTTATCGGCGTGATTGCTATATTTCGCTTCATATACCTTCCCTGTCTTCTGAGAAATATTTGTTTGCCAAACGAATGATTCTTCTTTGGACCAACAGATTGAGGAGGAAACGTATTTGGTGCTTGAACTGTGGACGTTGTAAATCTCCTTATTCCGTACTTGAATATGATTCCGCTCAAAATACACTTGGGAATATAAACAAGAATTTTCGCTGCGAAGTTAGCTTTGAACGTTTGCGTCCTGAATCGCTAAACCGTGGATTTTCTGTGCCGATTTCATGGAATTACTGGTCCCCATGCAATTATGGAAGTCTCATAAAACTCGCCTTCGTGTGAGAAGACATTTTCCAATTTCCGGATGGGCGGATGGTTTTGGTCGCGTTTAAAAAGTAAGCTCTCCTCTGGCGTAAATCACGTGCTGTGTACCACCGTGCTTTACGATCCGTCACGGCTCAATAACTTGCGTTAACTAAAGCGAGGAGGGCCATTATTTTCGGTTCCCCGCTTTCCAAAACCTGCGTTCTCTCATCGTGCTCTGCGACCGGGAGGGAAACGCCGAATCCGAATGGAAATGAAGTCTCGGAGGGAGGAGATGAGCGAGGCCTCGCGAGGATTGGACCTCCCGGGATAAAAATAATGACCCCTGATCCACCCCTCGACCCGTGAGGGTGTCCAGGGACCTTACCCGGAAAGAAATCGGTATCAGAAATGTCGAGGACTGAAAGTGACAGTTTCGACGTGTCTCTACTTTTAAATGGCATTTTTTTTAATTTTCCAAGATTGTGTCATCTGAATTTCGTCGTCGGCGACGGTCGGTTTCTCCGAGGCCTTCTTGAATATGGCCACGGGACAGATCTTTCCTTGAATCTCGGATACCGTCCAGGGTTCATAATTCTTAACCTACCCATTAAAGATTCCCTCCGACTATTTTCTCCTCGTCATTTTTCGTCACCACTTCATTTCTATTGATTCCCATCTTACTAGCCCTTCTGCTGTTCTTTTCACGGATTCACTGCCATGAAGGAACATCCTCAGAATATTGGTATAGTTTTCGTTTTACTTTTCTAGCAGTTGAATGGTGGGATCTTAAACAGAACTTATTATAATATCCTAATTTCTGGCATATCGTACTTCCTTTCCTCCTATGCGTGATCCACCATTAGATCCCTCTTAAATTCGTTATATAGTCATACTATACATATTTGGTCCAGAATCCCTATCCTCTCTATTCCTCTTCCACGCTTCCCCAGTGTTCTCCCTTCCATCACCCTCTTCAATAGTCCCTCTCTTTTCATAATACCATCCATGCCTCTTCTAAACCCCCGCCTTTAGCTTCCTCTTCTCTCCGACCATATACAATACCTCTTTGTTCAAACACCTCAAGTCTACATACATCCTCCCTCCGTAATGACAGCTAGAGGTATGTTTAGTGAAATTAGTTTTAATAATCCAGTTTGTTACATTTTGTCCTCATGTAGCTTTATGTAGCTGAATAAAATACTTATGTAACCTACTTGTTAGTCGGCTCCTCTTCCGTTGAATGTCGTCTTTGGTAGGGCTGTTTATCGTAAATATTTATTTAGTTTTCTCATCCAAAAAGAGCTCTAAAAGGCCAAATTTATTAGACAAGTCACAGTAATAGACAAAAGTAAATAAATAAGGACTACATAACATGTTACTACTCTTAAGATATAATAAATTGCAGTAGTATTACGTAGCAATGAGCAAAGTAAAACTAGGATAGAGAGCGATAGACGATAGCAGAATTAGGCGGGGGAGTGTGACAGATATGGAATGAATCAATAGGATTGCATTCAGGGATACGTTCAAAGTGCATGTAAATGGGAGGCTGAAGGTTAAAAACCATTTGAAGACAGAAACATTGGGCCGTTCATTCAGCCGCGCCGGAATCGTGAGGGAACCCGTAGAGGGAAAAGACAATGAATAATTGCATTTTAAGGGAGTTCAGCTCTTGCAAAGACAGCATGTGCTTAGACTCTGTAAAATTTGATACATGAGTATGGCGGATGAATTGAGAGATTGTCCTTGGCACGTACTTTGATGAACGAAGATGTACTATCAGTCAGATGCAGCGAAACTAAGATGTCAACGCACGCAAAAACTTAAGTCTTGTATAAACCTGCTCAGAAGTTTCGGTGTTCGCGAAAAGAGGTCATTCACATGCTGAAAGATTTTGAGATGCGCAAGGACAAAAATGTAGGGTAATAAGGGTAGCGAAGAAGACTATGATGAAAGTGTTGGATAGAGGTAGGGAAGGTGGTGGCAAAGATTCGGATAAGATGGACGTATTTATAGATGATGGCATGTAGTTAAAAGTGATGCAGGGATTGGCTAGCAAACAACAAGGATTAATAGAATGGAGGGTTTGGTCAACATTAGCCGTTTATATGAGCCTTGATCCCAGATCAGACAAGTGGACACATCTTCAGTATCGCAGGGTAGTATGTGTATGTTGATGTAGATAGATTTGTCGCAAAAGGTCGTGGTGCAGACCTGTGCGGCAAGAATGGGAGGTTGAAGTTTAGTGTGTGAAGGGAAAATACGAATGGGAAGAGAGAGAGGCAACGAAAGACATAGGATGAGGCAAGAAAACTGAGATTATTCGCAAAAAAGGCACGAGGCACACCTACATACTACTCTTCGAGCCGCCGCATAGGCGTGTGGTGGGGAGGGAGGTGTGTGTTAGGACACCAGCCGTGAAAAGGATAAGGTTTTGGGAGGTGAAATGCTGTAATGTATTATGGGAGTGTTGTAAGTAGAGCTCTAGTTTGTATTATGGTCACTTATCGTGCGTGGATAGGACAATATTTTGTGCCTATCTGTTCGGCAATTTAACTCTTTTATTTTATCGATTCTGTAGGACTTATAAATGTAGTGTGGCGTCAAAATGATATTCTATGTGTCACACTGATACACACTTGTTCTGAATTTCTCAAGTAAAATAAGCATATTTTGTAGCCTCCCAGTCTCTTGTGGCTTCCAATATAATACCTCTTACAGATGAGTACCAATAAGATTCTCTGGTAGCAGATATTAACGAAACGTGCAGATTTCTTTTGTATGTTATTGATATTTTTGGCTAAATCTTTCTGTCCAGGGTGTCGAATACTCGTGGCATACTCGAGGAGTGGTCCAGCCAAGGCGAAGTAGCATCTCTCTTTTGCTTTTTCATCCGAACCTTCTTATTACAAGACCTATCTATTTATGTACATAGCTTCAGGAATCGTTACGATTTAACCCGAAATGTGAATATTCATTTGCCGCGCATATGAAATCTAGAGCTTCAGTCGAGCTAATATAACACCTTCCGAATTCCTCGCTCTTAACGCTCCTTATTTTCCATTTTTAATTATTTTATGAAAATGTTGAACCAAGCATCTCCATTGGCTCTCAATTCAGAACATTTGCCAAACTAAATAAAATCTTGAAGTTTCGACTTGATTCACACGTTAAGCTCCGCCTGTCCCACATTCAAACTAGGTTACCCAGTTCTTCTCCCGAATGGATCACATAGTCATTCCCCTAACTCGAATTCGCCAATCCTCGCCCATTAAGGGCAATCGACAAGGTCGCTGTGAAAAATACGAAAGGATTCCGTTGATTTTCGGCGAGCATAAACCCCACCCAAAATGAATGGCACGGCGCGGGCGAACGTAACATGCAGCAGTGACTTTGAATTCGAGTACAGATTTATTGCCTAGCCTCGGGATCCCCTTTATTCGATCTAGACGAGTCCGTAAATGGACCTTTTTTTGCATCGCAGGCAGAGGTGGAAAAGAAATAGACGTTAAGGGTATAATGTTCATTGGAAAAGGCATTAAGGTCACATGGAATCATACGGAGAGACAAAGAGACGCTGGGGAGTGTGTAGAAAAATGATGCCGAAATTGATTTATTGTCCTCTGTGACATTTCAAGGTGGTGCAAATTCTAATAGGGGAATCACTTAGACGAATTTAAATGCAGTCGCTGAATATTGTATGTCTCTCCCATCTGTATTTTTTTATTGTTAAGTTTATCTACCACTTCAGGTAGGGTTAAATGGAAGGTAGAAAATATTCTTCCAATATTCACAGACACAGGACCTGGTAACCTAGCATTATTCCGTTTTTCATCCCAGAATGCATCCTCTCGCTCTTCATATATCATCATCATTATCTGATGTTCTGTCTGTTGACAGGTCCCGTACACCACTGTCGTCTCCATCCGCTTCTGTCCCGAGCTTCCTTCTTTGTTTCATCATAGCTGATGTTCTTCACCTGATCCACCAATTTAATTCTTCTCCTTCCTCTCTTTTTCTTTCCTTCAATTGAACCCTCAAGAGCCACAGTTATCATACTTTTCCCTCTCATCACATGGCCCAGCCAGTTTCCTTACCTTTTCCTATTTTCCTTTAGGAGCGATCTTCCTTCTTTTACTTTGCTCAAAATCTCTTCATTTCTCATCTTATCTACCCATCTTACTTTTTCCATCCTTCTCCACACCCACATTTTATAAGCTTCTATTCTATTCCTTTCCTTCTTACCTAATGTCCACGCTTCACATCCATACATGAAAACGCTCCATGAATAACATTTAGCTAGTCTCTTTCTCAGCTCCAGATCCAGGCTTTTATTGCATAGCAAGTTTTTCTTCTGGCTGAAGGCCTCTTTTGCCATTGCTATCCTTGCTTTTATTTCTGCAATACTTCTCCATTCGTCTGTCACCATCGTTCGTAGGTACCGGTAGCCTTTCACTTTTCCTTATACACCTTCATTTCTTTTCACACTCGTATAATTTTCACAGTTTACTGGCATCGCCTTTGTCTTTCCTAGGTTTATCTTCATCCCATATTCCTTCATCCCTTCTTCCAAAACCTTAATCAACCTTTGAAATGATTGCATATTATCTGCTAATATCACCATGTCATCTGCGAATCTTATACTTCTTAACGTCCTACCTCCAATGCTGACTCCTTCCTCTCTCCCATCAAAAGATTTATGGATCATGTCCTCAACATATATATTGAACAAGGTTGGTGACAGACAGCATCCCTGTCTTACTCCTCTACCAAGATCCACCCATTCTGTCATATCCTCATTTATTTTTAATGCAGCTTTTTGCCTCATATATAATTCTCTAATGAGTTTTCTCTCCTTCCATACCAACCCCTTCTCTTTTAGAATTTCGAACATTTTATTCCATTCAACCCGATCAAAAGCCTTTTCCAGATCAATAAAACAAAGCGCCATTCCTTTTCCTCTCTCTATATACCTTTCTCCAGTTATTCTTAACAGGCCAATGGCGTCCCTTGTTCCTTTCCCTTTCCGGAAACCAAATTGTTCCTCCCCTACATTTTCTTCCATTATTCTTATTAGGTAATCTCCTGTTCAAAACTCTCAACATTATTTTGGCTGCATGTGTAATTAGGCTTATTGTTCTATGTTCTGTACATTCTTCATATATATATAATTTGTTTTTTAACGTTCTTCGACACAATCCGATGCCCAACCGCCATTGCTCTCCATTCATCCGCAGGCCTTCTGGCTTCCGCTTTTCTCTTATTGTCTTTTCTATACCTTCGCTCCAACTAATTGTGGGCCTTCCTCTTTTTCTTCTACCTCGTGGATTCCACATTAAAATTTGCTTAGGCAATCTTTCGTTCGTCATACGTTGCATGTGACCATACCACACAAGTAGCTTTTTTTAAATTTCATCGACAATTGTGTGAGTGACTCCTATTATAGGTATTTCTTATTCTCTCATTCGAGAGTCTTCCCCGTCCGGATATGCCCGCAGATCGTCTCTATCGCTCATCATATTATCCATAAAAACCTATTATCTTCGTTCCCCTTTGTCGTCCTGCCAACATCCTTTCCTCTATCGCAGCCCTCCACCGCTCTTCGTTCCTCATTACCTGTTCCAACAGCCAACTCAGCCGCCAAGTTATCTCTGTAAGTTCCCTCTTCTCACCCGCTATCCTAATTACTTCCTCGCTCGTCTTCCTTTCTGTCTTCCACACTTTCTCCGCTCTCTTTCACGCCCACATCTCAAAATCCTGCAGCCTGTTCTCGTCTTTTTTTCATAAAAATCTTTCCTGTACATCGTCCTATCTGATAGACGGTTACTGAGTTCGAAGGGTTCCCGACGTGCAAATGAGATAGGAGTGTGATGTTAATTCAATTACTGGAAGTATTCATTTTTTCCGGGATGCAAAGTCAGGTCCACCGGATGGGAAAAAGTGTTCCAGTAACCATCTTGACCCGGTCCTCTCAACAAACTTTATGAGATTTCATTCGTTGAATCGTATATTGCTTAGTATCGTAATCTTTCTTGCTATTTTCCCGACCTCCCTGATATAGTGAATCGGTATGGGACAAATGGAGTAATTTCACCATGGTACTCTACCACTGTGCAGTTAGTAACCAATTTGAACTTATCTCGACCAGCATATACATTGTATATATGATTCGCCGCTGTTGTGGGCCCGCTTCGATATTTGTCCCCCTGTGACCTTTGACCCCGGATGTATCTACCCTTGATGATCAAGGAATGACAAGAGGTATCTGAAGACCTTACCATCGACCTTGGCACCTTTTTAAACCTATGATTCCATTCGTTTGTGCCCTCGACTCATTTTTGTCACCCCTGTGACCTTTGACCCCAGAGTAGCCCTATAAGGTCAAGAGATGACAAGAGGGATCTGAAGACCTTACCGTTGATCTTGGCACATTTTTAAACCTGTGATTCGCCTCTTTTGTAGGGGCGATTCACTTTTTGTCACTCCTGTGACCTTGACTGTGCCATTTCAGGGGGTCACGGTTGCATTTTCGAACTCGAAAGCTCTTCTAATGTGTTTTTCGTGCCCAAAAACCTAATAATTGAAAGTTTTGAAAAATAATTCTGTCTTTTTTGTATTTCGAATAATTTAACATTGAAAGCCTATAAGGAAAAATCTGGATTTTTGGTTGGACCTTATTTCTGGGGTCAAAAGGTCAAATTTATAAAACTTTGCTTATACTCAACAATACTTACAACTTTTTTCTACCCAGGTACCAAATTTCATCCATATGGCATGAAACATAGTGTCTAAAATTACAGGTCAAAAATGAGACACGATCAATGGGACACTCTGTATATGAAGTTCCTCGAGTTTTGGTTCATTGTTTTACGGTTCAGATCCGACGTTTCGAGAATTATTTTGGCATCTTCAGGTCTTTGAATGTGACGAAGTTTAAGACTTAACTGGTGGAAATATCGGTACGAGCCATAGAGTTTCAGTTGACAACAATAATATGTTGTCAGCTGAGACTCATTTCACATTCCATATCGACTCATTGGCTCATATCGACATTTGCACTGGTTATATTTGAGCTTCGCTGAATTCAAAGCCCTGAAGATGCCGAAAACTTTGGCGAAACGTTGGGATTGAACAAATAGAATATTGACCAAAACTCAAGTTACTTCATTGAGATATGGATTTTATCATTTACATGTGGATTTCATTGCCAGCGAAGCTATTTTTAGAAGCCGATGTTTCATTAATACAGTTTCCTCGCTACCCCACTCCACCCACTTCAGCATGCGCATTGTATCCTCCCCATGCAAATTGTTCCCTCAAGAGTCGAAATATCTCCTCGACCTGCACCGTTCCCCAATATCAATCTCGTATTTCTAAAATAAAATGGGAGAGAGAGGTATGTATATATTCGCGAGCATCCGAGGAAATAAAAGATGAAATAGGAGCCGAGGGCTCTTCCATATAGAAGAGCACGTAGGTAAATAAAATTTTCCGATTAAAGGGGGGATATTGAATAAATAACGGGGCAGTAGCCGGCGAAATGGTGGCATGAAGTTTCGATATCATCTCTCTTTCTCTTCCTCACTCATATACACAAAGAGAATCCTACCTCCTTGGAAGTTTTTAATACGTGACTGAGGGAGGAGGGTCGGGTAGGGTAGGCAGGGTGAAAAAAAGAGGAAGGATTTCGATGAGCCCGTTGAAGTGTTCCCAATTCAAACTTGAAATTGGAACGAACCTACCAACTGAACCCCACGCCCCAATACTTCCCCCCTCTCCGTCCTACATTTCCCCCAAGTTACAAGGCATCAATATGAGCGATTAAAGAAAAAAGAATAGAAAAAGAGAAGCTGTCGAAGGTCATTTTTTTTTATTTTACCTCTAGCATTACGGGATGGTGAAAATTATCCTCGGAGGAAAAAATTTACATGCGACATCGGTGACGATCGATATCCGATGTTCGAGACCAACTAAATTTTTACGCTAGGGCGCATTTTATTGATTCAATCTAGACCCCCCCTTTTCGCAATGATTGCTTAATGGCTACGTGCTAGAAATTCTGTAGAAAAAATCTTCGTTTAAAATGATAGCGATGAGGTTAGAAGGCTATTAGCTGTGAGGTGATTAAGTTTGGTGATGCGCTTTGGGAAATGGCGAATGGTCCAAGCCGAAGTTAATGGATGAAATAAATGGTTGACGCGTTTGAGAGGTGAGGATTTGTTAAAGCGGTGATTGAAGGGAGAAAGATTGGCAGGAGGATTAAAGGAATTCTCGGCCACTTAAGACAAGACAGAGGATGTGAAGAACTTAGCTCTAGAACTGCAGAAATTTGCACCCTGCTAGAACCGTGAGTGGATTACTATTAACTACATAATTCCTTCCCCACCATTTCTTCTTTCTGTCTACCATACTATACCACATGAATAACACATTGCTCAATCAATGCGGCATGGTAGATTATTGGATGATAATCATCAGGAAATAAGCTATTTTTATTTGGTTGGATCGGAATAAGGGAACAATTTATATTTGTTTATATTGAATTTTGCCCTGCCCCGAACTAACCGTGGAATTGCATTATACGGCATCACCTAAAAATGCGAATATTCCTCAGGTGGTCAATGCGGATCTTCACGATCAATGCAGATGATTTTTCGATAGCGGACCTTTCGCTCTTGCCCTCTTACTGAGACTGCTTGTGAAGTAGAATTATTTTCTATCGATATAATATAACTAGTTTTTGCTCACCACGTGTGGGCATTAAAATTATATCTCCGTCATATACTTGTTACTTTCGTGAGAACTCCATATCATTAGACATATTTAACCAACTAAATATTTCTTCCATTGGTAGGCCTTCTTACATTTTCCAGGCCACTGTGAATCTTCTCTAGTGTATCCACCCTATGTCAAATGTGGAATAAGTTTTTTTCAGTTCCATAGATACTGACATAGTTCCTTCCTTCCATTGGTAGGCCTTCTTACATTTTCCAGGCCACTGAGAATCTTCTCTAGTGTATCCACCCTATATCAGATGTGGAATAAGTTTTTTTCAGTTCCATAGATACTGACATAGTTCCTCGAATAAAATACGCTCAATATCTTGAATATTCCACGAATAAAATTGGAGGACTCAACGCGAGCGGCTCACTTTCTAAATTAATTCTTCTGAGTGGTACTATTTATGTGGAGTGGCTTAGACATTTTTCTGCGATGAATGAGTCTTTATTAAATGGTTGAATTTCAAGTGGTCTCGGATAGTTAAAGTGCTCACCGAAAATAGATTTATAGATAGAAATGTAAGACCTTTCAAATGAACGAACTAGGCAATCAAGCATTATCCCCTCTGAGTGAATGGTGCAGTTTTTTTATCCTAACCCGTGCATGTTGTGAACCAAAGAGGGAGCTTTTTCCTGAATTTACTCCGATACAGTCTGCAATTTTTTTATTTTATTAGTACTGGCTTCATCCAGAGCTCTACTTATGGAAAATCAGAGAACACTTATGCATAGCATTTTGAGTTTTTGTTGGATTAATCAAATTCCCCTTTTACTCATGTAACATTAAATCACATTAATCGGCCAATCTATTTATGGATATGTTTATTTAAAGAGAACCTTCTCAGTGTACAACAAAAATTAGGAGTCAGAACCACGTATATTACGCTACCTTCTTTGAGAGTATGGTGGTTGAACATTCATTTTTTTGTTTCTTCCATAAATTTGTGGGATGATATGCCAAATGATTTGATCAAAAATAATAGCTTGTCATTGTTCATAATGAGCTATTATAACTACATGCTTAAAGATACCGAATGTAAATTGTTAATTTAATAAAAAATCATTGTAATACATTTTAAGAAATCTTGTTCTTAATGATTACAGCAAAAGTGTGCGTACTTAATTTGCTAACATTATATAAGTTTAATTTTATTGTATACGTTATTTTGTATTTATTATTTAAATTTATGGAACGTAAATATTAGTCTTGTGTTTCTTTTTGGGACGACTGTGTTTTTTTTCTTTTCTTGTAAACTTGTGTATTTTCTCTTAGGTGGTTTGCCACGGAGCATTAATAAATGTTACTATTATTATCGAGATATGAGAAATATAATGAACTTTGCAGAAAGTTTAACTTGCGAATGACCTTATCTCTGAGGAGCATTTTGTCACAATGGATGAAAAGTGACCATAATTAGCATTCCTAACAATTTTCATGGTATTTTCCTCTAATGGAAACATTCGTTATGGGAATGCAGCGTAAGTTTAATAATGTACAAGATGATTAAGTGCCTCGGCTGTTTCCATAATGAAGAATTTCTGGGGTTAAAACACACGGTAATTCATTGCTTAATTAATTTATGTAAAAATAAACCTTCGGTTAAATGCTCATTTTTTTCCTTGGGAATTCTTTCCCCTTGAGCTGTTGGAGCGTAACAGAAACATCATACAACGAAAAATAAGTAAAAAATGTAATGATTACACTGCCACCTGGTAGGATCTTAGTCATATGTAGTGGAGTATCTATGGCTGTTAATTTTCGTAACATTATTTCTTTTATCTTTGAAATATCACCGTTAGTCCTGAAATCCAGTATTGTTAATGTGGGGATGCTGGAAATATGTTGCTGGAGATAGCGGGTTCGTGGCTCTAAAGGTTTCTGGATCGATGATAGTGGGTCATTGAATTTACATTTCTATAATTTTCTAAATAAGTCGAAAAAAATCGTGGATCACATTTCATTTAAGTGTTTTTGTTTATGTGTTGCCACCCACTGTATATGCAGTGATAATAACTATATTTTAATTTTGTTCCTTAATAAATTAGAGAAAATTAGCGTAATCTGATTGGATATTCCTCTGATCATTCTCCTGACTGATTTTTTGTTTCCGCATGACAGCTATGGGAGTGTATGGGACCTGGTGTTGAACTGGGACGAGTATTGCATGCCTAGAGTTGAATCATCCCGCGCCACACACACACTGGAGCGTGATTTTGTAGACGTGCATGAGATAGAAACTATGCATACGCGACAGAAATCGAATTAACACATCCCTAATTGCGAAGGTGGTGTCAGTCCTTGAAGCGTCGGCAGCCCATCACCAGAACTAATGGTTAACTTGTGAAAATTTCACTTTAATTATTCGCAGGAAAAATTTTTCGATTAGACCCCTGGCTTAATGGAATCAGCCAACTAATTTCCTTATCCCTGATGCACTTATGAAATGTGTACAGGGGAGAAACGTGTTCCCTCAGAATGCGGGGTGAGAATAAGCTGGAAGTATGTGAGATGTGGGCCTAAAGAAGGATGGAAAAGGTGCTGTGGAAGTCAAGGGAGACGAACGAGGAAGTGCTTACTAAAAAATAGTAGTATGGTGGGCGAGGAGGGGAAACTTCTGAATGCAATCCGAAATAGGCAATGTAGCTGGCTGGAGAAAGTAATTATGTCCTGCTCAAGAGTGTGATAGAGAGAAGGACGTTAGGCGAGTATGGAAGGGTAAGAAAGAGAATAGGTTTCATGTACAGGATGAAGAAAGGCAGATCGTATGCTGTGACGAAAAAGGGAATACTGGAGGTAGTTAGGCCCCTGAAAGTGTAGAAAACCGGGCGGAGATTCTCTGACTTTCATGAAAACGTACCTTTACCGGTAGAATATGCTTACTAAATCTGAAAATGTTATGAATACTGCCGTTTTAGCTGTATCTGACAAATGGCCAGTCTTTGTGAGTGCCTACGTTCTGCAATTACCTCCATGCAAACGCTCGGTACAAATTCCACGCCTCGAGTCACTCAAAGCCGTTCCCGCCTCATCTTCCTGCGTTCTGTCGCCGCCACGCCGATACAGAACAAGCCGACTCGGCGCGGCGGCCGACACCGGAGGCGCTTGCCGGCCGGTCGGTCCACCACTCCCCCGAGTTCATTTTCCACACTTTTATACGGCCTCGGGCGGTGAAAGTCCTCCTGTAAAAACGTCCAATCCATTCGGTAGCCATTTTTTTCCTCCCTGCACGCTTCATAACATATGAAATTACCAATTACCCCCGGGTGGTTAGGGGTAACTCCCCTTGCCCCCACCCCCTCCCGCATACGTCTGTCCAACCCTCTTGTCCTATTTAGTCGCTCCCCCTTAACAACCTCTGTCTCCCGCCAGGCGACCCCATGATAATACCATATCTTTTGGCGAGCGAGCCTGCTCCATCATGCAGGTCTTTTCATCACATCTCATTTTTTTCCTCGTCTGAGACGAATGACATAGGTTATATTCGCGTGGTATTATTCCGTTTTGCCATCGCAAAAGGGCGGG
Source organism: Ceriagrion tenellum (assembly GCA_963169105.1). Taxonomy (NCBI): domain Eukaryota; kingdom Metazoa; phylum Arthropoda; class Insecta; order Odonata; family Coenagrionidae; genus Ceriagrion; species Ceriagrion tenellum. Next base: position 80,568,105 of record OY720640.1, read on the forward strand.
GCAATTCTCTTTTGATGTCAAGCATGCATTTTTCTCTTTTTTCCCCTCTTTATATTCTCTTTCTCCCCCTTCCCATCCCTAACTTTCCGCCCTTTTCACCCCCCTACGTACTCCTTCCCCCCTCCCCCCCCGGTCTTATTTCTTTCACCAACCGCTGCTGGCGGGGAGAGAGAGGGCTTCCTGAAGCCGTTCCCCGGAATTGAGCCATTGCGCTAGTTTCACGCGCCGTCAAACCGGAATGATACGGAGATGGTTTTGAATGCCCGCGTCCCAGCGGGAGCCGAGTGCACAGATTCCGCTTCCGACGGAGTGCGCCCCCGTCAGAGGCCAAGGGTACAGAAGGAGACGGGAATGCATTTTGAAGTCGACGATCCAGGTTCGTCGCCAGCCAACCGGGAGGGTTTCTGCTCTTCATAGAGCCCTCACCCGGAAGACTGGCTCGTTTTGTTGGGATGCAAATATAGACGTGTGGGAGAGCTATAGGGGTTAAATTATATTTTGCGTGTATACATGAAATTCATAAGTTTAAACATATTTCCAATATTGCGGTAACACAGGTGGTATGTTACGCAGTCAGACGTACGGATGGGAGGGTAGAAATCAAAGAAGCTTTGAATATTATCTGACCACCGACTAGAGTTTAGAATCTAAAATTAAACTGTATCAGGCTGGACTGGGTGGCAGTCGACTAAATTCATGATGAATAAAAAAACGCTTGGTAGTCTTAATCTTGTGAAATCTTTTGGTATCTGCGATGCTTTTTTTACAAGATTAAACCATGAGCTGCGAAAATTTACGAAGAACTTGGTAATCTTTCACAGATTTATTTACTGGCACGACGCGTTTCACCACGCTGTGGCATACCGCGTAATCATGTGCACACATGACTAGTACATAATTATGCCATATTAGGGTGAAACGCACTGTGCCAGTAAATGAATCTGTGGCAGATTACCAAGTGTTTTTATTCTACATGGATTTAGTATCTTTAGGTAGTTTGAGCGAAATAACATTTCACATAGAAATCAATAAATTTGGTCTCATTTTCAAGAAAAATATCTCAACCTTCCAAAAATACCAAAATATCAGCCACTTGCGGAACAAATATGAGATTTTTGCCGAAACATACCTGCATGAGAAACGGTGCGTGCATGCAATGTGGAGAGGCCAAATTTAAAAAATGAGGTATTCATAACACCATGATCTCGTCATAAAGTGAAAAGTGTAGTTTGTTTGTTTTCTCAGCTCTTTTTGGTAATAACTCATGTAAATAATGAAAAAGAAAACTTTGTTTATTTCCACCAATTTATTGTAAGGTACCCATAACTAGTTTCGCCGCAGCGGCGTCATCTTCAGGTACGGCACAAGTTATCAAACAAAGTTTTTTTTTCATTATTCACAATGAACTTCCACGAAGTTGAGCCTGAAACCATTGAGACCATAAATCATGTAGTTACCGCAGTAATTTTTTCAGGGTCATTAAAAACCTGTTGTGAAGGAGTTTTAAACGAACTGCGTGAAGATAATGAGTCAAGTTAAAGGCTTACATAGATATTTTCGTAAAAGTATTTTACTGGTTGATGTAGGTTTTAATGAAAGTAGGTCTTTCTATAATAATAATTTCTAAAACAGTGAATAAAATAATGTCTGAATTAGTGAATTGGCTAAGGGACTTTTTCAGTGATCGAAAACAAAAAGTAGTTATTGATGGATTTAGCTCTGATATGGTCGAAGTCATTTCCGGTGTTCCTCAAGGAAGCGTAATCGGCCCTATTTTATTCATTATTTATATTAATTATCTATGTTCTCGGTAAATCTGTGGTGAATAAGTTGGAATTTAGGGTGTTGAAATGCAGCTTCGATCAGTGTTTTATCAGTAAATGATGCACCAATCCAACAGCTGGGGTGTCTGATTAGAGACAGATTAGAGTCTGATTAGAGACATTAAGGAAAGGATGGTGAAAACCCTGATATGGAGCGTGGCGCTGTATAGGAAGAATACCTGGTTATTGCGAAGGGAGGATGTACGTAGACTTGGGACGTTCGAGATGTGGGTGTGGAGAAGGATGGAGGGGGTGAGCTGGGTGGCGAGGAGGACGAACGAGGAGGTATTGGGTATGGTCGCAGAGGAGACGAATCTGGTATCGGAGGTTCGGGGGAGACAGAAGACATGGATGGAGGACGTATTGAAGGGAGAGTGAATGTTGAAGAGTACATTAGAGGGGAGAACACTGGTGAAACGCGGTAGAGTAAGGAGGAGGTTTGGAATTGCGGACGAAAGAAAAAGCGGGAGACAGGGATAAGAGGAATTTATGAGCGATCTAGTTGCGGTAACATACAGGAGGGTGAGCGGAACGATATGGCAGAAATTAGGTTGTTAGAATGTGAACTGTCCAAAAACCTAGCAAACGGTAGAATACTGAAATGAATGATATCGCGTAACAGTGCAAAATTGAAGACATTGATATACATCAGATGCCATAAATCTGACATGAGTTGATCGTATGAATCTGTCGTGAATGAATATAGTAGCTGTGGCAAGTGTTGTTCAGCAACGCTAAGCGGAAATGCAATGAGCGGACAAGTTCGTCACCCCGTGTAACAATAGACCTTAAAGGGTGAATGAGGGAGGGAGGGCTCGGAGAAGAGAGAAGTGGACGAAGAAGAAGGAGAGATAAAGAGGACTTAAAGTAGAGGACGAGGAGCGAGTCATTTTAAAATTTATGAGCTTAAAAAGTTTTTACGTGGCCCTTTAGTGTTACGTGTTCCAGGAGTGGGTGTGTATCCATTAGGCATGCTCTTTATAGCCGTCCTGCATGCATTATTAATTGCGTGAGGTTAAGAGGTACGGATAAGTGGGGAATGGGACTGGAGGATGAGCACAGTTAGGAAGAAGGCGCGCAAAGAAGGCAACGGGATGAAAGTCAAAGGGAATGAAACGTTAGGTCCAGACCTGAAGAGTGGCTCGCGTCAAAGTGGGGCGTTCCATAAAATCGCATCCCCATGGGGATGAGAACTGCAGCGGAACAAGGGCAATCTTAGAACCTCCCGAGGGCGGGAACGTTGGAAGAAGCTCGCAAGTTTGACTCGTGGCGACAGAAAAAAAGATACGAATTCAACGTCACATCTGAAAGTGAAATTTGAACTCTTGAATTAACTTTCTCCGAAACGACGGAATTACTTCTGTAGATATTCAAATCTTTGTTGGTCAGCTGACTTTGTCTGAATACCATTCGTAGAGGGAGTTCTCCAATTAATTGATCGCGCAAATATTTTTGGATGAGGAATGGAAATTTCAGGAGGATATCTTACATATTCGTTATTTGTGTAGATATGTTTTTGTTAAGAAATGATTTTACATTATTTATGCTTAGGCCTAAAATGGAATTGTTTAGATAATACTGTAAAAAATTGGGACTTAAAATATTTTGTATTCTACTACCTGATATTTCTAAGGCAAATAGTCTATGAAGGTTTAAAAGATAATTTTTAAATCGAACACGGAATAATAAAAATGTAGAATTGCGAAATGGGAAATAATAGAGGTAGTTAGGCCTCTGAAAGTGTAGATAACCGGGAAGAGATTCTCTGGCATTCAACAAAACTTACCTTAACCAGTAGAATACTTAATTTAAAAAAGCCTGCTAATGGGTCATTTTAGCATCTTGCCTAATAGTCTTACACGTTTGCGCCTCGTGTTTCCTTGTTTCGCGAAGTAGATCGGTTCCCCTATCTCTGTCGCCCTCGTTCCATACCTCTCTTCCCCTCCGTTCATTACCTTAATCTCTACTCCCCATTGCCGCGCAGGTAAGCGCCTGCAACCGGTGCGGGAACCATGCCCTCAGCAGTTATCCACTAGTTCTTCTCCCTTAACCACGGCACCAGAATGAAATACTGTATTCATTGCAGCGCCATGGAGAATTGACTGACGGCGTGAACATGGGGTCAGGGTTCTTTGACGCAACATCTTTTCGCGCGATCACTTTCGGGGTATTTCCGGTGGGATGACATGACAAGGATTAGCGGGCCGGAAGCGTCCTGTTGGATGAATGATGAAAGGACGGGAGACCTCTCTTCGACCTTTAACAAACGCAGTGAAGCGTAAAATGACACAATCAAGTTCAAATCCTGTCACCGTAGCGAACGGAATTTCCTGGATAATTGTTCAACCATAACGGCCATGCACGTTCAGGAGCAAATTTAGTGTATTTCCAATGGATTTAGGATTAGGCTCTAATCGATAAGAGATCATTCACCAGCATATGTGATGAATTATGTTTATCATACATAGGGGGAGGATCATAGAAGAATGGAGGCGTTTGAGAAGTGGGAAATGAGAAGAATGAAAATATAAAGACGGAGAGAAAGGATGACGGATGAATAATCACTAGCCATGGTGATTGAGGAAAGGAAACTGATCGAGAAGATTCGGAGGAGGCATATTCAGTGTTTAGAATCGATAGTAAACGGCGGTAGAATGCTTAATTCCATGATTGGGGAGAGGATAATACGTTAGCTAGGATGAAGAAAGGTTGAAAGCTGTCCTTTGGTTGAAATGAGTGAGGGAGAGCTAGAATGTATGTATGCTGAGGCTAAGAAGTGAAAGAGAAGTTTGTAAGGATGTACTAACCGTTTTTTTTATTACGTACGTGCAACAGCGTTCCAGTCTCCCTTTCACATGCAGGCGTGTTTTCACCTCCTCGGAGCTCGTTTTTCCCGAAATAAATGTTAAATGTTATAAAATATCCTGGCCATCCCAGTTTTTAGCCGTAGTGGATTCATTATATTGAAGCCTTGACCTAGAAAATGGTGTAACCGCCGATTTTTGCGGGGGCGCGGTTCAGGAGATAATACTTACTCTAACTCCCAGGGCCATTTATATCCAAGTTGATATTTAGTCGCAAAAACATATCCCCTCCATCTTTTTCGGTCCATTGCATCCTCCTTTGCAGTTCCAACCCTCTCCAAATCTATCTTTACTTGGTTCAACCATCTCTGTCGCGGTCTTCCTTCTGTATTTCCTCTCACAACCACTTTCATCACACATCCCTCTTCTTTACTTAACAAGTGTCCTGCCCATCTCATTCTTCTGCATTTGGTCACCCTTATGATGTTGGCATTCTTGTAAATGTCCCTTATTTCTTTATTGTGCTTTCTTCTCCCCCTTCCTTGTTCATTTTTAGGCCCGTAGATCTTTCGTAATATCTTGTTTTCAAATACTATCAATTTTTTCTCCTCTTCCTTATTCAGTTCCCATGTTTCGGATCCATAGCGTAATACTGGGCAGATTATTGTTTTTACAATCTAATTTTTGTTTTATACGACAGGGATTTCGAAGGTAGGAGTCTGTGGCATGCATCAAGCATCTATTGCCTAAATTTAATCTGTTTTGCATCTCTGGTTAATGTCTATTGAAAAGAGGCAATGCATTTCCAAAAATTATTTAATAATGTTTATACGGATAAATTTTATGGCGGTTAGTTTCATACGAGTACTTGCAAATACATTTGCTACAAAGAATACACAGGTAAAAATTCCCATTACTCTAGCTTCGTTATGATAAGGCACTAAACAAGCCGCGCTTGTTAAGGAGCGTGAAGAATAGGACTTTTTTGCGTTCTTAATTTCACTTTTCCCCAAAATACTATCCTTCAGCAGAACTATTAGAAATTAACCAACATCAACTTTTGTAGTCTTTAATGTAATGTGAAGGTGACAAAAATAAATAAAAACGGTGGTTTTTGAGTTATCACCCTACAAACTCTGGTTACAAAACTTGGATACGAACAGTAGGCGCCCGCAGTGTTTAAAGAACAGGTCTCTCGTCAAACCTACAGTTAGATAGTGGCCTATTATGCTGGAGAGTTTGTTATTATGCGGTTATAATTTTTCGTTTTCTCTTAAATGAAGATTCATTCTATAAAGTAGGGCACAAATGTCTTGGAAAAAATTTCGTTAGCTCGGAATGTACGGAGGTTCTTGACTCATTCTAAGGTTTTCTTAAAAAATATTCGGTACACCTTCCAAAATAAGTTGATCCCATTAAGTTTGTATATATTTTCTCTAAAATTTAGTCTATGTCCTCATTATCATCAGATGAATATGTGCTTAAGTGGGTAATAGAGGGGTACACAGTGGGGAAGCGTGGAAGAAGAAGGAAATGGATATGAATTCTGGACGAAATAAGAACATGCATCTAATGGAGGATCACCTACGGGAAGGAAAACTGAATGATATGGGAGAAATTAGGACATAAGGATAAATACTGTTCAAAGACAAACCAATCACCTGGTAGAATATTTAAATGAATTAGGAGTTTTCGTTCAATGCAACGCAAGGTATATGTGAGATCCAGAGCATAGGCAAAACAATTACAGAGAAATGAAAGGAGCCTTGGGTATCTTCTTCCAAGATGTTTCACATATCTTTCCTGATAAGAGTCTATAAAATTAATTTAAACTGAGAATGATAAGAAGAAGTTTTTCTTTGAAATTAAATGCACTTTGCGAATTAAAAGTCGTTAGTACCTGTCTGAAATTATTAATTAAAAATTTTATTCATATACTCGGTTAAATGCCTTTGAAAGGTATTATCTGTTCCTTTTTATAAACCCACCATTTAAACGATATCTACTCAATTTTGAATGTAAAAACCAATATAGCTGGCGGAATCGAAGATACGAGGGAGTGTTGAAAAAATTAATAAGCACTCTCGTGACTAAGCGGTCTAAAATCTTGAACGAGGTCAGATATTCATAGACAACGTGAACAGAAAACCAGTGGTTAATGTCAAGTCATGAGCAAACATCAAAACGAGAACAGACAGTTGGTGTTTGGGTAAAGGAAATGCTGTTACCTAAAATTTTTCCTCCATCATATCCGGTGAGAGTTTAACCATGAATCACCCGCGTGTGGATAGCTGAAATAACGCAGAAGTCGATGATGGCCGCGGGGTAGAAATATTTTTGGCGATATCCATGCATGAAGTGCACACTCTCACAGGTCTAACTTTACAACTCCTCCAGTACTCTGGTCCAGTCTGCATTCCGCCAATGTTTTCCCGAGGCTTGGAAGAATATACTCAAACATTTTATTATTTTTTAATTTAAATAAAAATAGTACGAATACAGAACTCTTTCGTTTGTACTCGCTACCCACTTTAGACTCTTCATTCCTCTCTTCATATCAAAATACTTGATTGGATCCAGCAAAATAATAAAACTGTTTTACCTTTATTGTGACCATCGGTAGAATTGAAGTAGGGATACCACATTGACATTAATAAATCGGTCTACTCGATGTTTTTTGGCCGAGACATGAAAAACATAAGAGTAGTAAAATGATCCGATGAAAATTGAGTGAGCGGTGAGTACTTTAATAACCATCGAAAAATCGACCACTCGATATTTTGTAGTCGATGTGGCACCCCTACATTAAAGTTTGACAGAAATGCACGACAACATCACGAGTAGAAAACTGATTGAACTGAGGCAATGCTGACCTGCCTACGAGCATGTTTGAGGGACGAATATTTGACGTCATCGGCGGTTTCAGTCGCAAAAACTGACATCGAGGGCGCATGCTTAGGGATGGAGACTTGAATTGCAGGAAATAAGACTTCATCCCTCGGAGGCCGACAAAGTCGTCAGGTTAGAGAGTGATGGAGGTGACTGAACACGGTTTTTTATGGCCCTTTCTAGCGGCCACTGTTACTTGAGTCTAAACGGACAAAAGAGGTCGGCCTGAATGTTGGACGATGACCCACGCCGCCGACGAAGTCGTACCCGCCTCCCGCATACCCGCCTGTGACTACTACTTTCATTCTGCTACGTCCCTGTCTTCGGTGGCCACCCACAACTTTACTGCCTCCAACTAAACTCTCCACCAAAAGGCTGAGGAAATAGCCCCTCAAATTACACCGACCTCTTCAACAGTCCTCCTTCCGCTTATGCTATTAGTGGATAAGAAGTCATTTCAAATAATAAAAGCGAAGTATACGAACAATATCCATCCATGATAAACACAAACGATGTCTGCATTAGATTTTCGTGGCACTCATCTCTATTATCACATTTCTATACGAGAGAAAGAAAATTTTCTCTATTTCGTTAAATTTATGAATATTGTCAGTATTTTTTTTACTGAGTGTTCTGCCGGTTAAAGTAGGTGTGTTGAATGGCAGAGAATATCCTCCCGGTTTTCTACACTTTCAGGGGTCTATCTCGCTCTAGCATATCATTTTTCGCCTCAGCCTACGATCTACCCTTCCTCATCCTGTCCATGAAACCTATTCTCTTTCTTCCTCTTCCAGGCTTGCTCATCATGCTTCCCTCTACCAGTGTGGCCCTTTAGCAACCCATCGTCCCTTATTACATCCTCCAGCCACCTACTCTGCCGATCTCGAATTTCATTAAGAAGTTTCCTTTCCTCGTCCACCATCTCAAGCACTTCCTCGTTAGTCTACCTCTCCGTCCACCTCACCTTCTCCATCCTTTCCTACACTCACATCTCAAATGCCTGCAGCCTATTCTCTTCCTCCTTTCTCAGGGTCCACGTTTCTTCTCCATACAATACTATGCTCCTTATCAAGCTCTTGTATTACTTACTCCGTTGTATTACTTAACGCCTCCTTAGCTAGCGCTATTCTCTTCCGAATGTCTGAGCTATTATGTCCGTTTTCTTCTAGCGTACTACCTAGTTAAAATGCTCTACTCTTGCTTGCTCAAGTTTTTGTCTTCCAAACTGAACTTTTTTCATGAGTGCGAATAATATGAGAACGTCTTCATGTGCAAAATCATGGCCTTTGGAGTATATCCCTTGAACCTTGGTGCCAGAAGAACTTGTTGTAAAACCATATCTTCAGTTCTGGAGACTCTACATTCCCTGTTTTCGGCGTATTCACACCAGAGACTTGCAAACCAGGCCCGTTTGTTAACGGAGGACTCGGTCAGATATAGGTTTTGGGCTTGGGTTGCAGGACTCTGATTTCAACCCTACAATTTCATTTTTCCAGCGTCTTTTCCTCCCTCTTTGCCCAATTGACCTATTATCCTCAATGTCACATCAGCTGGCGAGAGACTATCAATATAAATGGTATCATCCCCAATCGTTGCCTCCATAATTTTTCGCATATTCGATTCTTTTTATCATCTCGTCATCTGATTCCAATTTTCGAAAAGCGCACAATATTTCACTGTTAGAATTCCATTCTCAAGAACTCCTCAAAAGCTACATCACACGAGCGGAAAGAAAGGACTCCTTCTTTTCAGATTAATGGAAAGGAAAGATTGTTGAACGAAAATGTCCTATATTACGATTGCCAGCCTCTGGCATCACGTTTGAACGTCATTCTCTTGTATGTAGGGTTTAATTTTCTTGAACTTCATTCTTTTGTTTTCTTTCCCTCTCGCTTTCCCGATCAGCTTTATTTCTTCTTTCATTGGAATAAAGGAAAATGTATTGTCTCTTCAATTGGAGCGAAAGAAGTGCAGCACTATCGAGAAGCATCAGGAAGATACTGATCGATTCATCGATAAATTCCGTAATTTTCCGTTCCAGTTTTTAAATTGGAATATTTTCATTCGCAAAAAAATATGTATCAAACGAGTTCAGAAGGATCATTTTATTGAGTTTTTTCAAATTGATTCTTTTCCGTACGTTTAGATTTGCTCATGAAAATTTCACGTCCCGTTCCAATTTTCAGGTTATCAACAAATTTCGTGGCAAATTTCACGGCTTCGAACATTACCATGTACTTTGAGAGAACACCTTCAATTTCTTTCACATTGGGCTGTGGGGAGTCTGTAAACATTCCAGATAGTCGCGTGATTCCATTTCTCGAAATGCATTTCTTTTTCACGAAAATTGGTCATTAAGTTTAGGCCGATTTTAGATCGAGGATTTGGTGAACGATGGAGAAAATGCGATGGGCACGTGGTCTAACGACCAAAGAAGTAAGTGTCTCGCTTGAAGGCAGGGAAGTTATTGGTCGTAATCGAGTACTCCAGAGGGTAGAATTTAAGAATTTTTCTAATTTTTCATGATTTTCTCATTTGCTGAATTTACTAGCGTAAAATATTAGCGGCTCGATGTTTTTATTTCGGATTATTAAACCGCATATACCAATTACCAAGTTATATTTTTCCTGGACCAAACCCAAAAATTAGTTGATAGAGCAGCAAGTTATACTGAGAAGATGACTTGAATAGTAAGTTAACTAAAGAAGATATCGTTGCCAGAAAAGTTTACTGGTGATCTCACAGTAGAAAAAGGTGAGGTTCTCTCATTCATTACATTCAGTATTCTACCAGTTTGTTGGTAGGTTTTTGGATAGAACCTATTCTAATTTCTGGCGTATCGTACTTCTTTCCTTTCAATATGTTTTCCGCCATTAGATCCTTCTAAATATCCTCATATCGTCTCCCTCTTTTCATTTCGTCTAGAATTACTATCCTCTTTCTTCCTCTTCAATACTTCCCTTATGCCATGTCCCAATTCGTTAGGCATCAGGGAGGATGCGGTTAGCTACCTAAAATATTTAGAGGCCTTTCGCTAAGGGAGCTTGATTCGGGACATCCTTCGCTAGTGTTGCCGTCTATCGAGCTGGAAACGAATGAAAAACATATGAGTTGTTAATAAAGGACTGAATGAAACAAATGAAACCTGAAATTAAGACATTTTTGACGCCTTTGGCTACCTTCGTATGCGTTGTTAGATTTGGAAAGTGAAATAACATTATTTTTATCCATTTCGTTATTTGGAGATTCGTTAGTTTTTAGTTTTCGGGGTATTTAAGTTTGTGTAGGTGTTCTGGGATTTAAATTCGTTTTTTTTAAGTGTATTAAGTAGAATTTTTCTTTTGAAGTCGGGTGTTGGGTTGCGAAATATTAGAGAATTCTTTCACTTACAGACAAAATACTTGCCGGCCATGTTTGCCACTTTTCAACTACTTCCTTGTGTACGATTTTCCTTCTACGACGCATGCAGCGCTTTGCATGATGGAAAATCCAATATGGAGGCGGATTTAGGATAAACTCCATCTACCCTAAATTTCACCCCCGAGAAAGGCTCCTAAATCCGCTCCCCCATGATGCCTAACGAATTGGGACACACTTCAAGATGGCGTTCTCCCTAAATCTGCCGATTTAGCTGCCTAAATGGCGAATTGGAACAGCTATAGTGTTCTCCCCTCTATAACCCTCTTCAACATTCCCTCTCTTTTCGTAACCTCCGCCATCTCTTCTGCCTGCTCTGAACCCCCTCCACTAGCATTCTCTCCTTTCCAACCATATCCAATACCTCTTCGTTCGTCCTGCTCGCCACCTAACTCACCCTCTACGTATATACATCTGCATCTGAATCTACTTATTACCCTGCGAGCCACCTCAAGGGTGTTTGGTAGGGGGCGATCTACCACCAACATGAACTACAGTGAAGAAATTTACTTTCACCAACACGCACCACCCTGTCGTTATACTACAAATGCTACAGAAACTACTAAATTATTCGATATTGTAACTATGAAAACAAGACGCAAGAGACATGCAGGGAATATGCAAAACATGGTGTTAGCACTACTCGGCAGATTTAGAAACATGCATAAGGGTGCATATGAATTAATCAGCTACACTACCTGTCAACTTACCAACTTCAAAACCTTAATATCCTGCATTCTTCCTTTGTAATTGCCAGGCCTCGTTAATTCAAGTTGTGAAGAGGCGGTCAAAGGCAAGGTTTATCCAGAAAGTTTTCAATTTAATAACTGTTGAATTATGAACGAATGAATGAATAACTTCGTAGCAAGCTACACGCTTTACAAATAATTTTTTGATTCCGTGTAAATTGTAGCACTAGATAATGTTCAAACATTTTCGCTCTTTAACAACAAAATATGCGATATAAAAATATGCGCTTGCTATTTTTTGTATCTTTATCAATTATTGCCACTTTTGGTGGAAATTCAATGCCGTAGATCACGTAGTTTTCCCTAGGCTGAGTTACCAAGTTAATGAAGTACACAAAACTGATAAATTTAGGGTGCGCGGTGTCGATTATTGCTCTAATGTGTCTACATTTTTGGTTTTATCATATAATAAAAATATTACTGAAGTTGCAATAAAACTATCTTTAAACAGGTGTATAAAGTATTGCACTAGCATTTACACGGACCACGATATAAATTTTCAAAATACAGCGGCGCATCATTTTGACGCCGATAGTAGTTACGCCAGAAGAAGCAACAATGTTGAGTGAATTCCTTGGGCATCCGTCAGTATTAGAAGTTATGATTGACGTTGGCAGCTGGAGAGCCGCCTGTGTGGCCCTACTGAGGGGAAAGGAATGTATTCATCCCCGCCTCTGTCCATTAGGGGAGGAAAGAGTCCAGAAGAAGACGCGAGGTGTACTCCTTCCGAAGGGTCAACGGTGACCCAAAATCCCACCCTCTCCACCCTCCCCCACGCTAACGGGCGTGGATGGCCGAAGAAAAGGACGGCCGAGTACGAGGTTGACGAGAGAGTCTTCTGCAAGAGAGGGGGGGGGGGTCGGCGCGCCCTCGAACAGCATTGACTGCTTCGAGTGCTTTCTCCATTTTTCAAGCGGAAATGGCCTCATCTTCCCCTCCCCCACCCATCCACCCTCGCCCCGAGTTCCCTTCCATTCTTATGCTGGGAGCTATGTCCCTTCCTCTTTTGCTATTTTCTCTGGTTTCCAAAAGAGGAGTCGTATACGAGTAGGGGGAGGGAGTTTAAGGGTATTAGGATGGGGAAGGACGGTCCTTCACCACACAACACATGCAGGGAAACGGGACCGCCGCGCACGCCCTTGTCCTTACGTGCCCTGTTCGGCCCGCTCCCTCCCTATACACTGGACCCGATTGGTCTTGTGGGGGTCTGACTTGGAACTTCTCGCCTTTTTCGAAGGACGCATAGAAGGGCACTCACAATTTTCGCTTTTGTCGGGACGAAAACAAGGAGGATGGGGGTGCGACCATGACAGACAAGAGTCTGAAAGGGTATTATCTTCATCTTAGGGACAAGTCTTACTTCTTGAGCAGGATATTAAAAGAAAGGGTGCACGTACCCACCTGTATTACAACCTTTCTGGCGAGTGTTTCAACGCATTTTCCAACGGGGAGAAGTTCACTCGCCATTATCGTGAGTTTTCACTTTAAACATATTACAAATATGAGCAAATGACTGGTGCCAAAGGGTGGAAAGGATTGAAAAAATTGTGCATGCAGAATATGTCTTTATAAACTAGGAAATTATATGTCATATCCAGACAAGACGTCTGTGCTTCATAAAAGAAAGGTCAAAAGAGGTGTATATATGGCATTCATGGAATTGACGATCACCGTCACCCCTACTGTCGGCGCAGAAATTATGCGCCCACGAGTTTGGGAACAAATAAAAAATAACGAGAAAACCTGCAGAAAAAATAATTATACACTAATTTTTCTTATTTAATTTTGCTATATTTTATGACAAACTCAAATTTTTTAAATGTATTAATTTTTAATTTAATATTTTTTACTATGGGTGTAGCGTAAAAAGTGCCGGCTTTTGACGGTCTCCGAGAAAATCTTTGATTTTGAAACTTCGCCACTCAAGCACAAGTACTTTTATGGCAATCGATTCAGTTAATGGTGGGTAACGTTTTCTATACATGCTGTAAGTTTCAACGTCGTATCTTCAACTGAAAAAAGGTTGTAGTTAATTTTGTAAAATGATTGCTTTGCAAAACTGGGACATCGTAAGCTTTCGCTCTTGGTCGCGTTGCAATCCGTATGCCTGAAACATGTACGATATATAATTGTCAAATATATTTTTTTTTATTTTTTTTTTTTATTAGGGTTTTTGGCATATCAATATATGTCCCATTTCAAATTTGAACGTCGCGCGTTACCCCGGCCCACATAACTATATTAATAATATATATATATATATATATGTCACGGTCGCTGTGCATAGACAAAACAGCAGTCAGGTGTCAGATAAATTGAGCCACCAGGAGAGAGCTAAATAGACGAAAATGAAGTACACTGGTAAATATAGAATCATTGATTATTATTGCCTATGCTAAGTTTTAATGCATGAATGCTACGAGCTACCAATTCATGCAGAAAACAAAATCATGAAGGACATTGTAAGTGCAGAAAGCGTTCAATTAGATTTATGTTAAACACAAGTACAAAGTCTACTCTACCAAGTGAGGTTGATAGTTTCAGAGAAGTGTTCAATCGCAACTATTGTGGTTCCTGTTTGTACGCGGGAAAAATGACATTTTCAATCTATTGGTTCCGCAATATATCTCTTAATCGTATGCCTGTGATCCTTTCCACCGTAATAAGTTGACTCTAATGAAATATATTGAACGTCCAGCGGAAAATTTCCTACTTCGCAATTGCACAAAATATTTTACTAGATTTTTTCTTCGATCAGCCAGGATCAGCGAGATTCCCTCCCTAATTTTTTAACTGTTCGGCGACATTCCTAAGTTTATCATAACAACTTTTTTGCTACCTAGCTGCTCTACGTCGTGAGAGGGAAATTTTAATCGTAGGTGAGGAGAGGATACTTCTGGAAGACATTAAGAGTAGGCACAGTCGGTGGTTGGATGCGATAATGAGGGGCAAAGGGATGCTGAAGGTTTTGCAGAGTGGAGGGTGCCAAATAAGCGAGGAAGGGGTTGGAATAGAATAGGCTTCAGGAGTGGGATGATAAGAGGCAGGTAAAAAAAGGGTTGCTCCTGCGAATAAAAAAATCTAGAGAATTTTTTTTCCATTTCCTTGGGACCACCCTTAACTAGTAGATTACGCAAATAATAATAATATGTCAATACCCCAAATTAAACATATCTATTTGAATTTTTACCCCAAATTATACGTATCTATTCGAATTTTGAGATCGTACGCATCATTTCGAATTGGCCACAGGTGTCCGCCTTCTGCCTTCTACTGCGGGAGGCTCTCTTTGGCCTGATGTGGGAATTCGACCTAACTACGTCCACTCTTTCAAATGCTATTCTCGGGAGAGCGCTGTCGCCTCCATTCAGTCTTTCTTCCATCTCCAAAAGGGTGGCGGCCGTTGGACGTCGTTAAAGTTTGAAAATTTCGGCTTCTATGCGCGGTATTGTTTGGTGGATTCCTCGTGGGTAGCAGGAGGATCGACAGGTAATATTCATTCTTCGCTTCACAGAACCGTAATCTTTACTTCGAAGCATTCAGCCTAACTCAATGGTTCTAGGCGTCCCAAGAAAATTCTGTCGCCATTTATTCTTAAGCCTCCTTCAAGTTGAAACTGTTGAAATTAGAGGAAGCCGCCGTTAGAAGAAATTATTTGTGGCTCCCAGGGAAGTTGTATATTCGTTAAAACTTGTAAGTTAACTTCACACCTTCAGGCGTCACTTCGTGGAAGTATTTTATATTCAAATCCGTATTGAAAATAAGCCTTTTACTTTTCCACAGTTTTTTATTGTAAACGTACAACGCATTTTGCAGCCTACTGCATTTTCACTTACAATTGTTAATCTTTTATTTATTGATTGTTCCGATAGTAACCTTCCCCTAAGAAGTGGGGGTTTGGAGAATTAACTAATTTTTGGGTGGAAAGGCAGGAGAACATAGGTGAGGGGCTTGTGAGAAGGGAAAACGGTAATGAAGAAATTGATAAATTATTCAGGTCGGGTATTTATAAAATTATATGCAATAGTTGTAATATAGCTTACATAGGTCGAAGTAGACGAAATTTCAAGATACGCATCAAAAAACACAAAGTTACTAAGGATGCCATCTCATAATTTGTCAAGCCTCTGCTGGATAATGATCACGTTAACGATTTTATCCCCGAAATTTTACATGCTCTACCAAAAGGTTTAAAGATTAATGCTTTGGATAAAATGGAAAATATCAATGAGCCAAGCAACCTTTACAACGAGCTACTCTTTACGCCCCCCTTCCCACTCGTTTCCGGAAACATTTCCCTTCCCACAAGTCCATAAACCTATGTTCCCTACCTTTCCACCCAAAAATTAGTTTGTTCTCCAAACCCCCATTCTTAGTGTAAGGTTACCATCGTAACAATCAATAAATAAAAGATTAACAATTGTACCAAAACATGCAGCAAGCTGCAAAACGCGTTGTACATTTACAGTAAAGAACAGTGAAAAAGTACTTCTTCTTGACTTTAAAAAGCCTATTTTCAATATGGATTCGGATTGCAGTGTAACATTGGGAACGTTTAGAGAACAAAGCGAAAGCTGCCATCCGGTATTGGGCAATCTTAGAGATAGGCGCAATGGATCCAGAGGTAAACATCTCACCCAACGCACGTACTGCACTTGAATGTCGTTCTATACGGTGCCGAAATAAAGGCTGTGAATTTAGCGGAAAATGTTCCCCAATGTCTTGATTTGAACTACGGCACTAAAACTGGGAAGCCAGAACTCCAATAATCACTTTAACCCAATGTCTATTATTCAACGCGTCTGATTTGTGAGGTCATTTGGCCCATTAAAATGGCAGGATAGCTTTGCAAAGGGGAATTACTCGGTAGATAGAAACAGAGTGAAGAGAATTAGCTTGTTGTTAATGAAAAGCGTCCATGAGTCCTCAGGTCTCATGCGAGATATAAAATATTACAAAACATATAGGCATGTTGTTAAAAAAACCAAGGACATAACTGACAAGCTGTCCTAACTATTTGAATCTACAATACGTCTAGGTGTCTGTCCAACTTCTCGTAGATGAGAAAACTTAATCTCCCTCAAGGAAAGTAGATATGCTGGTCGACATGGAATTTACCGTGTATTTTTATTATTATCTATACCTACCCTAGCTGCCAGATTATCTCTGATGAAATGCTCTTGTATTTGTATGGAGGTTATTTGAAAATCTATCATTGTGTTCAAGTCAATATTCCTAGCACTCGTATATTATAGAGCAGGGGTGGGCAACCAAAATGATCTTGCGGGCCACTTTGGAAATGCATCATAACTCCGCGGGCCGCATATAAAATTATATATCCCCATATTAGATTTAGACCCACTAATGAGTTATTACATAATGAGTTATAGTTATTGTGTTATAGTTATTGTATTAAAATGTGATGAATCTCGCGGGCAGGAAAAATGTTCAAGGCGGGCCGCGGGTTGGCCACCCCTATTATAGAGTATATAGACAATTTGCAATTCAACTTTGTAAGTAAGTCCAGCCGCACCGCGTTAAATTAAATAATTAAACTAATCTAAAGAATTAAGTGAACCAGCTTGTATTGCGTGTAACATACTGGATGATCTACACCTGTAGGCTTGATTAACATGTGATGTTTCACTGCGTAGGAAATTAATTCTTATCATCGCTCGTGATGCCAATGCTACTTGTGGGATCCTTGGACACTTTTCGTAATGATCCCAATGCAAAAGCCAGGATTAGCTTTATCTTTACTCCACGTCCTGAATGATATCCCCCACCCCCACCTCTCTCTCCGTCATATGCTCTCTGACATGAAGTTCCTTCATGGCATCTGGAAGGGCTCTCTCCGCACCAATATCCTTTATCCTCTCTTTCCACTTCATTTTCCTCCCCGTATCACACGCAGTAGCTGTCTTATTACCATCCCCAAATGTCGCCTTTCAATACCCCAGCGTTCCCTATTTTACCGCATTCCAAAAACTTTTAACTCCCTGGCTTTGCACTCACCCTCCCTTGACTTCTTCTTGCCACCCTCCTCTTTCAAATCCTTCCTTACTAATCAGGTCTGCAAATGAGGCCGATCTACCCTGTTAACTTATCGCTATTGCTATCGCTTAGTCCCCGTCCACTTTCTTATGTTCTTCTGTGTCTATTCTATTTTCTGTTATTATGTCTGTTGTTATTTTATATTTTGTTAATGCTTATAATTCATTTGTTAAGTTGTCATCCAATGTGAAAAGCAGTTGTGCCGTTTTTGGGACCTTTTCAAATAAATAAATATTTCCTGTATAATTTTGCCCACTTGTCCCAGTAAGTTCAAATGACCTCAGCTGTCGACCGCATCTCTCCAATAACCGACTAACTTGTCTCGAATTACTTTAAAGATTCGCCCCTTAATTTCACAGGCTTTTTGCAAGTTCAAGTTCGATTCGCAAAAAGGTTCAGTCGAGTAGGCGAAATTCAAGGGATGACGGAAAAACAGAAGCACATACCGCGCAAAACGGTCGACATTTTCAAACTTGCACTCGCGGGAACGCGTACAGAGTTGAAGCATTAACCGTTACCTGCGATGATTCAGGAACGAGTGACCCTGACGAATGGACGTCTTAATTAATTTTTGCGAGCTGTCACGGCTTCGTCGCTCGCTCCAGTTTTGCGCTGCCCCCGCATTAGCTTTCGCGATTGTGAAAAAAAGAATGTTCTCGGACGCGACTCGACCTACGTGCGGAGTTGGTGAATTAACGTCCGCCGTGCTGTGTGGGTCGTCTTTTGACAATGTCGACTCGTTTCCATCGAAATTCACTGCACACCTCACTCACTCGCATGGAATCATTTAGCGCCACCGTGTAGCTCTTTTTCGCTTCCACGATTAAAAAAATTGAAGGGCAAGAGCGCAATGGAACAATTCGGAGTGGCGTGGTGAAGATTATTAAAAGGCCGAGAGATTTACAAATTGCAACGTGGCTCGGCGCTGCAGACTGTGAATCGTACTAGAGTATCACTATATTGACAGCATGTAATCTGAAGTTTATATCGCCCTGGTAACATTGAAAAAGTATCACATTTATTTGCCAGTCTAACTCCTCCCCAATCTCCAATTCTGATGTTCTGTTTTTATGGATGAAAACTTTTATTCGTTATATCTGTAATAAAACGAATTTTTTCTGACTTTTTTACACTACCCTATGTAAATTTGACATTTTATTTACTCCTGATATTTGGCTACGCACTTGCTTGTTTGTAGATATGATGCTCGGGGATGGAAAATATCGATAACCTTTAAAATAATATGTAAGATATCGTGTTAAAGAAACCGCCCTATAACTAAGTTTTCTCCTCTTGTAGTAATTATCTGATTCTTCTTGTACTTTAAAGTTCCACCTGGAAGTATGAAGCCGTTTGTTGATAACCAATTCAGTGCTTCGCTTACGCTTTGGCGTTGTTCATACCCATCAAAATGCATCGTATTCGCAAATTGAATTACACTCATGGTCTATATGGAATATCGAATTATATTTTTTTTAATTACATACCGTAAATCTACTTTGTGACGATTTTTTGTTTTTTTTTTAAGTTTCAAGGTGAATTAATGAATATTTTTCAAAAATTATTGTGTTATTAGTCTAAATAATCCCTCATCATTTACTTGCCATTGTGTTTTAAAGCGAAAAGTTATTTTGACTGATAATATTTCACGAATTAGCTGTCACAAGGTTACCACTTCTTTCAGTACAACATAATGACAGTCAGATTTTCCTTTGTAATTTTCCTTCCATTTATTCTAGGCTATTATTAGCCAAAAATTCAAAACAAGATTCATTCACTTGTACGACATCGTTGAACTTGCATGTGGTTACTTTTGGACTCTGAAAGACAAAAGAAAACTGGCTAAATAATCCTGGCAAAATTTGGGTTTGGTTTCCATCTCTGCTTAAAAGCACGCTGCTCACCATTTCTTGTTTCTTCACACTATAGCTTTGTCTTGGTACCAGATTTGTCCTTTTAACTAACAAGGGGAGTGTCAGATAGCTGGGTCTCAGATTTTATTCAAACTTAGTAGTTGTACAGACCGCTGTATGTGGTTCATGAATCACCCCACATATCGGGTTATATAACCAATAGTTTAAACAAAAAAGGCCTTTAAAAATTTCAAAATTCCCTTCAGACGGGCCACCCACATAACTGACAAGATGGACGGGTGGCTGACGTGCTCGTCTCCGGTCTAGAGACACGGGTTCGATTCCAATACGGGGTTTCTTCCGCTGTTTTTTTAGTTTTTCCTTTACGGCATCCTACAATGCGCTCAAGATTTTTTTATTTTTACTCGAAATATAATTTTGCGCAAGGCAAATTTTTCATTTGCATACACGACGTCAGGCCTCTTTTTTTCGGTCGAATGCAGCCTTATAATTATGTCACTTCCTTATCTTTTCATGACGTATTTCCATTATTCCTTCATGCACATGATTTCCATTTTCTATAATTATTTTATAATATTGTGTTCATATCTTTACAATTCAAGCATAATTCTTAATAATATTCAAATTTTTCGTAGCTTGTCAATTATGTGGGTGGCCCGTCTAAAGGGAATTTTGAAATTTTTAAAGGCCTTTTTCGTTTAAACTATTGGTTATATAACCCTATATGTGGGGTGATTCATAAACCACATACAGCGGTCTGTACAACTACTAAGTTTGAATAAAATCTGAGACCCGGCTATCTGACACTCCCCTTGTAAGCTATCTCCGATGTTTGCCAGATTTCTCCATCTCAATCATCACATCACATCACTGAGGTACCTTGTTTACCAATTTTGTTGATCATTTCTGGCTAATACTTACTCTCCTACTAACGGCAAAAACAATTTTATCCCTATTTTTATTTTCCTCCCTGATCCCAAAACGGACGTTGATTCTGGTTCATAGACTTCATTCCAGCCATTTCCTGATTCTTCATACACTACAGACTCTGCATCAGTTTTACGTAAAGAATCAGATGTTTGAGTCTTCCGGCGAGATTTCTTGTTTGGTCAATATTATGCTACATAGTTTGTATAATTACAGCATGGAGGCGATACAATCATCCTTCCATTTTATCTAGGCTATTATTAGCCAAAAATTCAAAACAAGAGATGACAAGATATCATGGGAAAATTCGTGTCTGTGACTTTTTTAAAAGTATTCTACTGGTTATAGTAGGTTTTTTTGAATGTCAGAGAATCTCCTTCCGGTTTTCTACACTTTCAGGGGCCCATGCCAGGGACCATCTTGCTCTAGTATATCCTTTTTCGCCTCAGGATACGATCTGCCCTTCCTCATCCTGTCCATGAAACCTATTCTCTTTCTTCCCCTTCCTTGCTTGCCCAACATCCTTCCCTCTTTCACATGATTGAGCAAGTCTGTGGCTTATGCTGTCACAATTTTTGAACCACACTTGTGCATGTCATACACATTTTGTTGAAATATCCAACCAAGTAATTTCGTTCTAAAATTCCTTTCAATGAATTACAATAATTGATTGTATATTCTGAAAAAATGACTTTGAAATTCAAAACTTTCCTTAGGTTCCTTTTGCTCTCTCCCATGCCGTCCTCTTTTTGGGTCCTCAAAAACGTTCCGTCAAACATTATTTTCAGCTCTTCTCTCTCTTTTCAATTACCCTTATCCATCAATTTGTAAGTACACTCGATTGAACGATTTCTTTTCTTCCACCTTAGATTCCAAATCAGTCTTTTATCACAACTCTTGAAACTTCCTTTCTGGTAACACGCTCTTGCCTGTAGACCAATTTTTGAAACTGTAGAGCACCATGCGTTTTGCAGATAATTCACTCATCAATTATTGTAACATCACATTCACTCAAAAGACATAACACAAGCCAAACTGTTATTATTTCTGGTGGGCGCCCTTGGGTGGAGTCTATTCAGGTATCTGAAAATCATTTTGGCAAATTTAATGACAAAAAAGTCTCCTCCAATAATAGGCCTTAACCATATTTATTTTGAGAATAATATGTTTTTGTATCTTCTGTACTGTGAGCACAGCTTCACAGTAAGCACAGCTTCTGGTAGGCGCCCTCGGGTGGAGTCTATTCAGCTATCTAATAATCATTTTGGAAAATTTAATAACAAAAAAGTCTCCAACAATAATAGGCCTTAACCCTTTTTATTTTATGCAGACCTAATTTTTTTGTATCTTCTGTACTGTGAGCTCAGCTTTCTAAACCCTGAGTCGGTTCATCTACATACTACCCCGCAAGCCGCCTCTAAAGGTGTGTGGCGGGGGGGTGTTTAGACACCAGCCGTCAACAAAAATAAACAAAGTTCCGCCTATCATTTATTAAAGTCCTTAATTGTTCGGGGGAAAAACGAATTCCCATACCTATCCGTTCGGCAAAATATCCCTCTTAATTTATCGATTCTGTCGGACCTGGAAATATAATGTGGTTCTAATATGATGTTCTCCGTGACGCTCTGAAAGATATCCATTCTCAATTGCTGAAGCAATCTAAGCCTAACGCGTAGCCTCCGAGTCTCTAGCGGCTCCCACCCTAAATCGTTCAAAATCTGTGTAACGCTTTCTGTTCGGCCGTAGCAGTTTTTGACGAATCGCGCAGCTTTCCTTTGTATTTTATTAAGTTCATGGACTAGGTCTTTCTCCGCTGGATCCCATATGCTCGCTGTATATTCAAGGTGTGGCCGGACGAGTACGAAATAGCACCTCTCTTTCACTTTTTTACCCGAAAATATTATGTTTGTTATGAAGGTCTTCCACCGTTTATACTCACCAATTTTCTACAAATATTTTTAATAAAGTGTACGACTTGGAATGTCATGCAGTTCAACGAGAAGTCCCACAGACATCCAAGAAATAAATTGATAGTCCAGGATGTGCCAACAATTTTGACCGCAGCGAGAAGTCTCGACCGTAATTCCATTTTCGGTTAGTTATTTTGCTAAAAATTTTCGTTTATTTCGTACCTTTTGCACTATGACCACTGCTGTCCGGACAATTCTTGGTAACTGAATTCTTTCTTCTCCTATCCTGTACGAATTTACGTAAATATTGCATTTTGACCTTTGCACTGGTAATATTGTGAAGTTCAACGAGGTGCCCTGAAATACCGTGAATTTGAAAAGCTTTGCGAATATTCGGACTCCTGTCAACCTTTTTCCGTGACAACCCTCTAGTAAGCTCGTTACTCTTCCCAGCGTATTCTCTGCGGGGTGTACCCAGAAAAAAGTCATATATTTTTTTCCCTCGCGCTGTGAACTCCACGGGGAACAATTCGGTTATGGAGAAACACTATGGCCGCGAGTTCTATTTATTGTGCTCGAATTTCGTCGGCACAAACCAATTTCACGTCGCGCCTCTTTCCATTTGCGTCAAAACTCGCGGGCAGGGCGTTCGAAAATTTTGCGGTGCACCATGGGGTCGCGGCCGTTATCCCCACCGCCGGGCTCCAATTCAAAGTCTTCCCCGCGGAGCACGTGAAAATATTTTATCCTGTGCACCATAAAAAGTCCTACGTCCATTTTTTACTCTTTATAGCGCATTTATTTCTTCCGTAAATGCATTTTCAGCGAGATAAATTCAGACTGACCCCGCAGAATTGTGGCCATTCTGTAATGCAGCAAGTACCCTTTGGGAGGGTGCTGGTTTTTCTTTGAGATCATTTTAAAGTCATTTCGCATTTTAGCCGTTTGAAACGCTTGTATAAATTACACATCTCCAGAAGTTAAGAAAGATAAAAGGTATAAAGTTCGCTGCTGATGTATGACTATTAATTCTTCTTAACGGAGGAAAATAAACGGTGAACGTTTCTGCCCACAATCACTGGGTTCACTCCAAAATTTCGAGGGAGCTTCGAAATCATGTCTGAGTATAAAACTTTGCGAGATAAATGCTTAAGCAATATTCTGTTGTTACATAATAATTTTTTCACTTGATTAACATTAAATTCCTTAAAAACTTAACACTTAGGTGTCATACACGGAATAAGATAGTTAACAATTTCAAGACGGTTAAATTCTTATTTCGAATGGGATTTTTTTTCAAGGGAAAGAAGTAATCTCCGTAATTTTCAGGGTTTGAAGTGTGGGAAAAAGCGTATGAATAAATACCCTGAGGTGTTTTACTTCAAAATGGACTGTCTGAATCATTTACGATGACTAAAGCCGCTCGTGAATGTACCATAAATCCACAGTTATCACTCTCCCTCCATCTTAGGTAAATGACATGTATCATAACACCCCCCGCCACACGCCATTGCGGTACCTCGCGGGGTAGCTTGTAGGTGTGGATGTAAATTTTATGATGTATTATCTTTAATTAGCTTAACAACCCAATGTTTTCTGTCCTTTCATTCGTGAAAAATAAACGTCATATCCTACTTGAAACGTGGACTCTCAGATAGGAGGACGAGAATAGGATGTAGGAGTTTGAGATGTAGGCGTGCAGAAGGATGGAGGAGGTGAGGTGGACGGAGAGGAGGACTAACAAGGAAGTGATTGAGATGGTAGACGAGAAGAGGAAACTTTTGAATGGAATCCGGGATAGGCAGGGTAGATGGCTGAAGGGTGTTACAAAGGGCGAGGGGTTGCTCAAGAATGTGATAGAGGGAAGGATGTTGGGCAAGCGGGGAAGGGTAAGAAACAGAATAAATTTCATACATCTACATCTACGTCATACCCCGTAAGCCTCCCAAAGGGTGTGTGGCAGGGGGTGCTTCCACACCAGGCATGCATGATTGATACGGTAGAACCCCGAAATTACATTGAAACCCGCGTACCACACATGTAAAGCGCCAATTAAAAATCTAATAACCAAGAAACATTTTGTCGTCAATCGTTCCAACGTGCAAGGGGTACAAGGACTACTACTACATATTCAAAATATCATGCATAAATAAGAACGTAGAGAATATAAAGAGAAAGATTTTCTGTCTGCCTATTGTCACAATTTGAACTATTCATGACGACGATCACTGCTGTTATGGTCCCGAATGGTACGCGGAAAAAATGACATTTTATACCTATCGGTTCTACAATCTAGCTCTCTAATTTTATTGGCGCGATCTAATCTGCCGTAGTACGAGGGGGTTAATAGTATGTTTTTTACGTCGTCAGAGAAATGATTTTCTTGAAATTTATTTAGGAGGTTAAGCCCATAATTTAATCAACGCTGTGATAGCGATCCCCATCCTAATTCTTCTAACAGTCCAGACACACTAGCCAACTTATCGTAGCATCGTTTCACAAACCTAGCTCCTCTTCGCTGTACGCGATCTAACTCTGATATCAACCCCGTTTCGTATGGATCCCATACACTAACAGCATAATCAAGATGAGGCCTAACGATTGAAAAATAACAACGTTCTTTCACTTTCTCATCACATTTTCCGAGTACTCTCTTGATAAAGCCTAGCTTCCTGTATGCTTGACCGCATATTTCCCGAATATGTTTTCCCCAAGATAAGTCGTAAGTAATTGTGACCCCTAAGTACTTAACAGACTCGGCGTGAATAATTTCCGTATTATCATACGGGAAGAAGAAGAGTTAATCGTTTCAATAATATATACCCTCAAAACTACAACAACATAGACCCCTATTATTTCCTATTCGTCCGTCATCCCAAAAATGAGGTTGACTTCTGATTCATAGTCAGTTTCATACCTGCTGTTTTCTAGTTCTTCATTCACAACAGACTGAATTATTTTCACGTAAAGAATCAGATGATTGTGAATTCCTACGAGAGTTCTTTTTTGGCCCTTATTATGTTGTATAGTTTTTATAATTGCGATATGGAGGTGATACAGCCTTCTTCCCATCTATTTCTAGGCTTTATAAAGCCTTAGATTAAAAACAGAAAATGACAAACAAAATGTATGAATGGCGAAAAAGGAAATACTAGAGGTAGATAGGAACTTGAAAGTGTAGAAAAGTGTGAGGAGATTATCTAATTTACAATAAAACCTACCTTTTACCGGGAGAACACTATTTCTGTTAAAATCCTCTTTATTTACGCAGTCAGGGTTCCAAATATCAAATGTAGCTCTGCGGTGAGCGGCGGGGTGAGATAGGGCAGTCGACTACCGTCCGGGAATGCTGGGTTTAAACCCCATTGAACGCGCCCTGCTAAACCTAAGCCAGGTGATTTTCTCGACATGGGATCTCCCTGGGAAACTACACCGGGCAGAGTGAAGGGAGACTCCGCCCCACGGCTGACCACACCGATGTGTGAATATCATCGGACCGATGGGTTTAGCGCTTAAGCGATCTCTATACACCCACCCTCGTAGCAGACCACCATACTAGTCGATGCCCGTGACGGTAAGATTTCTCGCAGTTGTACGACGAGTATATGGCGTGCATTTTTTTATATCGAACCTTCTCCTTATCCAGAGAGATTTAATCTCATTAAAATCCCGGCACCGAACGTGCGGTCAATTTCCCGGCCGCCGCCTCGTCGGCCCCGAACGTAGCGGGATTCCTACCAGAGTCCGAAGCGCACTCGGCTAGATATCGTGAGGCGATCCCCGGAAATCTTCACCGGGGGTGGGCGACATTATAGTGGAAGGAGTTTGCCCTGGTGGTGGAGGAGAGTGTAATGTAAGCACCATGACACTCGACCCTCTCCTCGAGGGAGAACTCCAAAGTGGTTGTGTGAGGGAATCGGATTAGACAGCCTTCGGAGATTATCGGTCGCAAAGCTCTAGACTTTCCCCTCCTCTATCTGCTTCAACCCCACCCCTGACTTCAAACCTCTCCCAGCTCTCTGGGCTTTAAGATATATTGATTCATGAGGTATCAATCCCGCTGCAATATAGAGCTAGTGGGCTGCATGTTGCATGTATCGCCTTGCAATGATGCATGATGTGTGATTGATGGTGTGAAAC
Source organism: Ceriagrion tenellum (assembly GCA_963169105.1). Taxonomy (NCBI): domain Eukaryota; kingdom Metazoa; phylum Arthropoda; class Insecta; order Odonata; family Coenagrionidae; genus Ceriagrion; species Ceriagrion tenellum. The sequence goes on from OY720640.1 coordinate 80,594,692, forward strand.
ATTATTATTTGAGTCCAGCTCATTGACAGGTTTATGAACAGTATAAGTGATCTACGGGTAGGGGTAGCATTATACTGTGGTATACTGTGAGTAGCGAAGCGCTCCTTTCAGTATTCTACCTGCTAATTGGTAGATTTTCGGACAGCAATTATTCTTACGTTTGGCATATTGTTCTGTTTTCCCTCCTCTACATCATCCACCTTTCTTCTAATATCTCCCTTGAATTCCTCATATCGCATTCCTATTCTTATTTCATCCAAAATGCCTATCCTGTTCTTTTTTCTTGAGGATCATTTTTAATGATTAATATTCTATCGGCTGACACGTTGAATTTTGGAGATCCCTTAACCATATTCTCAATACCGTGAGGTTGATGACGATGAGGTATTGGAATGAAATGTGCGTTTTGCCTATGGTATTATTACGAAGTTATCATCCGGATCGAATCCCTCGATTTCCGGCCGAGTGCTTTAGCCAGTTAAGCTACCGAGGCTTCCTCTTCCCCTGTGGATCTTTGTGACCTTTACGGGACTAGATGTTCTCGACTGCCGGACATACAATGTAACAATCAGTCGTTACTCAGCGCTTAGCGCCACTGCTCACGAGGAAGTCGAGGGATCCGGGTTCGAATCCCGGTCAAGGCGGATGATTTTTTTTCTCTGTGAAAATTCGCAATTTGTGCATTGCGGGTGACTCCGTACAAGTAAAACTCCGTGGCTAGTCCCGGATAGCTTAAAATTTGTGAAGTTATCATCATTAAGTGAGCAACTGCAATGTTTTGTCCACCAGAAAACTAGAAAAATTGCCGCTCCGTCATACGAATTGACATATGTTATGAAAATACGTAAGAATACTAAGGCAAAACGCTATTTAAATTTTATACATGTTGGATTTTAAATGATTATATGAATTATATGTTGCATTATCATTGTACTTAAAAGTTCAAACGGTTGAGTGAGAGTTTGCAAACTGTTTCATAGGTATATTTGACTTGTCGCCTAATGAAACCATGTGATGAGTGAAAATTAATGAGGGTACAATGAGGAAAAGTATTGGACATGGTAATTTGAATGCCATGTGCACACAATTGGTAAAAGGTTTTAGTTCAAAGTTATAGCGTGTGAGAGAGAATTTGAAACATTGGTCACCCAGCAATGAGATTCCATCACCTTTCGATGCCATGCGTTGTGCGAGGAAACGATTTAAAAAGATGAGAACCTAAATACAATACGTAGTGCATATATGATTTGAATTTGGTTTTTGTCGTTTGATGAGACTTAAAGTGCATTTTTACGAGTTTTCATCTTGCAATTGACTTGGAGAGCTCACATTCCATGGCTGTTTCATCCTGTGTGTCGCATTTCTTTACATTCTGAGCGTTAGCTCATTCGACGGATGGCTGGCTGCAAGACCATTTAGTTATGGAATCAATATTTATGAGATTGATAATGTTATAGATCTCATAAAAATATTCGAGTTGCAGGAACACATTTACTAGTTACGTAACTTATTTAACAATAGTCAATAGCTTCGAATATTTGATGAAACCTACCCCCGGATAAAATTTATGAGTTTAGCCTATGAATAATTACTAATACACATAATAATTAGTCAGTGAGGATAAACACATTGTCCATCTGTGTCAAAACAACTCTCAAATCTAGTAGTTAAGTCTCCAAGTGGTTCATTGCGCATCCGCTATTTTGGCTACTTATGGAACTCGTATATAAATGTCATAAGTTATGAAACCAATTTATTTATCGAATGTTTCTGCAGCACTTAAAGAATGGTTGCCGTGGCTTATGGATCTCATTACTATATAGAAAACATGTTTGTCGTTCCTGTAACTGGCCAGGAGTGGAGTAAAAGAGACATATATCGAATTAGCACAGATACTGTGTAATTTTCCATCAGCGTCAACCATAATTAATCTAAAGATTGATTTTTGCTCTTCACTCCGGTCTCTTTTCAGCTGTTACACTCCTTCATCATTCCTTGCCATAATTATTATTTGTATTAGGGTAATTAAGTAGTTAAAATAGATTGAAATGGAGGTAAGCGCAAGTGTTTTTATCAGCGCAGACCCCTGTCTATTTGATCAATTTATTTCCTCGTCTCAGTAAACGTTCTGCCCCCATTCATCCTGTGCATTAAGACTATTCTCTTTCTCTCCCATTTCCGCTTAATCAGCATCCATTCCTCTATAATGACCCTCAGCAATTCTTTGTTCCTCATTACCTATTCCAAGCACCTATTTTGCCTCCTCATAATCTCCTTCAGAAGTTTCACATCTCATTACTCACCATGCCGAGCATATCTTCGTGAATGAATAAATAAGGTGACGAAGAGAGAATAAAAAGCTACCCTTACAGTTCCCGACAATTATGATTTTTTAAATCTTAGTTTGTCTTTCTTTCTGACCACCGCACCTTATATAATGCTTTGATTTACCTGAATGATATTCTCATGAATTATTCTTCTCGATATTTATTCCCATTCATTTCTGAAGACAGGATTTTCGGATTATATACGGGGTCAGTTGCTGCATATCTTCTGGAGCAGGAAGCAAAGATGGAGCCCCTGATCTGGTGGAGAACCCTATAGTTCTTCAATCACATGATACGTATTGAAAACATCGGATCTCCCGTTCGTTTCTCTTTTCAACATTGTTTTCAAGAGGTTATTTTGTACCAGGGTTGAAATTCGCTATGAAAAAATCATTTGACTTGACCGGGATTCGAACCCGGATCTCCCAATTGGGTTTATCCACCGCGACAGTGGCTTTGTAAGCACGACTTCGTCTCATGTGCTACAATGTAGACTTGAGGCCTGAACATCTGGTTCGCATAAACCCCCCTCGAAATTCGCCTTAAAGGAAGACGGCTTGGTCGTGTAACTGGCTAACACACCTGACCGGCAATTGGGAGATCCGGGTTCGAATCCCGGTCAAGTCAAATTATTTTTCATAGCGAATTTTTCATAGCGAATAGAACCCTGGTGTATATGCACCCGAGCGAGTGACTTCGTACCACATCATTTGTTACATGCAATGTTTGGAAGGTTATTTTGTGTCTGATTGTGTAACTTCCTTTAACTCCGCAGCATTTTTAATATATATTTTATCTCCCCAGCTCCTTTTCGGACTTCTTCATTGGAAGTTTTGTCGTCTACTTAATCCTTCGATAAAGACACATCTCCATTACTTTCTATCTTTTTCATTTTCTGCTGCTATCTGATACTGCGTACATATGTTTAATGGAGTGCGTCGATGATGTGCAGAACCAATATCTAGCATGTTGTAAGGCTAATTGGTCGCTCCGAAATGGGGAAGTTAGGGTTAAGCCTGCAGGAAACCTCTAAATCGGATGGGAAACTATTTAAGGATAACAACTTTTGAATAAGATATAAGCTTTAAAATATTGAATGATGAAGTTTGCAGAGGAGTAGAAAAGGGAAAAAACATATGGGACACCATGTAGAAAAGAAGGAAAAAAACAGATTAGACAAACCCTGTAACACAATGATTTTGTGAAGAACATAATTGAAGGTAAAATAGAGGGAAAATTCCCCAGAGGAAGGCCCAGGAATAAGTTCATGGATCAAATAAAGAGGAAAGTACTTAGGAAGAGTTACCAGGAGGTAAGGGAACTAGCATTGGATAGGGAAGGGTGGAGGGTTGCAGTCAACCAATCTTAGGATTGAACAACCAATGATGATGACGATTTTAAATATCGCACCACAATTTTCCTGTGTCCAATCTTTTGTGTTCTGCCAATGTTATTGACCAATTTCCAAATCATTTCGAAGTGAGAAAATAATATGGCATGCAGTTCGCACACGGGTGAGAAGAAATACACCAAAGAGATGGTATTCGCCACGGAAAAATTATTTGACTCGACCGCAATCCGAACCCGGATCTCCCAATTGCAGGTCCGCTGCTCTTGTTACCCAAGGTAACTAGAATGCCCTATTTTACTCACCTTGCTCACTACCCGCTTTACTGCTCCCCTTTAGCATGCTCCCAACGTATGTCCCAATGAAGGTTCTCACTTCTTAAGCTGTTTTATTGAGTTTCACCTGTTTGTCTGGGTCAAATTTATAATTGAAATTTAGCCTACTTCCTGAGGTCGTAAAGATCTGAACTCCGATTCCGGTGACAATACACTATCTGTAGATGCACGCATAACCAGGTGTTTGCTGAAAAATATTTTTGTTTTAATTTTACGAGCATTTTATTAAACAATAGAATTTTTTCCTCAAAAAACCTGTTTTCCTGTATTATTCACCGTTACTGCATAATACACCGTCGATTGAAAATAAGACACAATCTTTTATATTACTAATTTAAAAACGATTTATTTTCAGACAAGGTTTTCAATATCTTACGAACTCCAACATACTACGTTAGATGAGATCATGAGAATAAAATTAGGGGAATAGATTGTAGAACAGAAAGGTGTAAAAATGTCGTTTTTCCTGCGATCGATTAGAGACCACAATGGCTGCATTATGACCCTGTAGTAGGTTATTTGACAGGTAGTGTAGCTGATAAATTCAAATGCACCCTAATGCATGTTTCTAAATCTGCCGAGTAATGTCAACACCATATTTTGCATGCTTCCCGTAATACTCTTGTGTCACGTTTACGTAGTTGCTTTATAGACTAATTTAATAGTTTCTGTAGGATTTGTAGCATACCTACATCTACCTATTCTATGATGCACGTTGGAGAAGGTTAATTTTTACACTGTAGTGCATGTAGTGCTTACAGACGTTGTAGTGCCATGGAGAACTGGTATTGATGTCGATTCACCTATGCTCACAGCCATAAATGCTTTTGTTAGGTTTCTCCGCTAATAAGAAGCTGTAGAATGATCGTCAATTATGTCCTCTTTGGAATCGGAAATTTTGTAGTCAGTGAACATGAAGTAAGTGCAGATGTTTTGAGGTTTTATGCATTTTCTTATTGCTCATTTGAATATCACGTTGTCAATATAGGTTTTAATATTCCGTTTTCATCACCGCCGAGTATTTTACCATATAAATTTTGCCATGAAAATTTTGCATTTACCATCTTTGATGATGAGTCATCCCCTGCCAAACACCCTTGTGGTGGCCTGCAGGGTAATAAGTAGATGTAGATGTATTCCAAGTTTGTATTGCATCAAGCCTGTGAAATTTTCGTCCGATAAAATGCCAACTTCTGCCATACGGTATGAATATCGTGATGCGATACCGTAACTCGAATATCGCGCTTCGCTGCCCTCTCGCCTGCTTCCTTTCCTTCCGTCCATCGAGGACCATGATCACGTTTCAGGTCCCGCCAACTGATAAAAATCGATGATCTCGGCCGGCTCTAGGGCGGACAATGGGCGCAAATAACTTCCCATCCCAATTGCCCTTCCCCGGGCAAGTTGCAGTGCGCTCTGCGACGGATTTGGGAAGATTACCTGCATCAGAGTACAAAAAATAAATGCAGGCAGTAAAAATCCTCGTGAATACCACGTCGGTCGGAATTGTGTCATCCGAAATGGCTCTCGGGTCAATTGCTGCCTTCCCTGGTCCCATTCATCCCCCTCCCTAAGGCGACTCTGGTGCATGATTAATTGTGACAAGGGCACCGGTTCGATCCCTGATCGGAGCTTACAGACGTTGTAGTGCCATGGAGAACTGGTATAGATGTCGATTCACCTATGCTCACAGCCATGAATGCTTTTGCTAGGTTTCTCCGCTAATAAGAAGTTGTAGAATTATCGTCAATTATGTCCTCTTTGGAATGGGAAATTTGTAGTCAGTGAACATGAAGTAAGTGCTGATGTTTTGAGGTTTTATGCTTTTTCTTATTGCTCATTTTAATATCACGTTGTCAATATAGGTTTTAATATTCCGTTTTCATCACCGCCGAGTATCTTACCATGTAAATTTTAGGATATTGGTCTTCTGATAGTAATGCTCCCCTAGCTCCCATGGAGTTTCTCAATTTTAATAAATAAATGTCTTTCAAAACCTTATATTTTCCGCATTAGTACGATTGCATTTTCCTTTAGAGGAATAACTTACACTGTAAGTGTAACTTACACTATACCCGCTTAAACTTAAATCATTTAGGCTTCTTAGGACACATATTTGTGATTTTAGTTAACATTCATTGCGTATTTATCAATACTGAATATCTTAAGGTTAAGACGTCAGTAGCAACTACAGTGTAAATTTGCAATATTTTTCTTTCCATGATTATATTTTGGAAAGTAAAATAGAGAGGTTCATATGAAATTATCAGCTACCGTTAGCTGTTTTCAACGTTTTACTGATTGAATAGTACGGAAAAAATTAATAATTGCGACGGAAATGGTAACTTGTCTCCTTTATGAATATTTGATATCTCGTCACTTATTCGAAAGACAGAGGAAAATGCAAGTGCAAAAATTAATATTGAAATGATCGAAACTAAGGTTTAACTTAATTTAATTCGAATCCTTTCACAAAGCATGTCGGTGAAAAGATGACGGTAATATATTTATTTATTCCGAATTTTAATGAAACTATGAGCGATATCTTTTACTGATATCGATAATTTTCATTCCTTTGGCAGAGTTACACATCCTTTTCTGTACAATACCTATCCTAACCTAATTTCTATCCCAATATCCCACCCTATCAATGTTATATACAATACCTGCAAATGCTAGTGTACCTAATTTTCTATTGATTTCTAAAGTAGTACTTGATTTAAGTCATAGCAGTTGATCTTTACTTATTTCTAATGCTATTTCTCGATGAAAGTTCTATTCTCATATCAGCGGAAGTGATAGAAATCGTATTCGTTGCATGTATGTAGGATATGTCGCGCTACTACATATAAATACACGATTGGAATGCAAATATGCTATCTACGGGCAAGATGTATTTCGAACTCACGTCCTTTTTTAGTCCCAACAGGCTCGCTACAAATTAAATAATAATAATAACAACGTTTATTATCGTGGGCTACTCTTAGCCCCTGAGATAATGAAGTACAATTTTTCAAATTGATACAATTTTGAAATTCAAAATTAGATTAATAATACAGCGATGAAACTCAATATACAAAATCGAATTAATTATACAATGATGACAGGCAAAACAAAAAATAAAAAAACTCATTGTAAGCTTGGAATTCGTAATACAGCCGTACATATTACTGCAGAGAGCACTACTAGGATAACATTTAAATACATGATTAGGCATTTAAAAAGTGAGGAAAAAGGTAATTAATGATAACAGTAATAATTACAAGTATAAAGTTGAATACATTCATGTTCAATAGATTAATTCTTCTTCAATATGTATAAGGCATCCAATTTAACATTTGTTTAATTTTACTTCGTTTCAATTTTAGACAGACAACATTTTAGGATTATTTATTAGGATATCATACACCTTGGACTTGAAAGCATGGATGGATTTAATATTTCTAACTTTAGATGATAGAGAGTTCCATATTCTAGAAGCGGTTACGGTGAAGGATTTAGTGACGTGAAGTGTGCTATGTTGAGGGATGTGAAGGTCTACGGGATGATTCCTAGTGGGTACTGTATGTAGATATTTTTTCCAAGTAAATCTAGCAGATAGGTAAATGGGATTGCGAGGGGATAAAATTTTATAAGTAAGCAGAATAACATGGTATAAATGACCGTGGCCAGTAGCTCTAGTTTAGCTATTTCAGTTGTATTTAACTACATATACTTCTATAGATCGCTACGATATCCAATATCGATATAATTTGGTCGAAAACTAAGCAATCAAGGACATAAATAACGATGATGGACAAATTTGGAAATAATAACTCAATCACTTCCTCACCCAGTTCTTGAATTCGAACGTGTGGTATCAGAGTTCACGGAGTCGCTTAGAATCTTAATTTGCGTTCACATAACAAAACCTTTACAATGTCTATTATGATATTATTAATGTCTACGTTTGCCTATTTTGACCGGTATACCCCTCCCAGTAGTACCTACCCGCAGATCCGATTAGGGGACTACATCTACATCTACTAATTACCCTGAAAGCCACCACAAGAGTGTTTGGCGGGGGGGGCGGTCGACTTATCACAAACATGAACTACAGTGAAGAAATTAACTTGCACCAACATGCACCAACTATGGGTGCGCTAAAAATGCTACAGAGACTACTAAAATAATCTATAATGTTACTATGAAAACGTGACGCAAGAGTCATGCAGGATATATGGAAAAACATGGTGTTAGCACTGCTCAGCAGATTTAGAAACATGCTTTAGGGGGCATATGAATAGATCAGTTACACTACCTGTCAGCTAACCTACTTCAAAGTCTTAACGCAGCCATTATGGTCTAATAGCGATCGCGGGAAGATCGGCCTTTTGAACCATTATTTTCTGCAATGTATTTTACTTATTTTATTTTCATTGTCTCATCTATCGTAGTATTCTAGAGTTCGTAAGATATTGATTACTTTGGATAATAAATTGGTTTTGAATTTACATAAAAGATTGAGTCTAATTAAAAAAAGTAACACTAACGAGACTATCACAAAGGCATTTCATGTATCTGATAATCTTCTTCGCACGCTTGCAATTTTATCACCGGACAATTATTCCGGGAGAATTTCCGTTGTGTCATGCAATGTTTAAATGCAAGGCTGCGTCTTCTAGGGAGAATAATGCGGTGGTTTCCCCGTTGCCTTCCACATCGCAGTACTCCGCCAGATTCCGTAAACGTCACTCTCGCCCGAAGCTGTGGCTGTTACACCGGTCCGATCTTCTTGATCTGCGCCATCAATACCTTATTCGGAGACTTAATTTAGGCCTGGAAATCTTAATTTAGATTCTAAGTCAACTCCAAGTTAGTCATATCAGAGAATCATTTGCTTCTTAGCTATTCTTCTCCCCCAATATCAAGAGCAGCGGTAACAGATGTTCATTATTGAATTTAAGAAGACGAAAACTCCACTTTTCCCTTAAAATAATTTGGAAATAAGTTAAGAGTGTAGTAAACTCGGTATTGACTCCTCGAAGAAACGGATTAAATCGATGGAAGATTTATGCTGCACTTTTTCTACGCCAGTGATGATAGTTTCTCGATAGTCTTCCTCTCTATCCACCTCACCGATACCTCGTAGATATTCCCAACGATTGCTTGTCGCCCTCCTCTGCTGTCACATTCATTGATCATGAAAAAGGTATTTTGGGAGATTTTTAACGTCGTATATATTCACCTTAGCGGCAACCGCATACATCAACCTATGTATGCCTAGAGTCGTTTAGAATTCTCTAAACCGCATATTCTTGAGGAAGTCCCGATGAAATGCAGGAGCTATCCCCAGTCGTCGCCTCAAATGAAAGGTCACATTTCTTCCCGAGATAAATCAGAGCAGAAAGAATAGAGGAAAATAAAAAAGTAGTCTTAAGAGCCGTGATAACTACGTTCTCAGATGCCGGTATTAGAAATGCAGGCTTAAATCCGTTTTCTGTGACAACAGTAAATTTTACCTGCCCTCGAAGCTGCGTGGAAGTGTCGATCCTGATTTAGAAGGCCTTGGAATGGGAGCGTCAACGTCGACCCCTCACCGCGGGTGGGTAATGACACCAACTGACCAGCCTCACCATGGTTTATAACTTATAACAGTTAACAATAAAACCAAAAGTTATGTTCGTTTTTATATCCAGGAAGTTTCTCATACAAAACCAAAAAGTTTATTATTATATGTTATACGCACGTAAAATTGTTACTGTTCCTAGCAGGACTCTGATTAAAAATATGGATGATAATTTGTACAAGCAATAGCCGTTTGTTCTCTCTCTTAGATCTGCAGAAATATGTGTTAAGTTACGTAGTTACGCACGTTTATGCGGCTTGGATTTTTTTATCACGTACAATGGTTAATATCATTCGTATAGCGATTAGAAAACCATTTTCGTCAACGCGACTTATACAATACGAACGAACAAAATACATTTCTAGTTAAATGTCAACTGAGGCTTTAATATCTGAAACCTAGCAATGCCGGCTAAAATTCGCTATCACGATAATGGCACCCTTTCAACGCCGTCCCAAATGGATCGAATCAGATCTGTGGTGTCGCATTTCACCGATAAGATGGAGTGCGTTCGTTGGAATGACTCTGGAGAGTTGGTGACGAATGATGCGGTGATTAATGAGCGCATATATTTTATAGCGGGGAAGGGGAAGGAATGGGATGGGCGTATTAGATGGAGTGGAGAAGAGGTCGGAACTACACTTAACTGAAGAGAGGATTTTTTTTGAGAAACGTATCTCTGAAAGTGGATATGAAACGGTAATCGTCCATAAAAACCCATTCTTACTTCATCATACACCTGATCGATTTTTTCTTAATGGAGATCTACATTTACGAACAACATCTACATCTTCATACTACCCTGCGAGCTGCCGCAGGGACATGATGTGGCAAAGGGTGTTAGGACACCAGCCGTGTAAAGATCTAAGGGATAAGGCTTTGGGAGGAAAAATGGTGACGTGTATATGTCTACATCTACGTGGTACCCTGCGAGCCACCACGAGGATGTGTGGCAGGGAGTGAAGATCACCAAACATGCACTATTGACATGCAACTAGGATATTTAGGGGAGATATGCTAGATAATAGGGTCACATGGAGCTAGATGGTTAGTATCTACATAATAAGGAAGGGATTATTGGTTGTTATTACATGCATCATGCACTACAGACTACTCTAACTATATTTCACCTACCTATCCCTTTGCTACGCTGCCGATTGTTGTCTCTTATAGTACGCGGGAAAAATGACATTTTAAATCTATCGGTACGACAATCTATCTCTCTAACCTTGTTAAGATGATCAAACCTGGCATAATACGCAGGGGTTCTCAATATATATCTAAGGTCATCTGTGAACAACTCTGTTTCGAATTTACTTAAAAGGTTTAACCTAAATTTTAACCTGCGTTCTGATAGTAATTCCCATCCTAGTTCTTCTATTAAATTCGTAACACTTATACAATTATCATAACGGCCTTTAACAAACCTAGCAGATCTCCTTTGCACACGCTCTAATTCTTTAATCATACCTTCCTTGTACGGATCCCATACACTAGCGGCATATTCTAAATGAGACCTGACAAGTGTAAAATAGCTTCGTTCTCGTACTCTCTCATCGCATTTGCATAGAACCCTTTTTACGAATCCTAATCTACGGTTTGCTATGTATAATGGGAGTGTATTTAGTGGAGCTGAGTTTTTGTGCGCGGGATGAACGACTTTTTGAACACATCTGTTCGGCAATGTATCTATCTAATTTCATCGCTTCTATCATACATAGAGATGTGGTGTGGCCTCATGATACTATTCTCTGTGTTGCTTGAAACACACCAGTTCTGATTTTCTTAAGCAAGCTAAGCCTAGCGTGCAGCATCCGAGTCTCTAGGGGCTACCGCCTTAATCCCTGTAAAAGTTGTGGAACACTATATATTCGCTCGTAACAGTTTTTAATGAAGCGCGCAGCTTTCCCATGTATTCTGTTTAAATTTTTAATCAAACTTTTGTGGAGGGTACATAATGCCTGCGGTGTACTAGCGTCCTAACCAGAGTGAGGTAGCACCTTTCTTTTTTTTTTCATCCAAGAACCTTCCTATTATACGCTTGATAAATCTTAGTTTCTTCAAGGTTGTGCCGCATATGTTTTGTATGTCTGTTCTCCACGATAGGTCTGATGTTAAGTTCTCCCTGAACTCCATGGTATTTGACCTCGTTCAATGACATAATACTCCACCCACAGTGTAGATATGTCAGTGGTGTGATAACTCCCGCAAGAAGTGCAGAGTAGTAAAGATGCTAAAATGTAGTACAAGACCCCACTTCTGACTCCAAGCATGGTATGGACGCCAAGCATTTTGGTATGATAAAAGAATTAGAGCGTCTGCAAAGGAGATCTGCTAGGTTTGTTAAAGGCCGTTATGATAATTGTATAAGTGTTACGAGTTTAATAGAAGAACTAGGATGGGAATTACTATCAGAACGCAGGTTAAAATATAGGTCAAATCTTTTAAGTAAATTCGAAACCGATTTGTTCACAGATGACGTTAGATATATATTGAGAACCCCTGCGTATTATGCTAGGTTTTATCATATTAACAAGATTATAGAGATAGGTTGTCGTACCGATAGATTTAGAGATAGATAGAATGTCATTTTTCCCGCGTACCATAAGAGAGAACAATAGGCAGCGTAGCAAAGGGATAGGTTGGTGAAATATCGTTAGAGTAGTCTGTAGTGTATGATGTATTTAATAACAACCAATAATCCCTTCCTTATTATGTAGATACTAACCACCTAGCTGCATGTGACCCTGTTCTCTAGCATGCCTCCCTTAAATATCCTAGTTGCATGGCAATAGTGCATGTTTGGTGATCTTCACCCCCTGCCACACACCCTCGTGGTGGCTTGCAGGGTATTATGTGGATGTAGAAGCGTTATTGTCCAGGCCCGGTGATAGCTTTTCTAAGCTCGCATCTTCGCCTATATCACGTGCAGGGCGCACGGAGTGACTCGCCTTCAGGAGTGCTTTACTTGTCCTAGTTTAAGGTTGAATCCCGCTAGGCACAGACCAAAAATTAGTCGGGATAGAGCCCTACAAAACCAGAAACTACATACCGAGTAATACGTCGACGGAACTGAGAACATGCCGGATGTGGGTCAAGATAGAACTTCCGACTAGAATCCACCTCAGCATCAGCCTCCGTGGCGCAATCGGCTAGCGCGTTCGGCTGTTAACTGAAAGGTTGGTGGTTCGAGCCCACCCGGGGGCGATTTATTTTTCCGTGTCTTGATGGTGGTGATGGGTTTAATTTCTCCCCGTGTCGTGGGCACGCATTCGGCCTGGGTATGATTTCCCCTCCAAGGTGTTTTGTTCGTTTTTGCCAATTGCAATGCATGTTGTTAAATGAAGGATTGAGGCAGTTTACAAGATGTTATTGCATAAAAGATTTTTAATCCGTGGACAACCTCGCGTAGCAAATTTTGAATAAAACAAAATTATGAGGGGTATATCAAGAGAGGTTGATATATTAGTATTTATGATGTGCGGCCTAAATACGAAGTCCACTCTATCAGACGAGGGTTGGGATTTCACAAATATGTTCTATGGTAGCTATTGTCGTCCTTTATTTTCCGAGGAAAAAATGTAAACTACGTTTTTAATCTATTACTTCTGCTATTTATTTCTTCATGCTTGTGATCGCTCCTGTCGTAATACATAGGCTCTCGCAGCATGAGTTGAATGTCCTACGCTTAAAGTATCCTTCTTACTTCTGTGAAGGGTTCTAATTCAGTCAGAGATTTTCAGCCAAATTCCATTAGAAATCGGTCACCCATTGTTAGTTTATCGTGGGAACGCTTAATAAATCCCGCTGGTCTCCTCTGCTCTCAACTTATTTCTGGGACCAGTTCTAATTCATATGAGTCCCGTAAGTGAACGAGTGAGGTCTTAAGAGTAATAAAGAGCAATTCCCCTTCTCATCTTCATCACATTTTCCTAATACTATTTTTAATAACCCTAATTTTCGATTTTATTGAAAAGTCCGATATGACTTCCAGGAATAAATGTTATTAACGCGTTTCTCGTTTCTGAGAGCCTCCAGCATTTTCTCTTACCGAGACTTACGTTTGATTTCTCTTCTATCGAAAACTCAACTATTTTTTATGACATCAAACGTTAGTACTGAAACTTTCTACGAAATACAAATCGGACAATAAACTAAATATTTAAATATGAAGACAATAAGTGCTGGTAGAACATTGCCTTAACAAATTGGAGTAATTTGTCAGTACGTCTACGTAATACCCTGCGAGTCACCACTAGGGTGTGTGGCAGGGGGTGAAGATCACCAAACATGCACTATTGACATGCAACTAGGATATTTAATGGAGACATGCTAGATAATAGTAATAAGGATTCGCAATATAAATTGTGATTTCGAACAGGAAAGGGAAAATGGTTCGATTAAGTATTCTACTTTGGAATGAGTAATGTACAAAAACCCTACTAATCAGCACGTAAAATACTGAAATGAAGCAAATGAACTATTCTACCTCCTGATTGGCATATATTTGTGACTTAAGTTATCCTAACGTCCTAATTTATGTCATATCATTCGGTTTGAACACATTGTAGCCACCTGGAAAGAAAATATGACAATATTCGTGAAGAAACTATTATTTTGGTGTCTAGTGAGGAAATACTTGGAAGTTAAACGTGGAATCCGCATGTGGAGAAACCATGAGGCATTGTTAACAGGATTATAAGACGTAAGCGAGGAATTCTATTGAAGAAGTCTCGAATTACGGAAAGGGAAACAAGCGAACAGATGATTGGATAGGACTAGGAAAGAAATAATATCCTGGAGGAGATTGTGAATTGGCAGAATAGATTTTTGAAGAAGTTAGTCAAGAAGAGTAGGACTTCCCTTGGTGGGGATTTCTAGCTAAGTTGAGGCGGTGGAACAGGTGGTTGGGGTGAGGGTTTCGCGTAGGTAAGGGGAAAGCTGAGTAGGAAAGTCCAGGAAAATGAAAGAAAAGGTTAAGAGGGAATGGGAATGATAGACGGAATGAATAGAAGCATTCGATGTGCGTCCCAATAATTCACTTCACCATGGCAGCTAAAAGCGTGATCTCTCGTAAGACTTGAATATCTTTATTAATCTCTTCCGTCAATATATGTAAACCTAATTATCTGTCATCTCAGTATTTAAACATCGTTTTGGTATGTTTTTGGACAAAACTCATCCCAGCGTACTAGTTTCTGGCTTGATTTCTGGTCCCGTTTTCACTCCTATACGTGGTCCACTATTGGTTCTAATATCGGGCCATCCGTAAGTTTTCAAAAAAAAAGCTTAATAGCTGGTCATCTACAATAGTCATCTAAACATTATCCTCTGAGCCATTTAAAGCGAGTGTGACCAGAGAAAAAAACAAATGGAGGCGCCGGGTATCGATCCCGGTACCTCTCGCATGCTAAGCGAGCGCTCTACCATCTGAGCTACGCCCCCATGTAGTGGAAGATACAAAAGAATTAAATTCCTCTTATTGTCTCCTCATTATTTTTTCCTGAATTCCTACCCTCTTCCTTCCTCTTCCACGCGTCTGCAGTTTTCTCTCCTCTGTAACCCTCTTCAGCATTCTCTCTCTTTTCAAGACGCTTCCCGTTCATCTCTTCTGCTTCCTCCGAAACGCCGCTATTACGGCAGATTAGATCGCGCCAATAAAATTAGAGAGCTAGATTGTAGAACCGATAGGTATAAAATGTCATTTTTTCCCCGTACCATTCGGGACCAAAACAGCTGTGATCCACGTCATGAATAGTTCGAGTATTGACAATAGGCAGGCAGTAAATCTTTCTCATTATAGCTCTACTCTCTTATTTATGCATGATGTAAATATTGATGTTCTTATTTATGCATGATACTTTGAATCTGTAGTAGTAGTCTTTGTATCCCTTGCATGTTGGAACGATTGAAGATAGAATGTTTCTTGGGTATTAGATTTTTAATTGGCGCTTTGCATGTGTGGTACGCGGGTTTTAATGTAATGTCGGTGTTCTACCATATCATTCATGCATGCCTGGTGCGAAAGCACCCCCTGCCACACACCCTTTGGGTGGCTTGCAGGGTATGACGTAGATGTAGATGTAGATGTATTAGCTTCCTCTCGTCTCTAACCATATCTAATGCCACCCCGTTCGTAATTCTCGCCACCCCGCTCACCCTCTCCATCCTTCACACCCATGCCCTAACACTATATTTTAAGAAGTATTGGCAAAGATACCTGTGAAAGTGGGCAGTTTAAGTGTTAACCAGCCCTTACAGCCTCAATTAGTCTATAGAATCATACCAATAATAATAATAAGACTTCAAAAGCTGTCTGAATGGATCTCTCGCTTATATAGAGCTTCAGCCACTTAACGCTTCAGTCGAGGCTTTCGGGACTTACTATCTTGAATCTCGTCCCGATCAGTGGTTCAGCTCACAAACATTCTTTTCGAACCGCTTCGACGTCCCGTTTCGTGTGAATGGTTTTGGGTTTCCAATGAAGGTGTGAATGGCGACGACTCGTAGTGACTTCCTCGTGTGTGCCCATTGGAAGGCGGTCTCGACGGAGAACACACAGGGGAATGAATTCTCGAGAAGATCGGGGACGAAATGTTGATGACGGCGAGTCGTAAACATTCCGGTTTCTTTGTTCTCTTCTCCTTAATGGTCAGGATTAGTGGCTGAGGTGGTTGGCGGGAGGAGGGCGAATCAAAGGCGCCGGCCCCGTTTATGGCCGCTCGTAATCAGACGTGACTCACTCCCGGTAGCCCATCTCGCCCTTCTCCCACTCCGTCAGTTTCCATCTCGAGCGAGGGGCATGACCATCTCGGTCCGACTCAATAAAGGCGACCGTCGCTGTCGCCGTTTTTATGAATACATCGCTACCGTCCCCGTTCGCCACCCGATGACCCTCACCTCTGAGTCCAGTGGTCAACTCCCGTCCGCTCTGCGCTCAGAACGGTCCGCTTGCCTTCAAGGTTTTTCATGAGCTCGAGGAATGTTGGTCGCGACGTAAACCTTTCTACACCAACGCCATCATACCAGGCCATTTACTTATTGATCTTCATTTTATTTGTTCATTTATACATTATTGATTTTTCTACTTTCTCATTATTTATTTATTTTAAATCTCTTATTACTTATTTAGTTATTTTTGACTTTTCAGTCATGTATAAATTACTCTTTTTATTATTATTACCATTTCATGTGTATCTCATGCGTGTTTTTTTGTTGGCGTTACATTAGCTTAATCTCTCTGCAGGTTTTACACACTCCCCTTCACGTGTGGGTGTTTTCTTGCAGTGGGTATTTTCGTAAGGATATCACCTCCTTACTTACTTACGTTGTTCCCACAAATTATTATACTCTTTCTTCACGTTTATTTGATGTATTTATCTGACGAGGGGTTAGATGGAAGAAGGGACTGCCTTAGTCTCAATCTCGCCCCAATAAAGACGCCTTATTACTATTATTATTATCATAGTCATTCTGCCATTAAGTCTTGCAGTAGATCTGTTGGTTCTTTACGGTTTATGCTTAAAAAATCCGAATATTCCTAAGATATTGAGTGGAATTTATGCATAATGCAGAAAGTAAAAATTTGAAACTCTTCTCTTCTTCACGCTCAGAATAATCCGCTTGCCATCCAGGTTTTTCTTAAGCTCGCGAGATGTTAGTCGCGTCATAATCTTTTCTACACCAATGTCATCATAGTCCTTTTGTCATTAAGTGTTGCATTAGCTCTGTTGGTTTTTTACGGTTTACACATAAAAAATCCGAAGATTCCTGAGATATTATAAGACTCCTCGTACTATAAGAGAGAAACTCGTACTATAAGAGAGAACAATAGGCAGCGTAGCAAAGGGATAGGTAGGTGAAATATAGTTAGAGTAGTCTGTAGTGCATGATGCATGCAATAACAACCAATAATCCCTTCCTTATTATGTAGATACTAACCATCTAGCTCCATGTGACCATTATCTAGCATATCTCCCTTAAATATCCTACTTGCATGTCAATAGTGCATGTTTGGTGATCTTCACCCCCTGCCACACATCCTCGTGGTGGCTCGCAGGGTATCACGTAGATGTAGATATTGAGCGGAGTTTATGTGTGATGCAAGAATGAAAATTTTGTAATTCTTTTCCGCTTCACGCTCAGAATAATTCGCTTGCCTTCAAGGTTTATCTTGAGCTCGCGAGATGTTGTTCTTGACATGAGTCTATCTACACCAATGTAATCATAGTCATTCTGTCATTAAGTCTTGCGCTAGTCCTGTTTGTTTTTTATGGTTTATATAAAATCCTAAGATTCCTGCGATATTTTGTGGGATTTGTGCACGATGCAGAAATTAAAAATTTGCAATTATCCACAGAAATAAATTGTTCTGCGACCTAGGTTTCGATGTTTTTACATCATCATCAGGTAACTAACGAATTTAACTGCACACGATGTTCATTGTTAAGGAAGGGGGGAAAGGAAGGAAGGTTGGGGAAAGGGGGTAAGTGGGTGGAAAATGGAAGGGAGAGGCGACCAGAGGAATGGAAGGGGGAGTAAAACGTGGCACGGGAATTAGAGTGAACAACAGCAAGTATACTACAACTATACAAAACTATAACTATATATATATATATATATATATAACTGCACTTAGGATCACTTAAGTGACGAATATATAAAAGTTTGCCAGAGGAAGGCAGACGACAAACACAGATAACAAAAAAATGATGAACACACTTACAAAGTTTCTTGATATTTCGGTGCCACTAGCACCTTGGTCGCAAGAGCGAAGACTGACAACGAAGACTTTTTGTTTTCTGTGTTTGTCGTCTGCCTTCCTCTGGCAAACTTTTATATATATATATATATATATATATATATATATATATATATATATATATATATATAAACAACTACTATATATTGTGTGCACTTAGCTTCATATGTCACCTAATGATAATGTAAAAACATTGAAACCTAGGTCGCAGTAAAATTTATTTCTGTGGATAACTGCAAATTTTTCATTCCTGCTTCAACTTTGTGGTTTATTTGCGTTTTCCTCATGATGGACTTGAGATTTTATTGTATGCTGCGGTGAATATTCAAGACCTCCGATAATTTGCTCAAAACCTTATTTATTCGTTAATTTGATATTTGTCTGCTTTATACCAAGGCTTTTGTTTGTGAATGGCTCTGCGTCACCAGAAGTTAATTATTTATACGCATTGACATTAATCCGTGTATTTTACTGTCTTTTATATTATTGTATACCTTATACTCGATTACAGTCAATGTAACTTCAACTACAGTCGAATTAGGAAAACCTGCTGAAACATTTCGAGTGACATTGGAACAGAATTGGAGATAATACGTTTCCGATCATTTTGCTCCTCAGTTTTATCATCCTCCGATAGATTCCAAGAGCGTTGCTGTCCTCGATTCTTTTCGATGCATCCAACGCTTCAACTTCGCAGTCATGTGATGAGCAACTCGCTTATTCCTGGAACACAAGAGCAAATGGATAACTTCTTTTAGTCCTAAGAGCGTGGAGTGGTGGTCGCTGGTAAGTCAGAGCTACGACTCGGCTGATTATTTAATTCCATTTAAGAGAGAAAATCGAGGATCCATTTCAACGCGAAAGAATTCACGGAAGTGAACTAAATCCGGTTAGAAGTTAATACTGAGTGAAATAGATGCAATCAACTTTGAAGTTATACAAATTTGAATCGATAATTTTAACGCTCGGAAGTTTAAATACGCAAAAGAAATCAGTTGTAAATATTTCGGTACAAAATTTCGCGGCGAGTTAAAATGTTATCCTTACGAAAGGAAGTAGCTTATTGTAAATCTCTCAAGGCTTGGGGCTTCATTACAAGCGTATGCATTTTTAAAATTATTTCTCACCCCTGGGACAAGGATGTTGAGAGGATTATTTTAATTACCTGCTCTTCAAACGACTTGTGTGAGTATCTTTTGCTTAAAGGGAGTGTATTTACATGCGAATTGTGCTAGGTGTTGTGTACACGATATGTAAGACCTGCGTGAATAATATACGGCTTACTAATGGTATTCTTCCGATGTTGATAGGTTTCGTTGAAACATCTCCACTCTGACTTTCAATCTGATAGAACATCACATACTATAGTTTTTTCAGTTCTATGTACTTCATATCTCTTTTAGTTCCATCTAATATGCCTATCCTTTTCCCTTCAATCTACTCTAGCTCCTTATTTCCCACTCATCTCTGCCAAGTTCTTATTTGTTTTCCTAACTCCCGTCGATCGAATGTTTTTCATCCTTCTCCTCATCCACATCTCAAACGCTTGCAAAAATATGTATTCTAATCTACATATCATAGGGTCCACGCAATGTTTGCAATTAAAATAAAGCGCCATCCATCAAAATCTCCTTTCTTAAGTTCGTGCCAACAGTTCACTCTTTTTATAAATACCCCGTTTTTCTGTGGAGGTTTTCATTCTCTCATGCGTGATTTTTTCTGATTTGGTCATTGACAAGTATTAGCTACGTAAGCACAAGTTACTCTTTTTCCTGCGTCTTTATGTTTCTCAACAGCATTCCATAATTGTGGAACGCAACCCGCAAGTGGTTGTGTTCCCCGCAAGCCGCAAGCATAATTGTGGAACGCAACAGCGCACAAAATTCACCACCCCTCTCGCGAAGGCCTCACCGCTAGCTTGAGCCCGCTGAAATACTCGGTTGTTTATCAACTCGTTAACAATTTATATCTATATGTGAATTTACTATGGTAATTGTTATTAAATACTGCTGTTAAGAGCTTCCACACAAGACCAATATCTCGCTTCTACTACTTTTCTTAGCCAGGAAAAAGTTGTTTCATAAATGATACACAAAAGATATCGTACTGTCTATCTTTTATTACAAAATCGTACTACACGTGTTTCGACTGTCTTGCAGCCATCATCAGGGACAACATCATCAGTCGTACCTGATGATGACTGCAAGACAGTTGAAACACGTGTAGTACGATTTTGTAATAAAAGGTAGACAATACGATATCTTTTGTGTATCATTGAAATTGCTGTTCTACAACATCTCGCCTGAGAAAGTGGAATTGGTTCATAAACTTGATATTAACTTTTTATGGCAAATTAGAAAGCTGATCTTTTAAAATTACATTTAAATGTGTGTTTCCTACGCAATACTACTGGTTCATTACGATTAACCTTCAAGTGTCTTCACTATTAAATGTCAAAGACAGCATTCCGTTCAAAAACGCCTAAAAACCGGCATTTTTTTTATCACACCGCAATAAAAGATGGAGTACGTATAGTAAAAATAATTGGCAACCATGGTTAAATGAAAAATAAAACAAGCTAAAGTTTTGTGTAACTAGCATTCATTTAGGTACCACGGTTAATTTTTAATCAGTATTAAAACTCGAGTCTACATAATTTTTGCACAGTAACTCTCTACCTCCTTTTTTTCTGGACAGTGATACACGTCTTTAACTCTTCTTCCAGTGTTCATATTTTCCCTTAGGAAATGAGCTCCTGATTTGCTATATTCGCAGTCTACATCCTTCTCAGTTGACCAAAAACAAAAACATTTTTTCATCTCGATTGAGATCTTCTCAGTATCTCCAGACAACTTCTGATTCAATCAGTAATAGAATGTAGATGTACTCATTTTCACTTTCAATCATTTAGTTTTTCGGAGAGTCCTCTGCAGAGTTTTGTATTTAGATATTTTTACTCAATTTTAGGACTTAGGGTTTGAATACCTTTTATCATAGTCGGAATTCCATTATGATTTATCTTGCATGTTCTTCAATAGCTGCTATCTTGTTCCTGGCTCTCTAAATCGTATCCATGCATTTTATTTCTGCGTTCTTTAGATATTTCGATTTTCCCGGGCACGCCATTATTATTGAGTCGGTTCCTTCCCAAAGACTTCCCCAAATAAGTTAATTTCTGTTCCGTATCAAGGGCACTTTAAGATTTATGGTATTAATGTGTAAACATAACTCCACTCGTCAGTTGAGAGATGCATTTATTGCACTCATTTATTGCATCGTGAAATAAATTATTCTGTGAACTGACCAGTGAGGAGTAAAAGTCATTTTTACTAATTAACATGGATCTAAGAGTAACGACGAAGTGCTTGAGATGGTGGGCGAGGAATGGAAATTTCTTAATGAAATTCAAGTTCGACAGAGTAGGTGGCTGGAGGAGGATGGATGGATAGCTCAAGAATGTGATAGAGGGAAGGATGTTGGGCAAGCGGGGAAGGGGAAGAAAGAGAAAAGGTTTCATGGACATTATGAAGAAGGGTAGATCGATGCTGAGGCGAAAGAGGCAATACTAGAAGTAGGTAGGCCCCTGAAAGTGTTGAAAACCGGAAGGAGATTCTTTGGCCGTTTTCGAACTTGGCAAACGCCTAGTTAACTTGATATCAAGTTAACTTGATCCCAAGACCGACCGGGTAGAATCTTGACTTGACACTTTCGTAGCCCTTTTACGGTGGAAGAGACACCATGCGGCCTTCATTTCGTAAAACATACGAAAAGCGCTATCCGTGTCCATAATTATTGTGGGTGATGGAAGTGGATTACTTCTTTAAAATGCTTCCCAACCTTATACGGCAAAGTAACAGAGAATATTATTTTTTAAATCTTATTGCTTATGAATAAAATAATTCTCATATACCATAATATGGTGGTTAACTAATATGCTTCGATTACTTGGGGCTGCGAAAGTGGACGACATATCGCTCACTGTATTTCACCACAATCAACGTCTTTGTGCAAAAAAAGGCATAATATTTTTTGCCTGTATGAAAAAACACGTAACAATATATTAATGCATTACACTCAGAACTAACTACCTATGATCTCTGACTGTTGACTGATAAATACGCGCGTTGTAACTAACATAATTAAGCTGAAAACAAATTACAATTACTCTAAAGGTTTATTGTCCCACTTCTTTGATGAATGCTGTGAAAACCTCTCCAATGTTAACGTTATTAACAATTATTATGTTCGTTAGCTAACAATAATGCTGCCAATGAAATTATGGCTACCTTAGAGTACTTTCCATCGGACCATAATTCTTTCATATAATTTCTTTCATCATTATTTCATTTCTTTTCCTTCCACAGTAAGGAAGATAGATTTTGTAGGTTCAATGAAGTAAACAAGGACGGTACATTTACAATGCATGGAATTATTCACACAACTATTAGGCCTTACTACAACACACATAAACAACTATCTTTTATCAGTATATTCACATTTGAAAAGCCTTTAAATATAACGAATTCATCAATTTTTCCGCAAAAAAAATAATAAATATCACACAATTATACGTAGTAATGATAAAATAGTATCCATTTGAAAGTTTCTTCACTTCTATCTTCCGTACAAGCCCGTATTATCACACCCCTAGTTCGAACTTAAAACCTAGCAAGCATAGCAAGTCTCCTTTTTCGTTGACTTGGTATCTTTCCTCGATAGCTAGTGAACAAGCGCTTGGTGATGACTTGTCCATGACGTCATAGCTTTCGATGCGTACTAGGTTTCAAGGCAAGATGCTAGATTTGCCAAGTTCGAAAACGGCCTTTGACTATCAGCAAAACCTACCTCTACCAGTAGAATACTATTTAAAAATAAGACATGGATCTCCACTAATTTGAACCGAGTTTTATTCTATTATTTTTTAGTATTTTTGGGCAGAAGTCTCACATTCTGTTGCCGCTTCAACCAGTCAGCCCAGGTTACACGATTTCTTCTCTTCTATCTTCGTTTTCCCTGCCGTTTTTGTTACACAATTCTTTCTCCTGGAATTCTTTCTTACTCCTCTCCAGTCATGTATCCCTCCTTGCCTCATTTGCCCTTTTCCCCGCGCCCTCGCTCGTTCAGACCTCCGTCAATCAAGAAGAGTGCACGAGGGACATGGAGGGAGGACCAGTCAGCATTACGGTTCGGTTTTTTTTCCTGGGCGGGCGTTTGGTTGGATGCTGTCTTTTGTGTTTTGGTGCCCCCGAGGGCATTCTGAACCAACTTCCCAACCGGCAGGTGGGGTTCCCTACAGTCCCTCAACCCCCTCTCACCCACCTCCGAGAAACCCTGCCGTTTGGGAAGAGCCAGGTGCATTTCGATACCTGGAAAGCCGCTGAGGGGATGGTGTACGTGGGTTTGTGGACGCCGTGATTTTGGTAGATGATGGTTGAGGGACGTGCGAGTCGAAAAAGAGAGAGATTGAAGAGGCAGGGAAAGGTTGTAAGCCACCGCTTGATGGGGATGTCTTTCGTGGAAGGACGCAGGAGGGGGCCTGGAAGTAGCCTGTGTTGCGTACACGTTAAAGGTGACGAGTCTACAGGAGCGGGAACATATCTTTATCTTACAATGTCAGTCACTTCATGACCATCCTCAGAGGGTTCCCAAAAGATACCCAGAGGATTGAATCAACGTTTGCCGTCAAATAAATTGAGGGATTGATGAAAGATGCCTACCTTGTTGGATTGACAAGTGGCATTGACACTTGGAAGCCCTCCATAATGAAGAAATAGGCCTCTTGAAATGATAAATGGTGCAAATGTCAACATATTTGTGGAAAATTGCACGATTCATTTTTCCATGATGCTTGAATTCCTCTCAATTTCTTGATATTCTTGGGTTTTGATAGAAGGAATAAGCTTAATACTATCTGGACCGGTTAATTCTTCGAAGGCATCCCCCGAGGTTTTAGCAATTAGCGCTCATTTTAAAAGTACAATTAGTTGTGGCCTAAATAGTCAATGTGTGCCTTTAAAATGACAGTCATCTTCATAAACTTATGACAGAATCATTCTAGAATAAAAATGTGTGGAAATTACTGAGTTGATTCCTCCATGAAAATTGTATACGCCAACTTTCAGATAGACTTTGTTGCATTGACTAGTAGCATTGACACTTGTAAGCCCTCCATAATGAAGAAATAGGCTTCATAAAATGATTTATTGTGCAAATGTCAACATATTTGTGGACAATTGCACAATTTATTATTCCATGATGCATAAATTTCTCGAGAATCTTGGACTTTAATAGAAAGAACAAGCTTAATATTTTCTGGACCGTTTTTCTCTTTGAGGATATCCGCCCGAGGTTTGTACAGATGGTAGTCATTTTAAAAGCACAATTAGTTTTAGAACAGAGTTTATGCGAGCATTTAAAATGACAACCATATTCAGAAAATTAAGACGGAACCTTTCTAAAATAAAAATGTTAGGAAATTACTTAGTTAATTCCTCCATAAATGATATATGCGCAAGCTTTCAGGTAGACTTCAGCAAGTTTCTAGTAGGATTTTCCGAGCAGCCCGTACATTTTTCTTTCCGTTTGTGGCCCGAAAATCCATTTGTCTCTTAATTCTTCCACGCTTACCATATTTTCTCCCCTCTCACCCACTTCAACGAGTAATACCTTAGTGCATCCTCCATTCACTTTCGATCCCCTTTACAAATCCCCTTCAGTAACCTCCTCTCATTTATGATACTTCCTCGCTTGAGATCTTCTCTCCTTCGGTTACTCACTTCTGTTACGTCGTGCCATATCCGAATAAAAGAAGAAAGTATTGATTTTGTTTTATATTTGTGGCTTCGTTAACTTTAGCTGTCCTTATTGTGTTGATGGTTGTTCCGTTTCTTTTTATATATAAATTATAATATTCTGGATGTTTTAAATAATACTGTTTTGTAAATTGTTGAATGTTTCTTTTTGGAAGGTTTAAGATGTTGTTGATTAAAAAAATAAAAGGGGATTGTTGATAGAGGGGCTGCGGAGGGAGAATGGGAGATGCATCGAGGTCTCAAGTAAAGAAGCGTGTAGAACTTTGTAGTACATTAATTAATTGAGAAAAGAGTCGCGACATCACACTTCTCCTCATTCACATCTCTCATGCCTCAGTGCAATATATACCGTATTTTAGTACAGGAATACTAGTCTCTGAGCTACGCGGCGCCAGTAGGTATTGTAGCAAAATGAATTCATTCGTATGCATCACGTTATGTTGAAAGATAACTCTAAAATATGTTTATCTTATCGATTTAAAGGGTTTTATTTAATCATCTAGTCTTATTAATTATTTGTATCAAGTTTTGACAATCCTATTTCAATTTTCTCCATTCTCAAATCCTTACGCCTGTAATACATTCATATTCTATTCATTTACAGTGAGCTTTCACACCTAAAACCCCTCGCTCTGTAATAATATCTTCTCTATTCTCTCAATAGCATCACTTCAGAGTATCTCTGTCTTTGGTTTTTTCGTATTTGTGTGGGCCAATTTCGCAAACATTCCTGTCATCTTTCATAATAAGACCAGATACGATCAAAATGTTTGGATGTTAATATCTAGCAAGACTGGTATACAATATGTATGTATTTGCAGAATATAATTTAAACAGATGCTGTGTTTTTCTCAGCATATTAACTTCATGATAGTACTGAATCTATCCAAGGGCACCTATATAAGTCACGAGGATTAATTAATGGCCTGCATAATCAGCTACTGGTGGCAAGCAAAATGCTTCCCAGAAATGTAACCAAAACGTCCACTCCCGAAACAGCACAATTAAGGCCTTTTACATCGGGTGATTAACAATTAACAATACACGAGCAACAACACCCATGTCCTGGGTAGTGAAAAACCACCCAGGCGGGACTCGAACCCGCGACCCCCGGACTCATAGGCGAGGACTTAACCCCGCCGCCACCGGGGCCGACAAAACGATGTAATTTTCTTATCGTAAACATTGATAACGACCTAATTTTCTCATCGTAAACGGTTTGTTCTGTCCATGCTGTACTTCGTATTCGAAGCTCAAGAAGCCGCGTCGAACAAATTGTGCTAGCCATGCGGGGACTGTATCGTTCCACAATTATATATTGCCACTAGGACTAATCCTGATAGACCTACTGGGATTTAAACCACGGAATTTCGACATGCCGGATCATTTTGCATTCGATCTCAAGTTTCTCAATAATACTCAAGTTTTCTTGACAGTTTTAACGCTGTCGACGTACTGCCCTTACGGTCCATTGAGGGTGGAAAGTTGGAGAAATGAGGACTTCAAGGAAGCCACTGCCGATGAAGCTGAACACTATCTCTATCGCCGGAATCTGCTGTTTAATGAAGTTCATAGTTTCAGTAGCCTATGTACGGTGATGAAATGCAAACTGCTGCCACGTGAACGAATCTAAAGGGACTCAGAATCAAACCATAGGCCTTTGGCTTGTCGTCATGTGATATGACCATAGTTACGTATTACGTCACCTCAATTTGTGGAAGAAATCAATAATTGATGAAAATAATTACACTGATAAAAGTAGGTTTTATTGAATTTCAGATATTCTCCTCCCAGTATTCTACACTTACAGGGGCCTTTCTTGCTCTAGTATATCCTTTTTCTCCCCAGCAAACGATCTAACCTTCTTCATCCTGTAATATGAAATCTATTCTCATCCATGAAACCTATTCACCTTCTTCCGCTTCCCAGCTTGCCCAATATCCTCCCCTCTATCACACTCATTAGTAACCCATCGCCTCTTATTACATCCGCCAGCCACCTACTCTGCCACTCTCGAATTTCATTCAAATGTTTCCTTTCTTCACCAATCATTTCAAGCACTTCCTCGTTAGTCTTCCTCTCCGTCCGCCTCACCTCCATCCTTCTCCAAACCCGCATTTCAAATGCCCGCAGCCTATTTCCGTCCTCCTTTCTGAAGGTTCACATTTCTGCCCCATACAACGCAATGCTCCGTTTAAAGCTCTTCACCAGCCTCTTCTTCACATCCTAACACAAATTCCCCGTCATCAGCTTCCTTCTGTTCCTAAGCGTCTCCCTAGCTAGCGCGATTCTTTTCGCTTATGTCTTCGCTACTATGTCCATTTTCTTCTAGAGTATTAATTAAATAATTAAAATGCTCCACTTGCTCGAGTTTGTATCCTCCAACTTCAACAACGCCAACAACAATGGCGAAAACGGAAATCCATGCCTTACCCCGCGACCTGTAGTTGCCTACCCAGATTCACTATCAGCCACGTTCACCTGTGCCCTTTTCGTCATTCATAAGTTTCGGATTAGTCTCCTGTCTCGCCAATCTATTCCCATTTTCCCTATTATCTCCGTAAGTTTATTTCAATTCACTCTGTCAAAGGCCTTTTCAAAATCAACAAAGCATGTGAAAATATCCTGCTTATACCTTATGTTTTCGAAATTTCCAACTCTTAAACGATCCTGGTGCGGAAAAAAAGACGCGCCATGAATTTATAGTCTTTTAACTCCTTTCTAATAGCAGTTACTTGAAAGGAAAAGGTAATTTGAGGATGAATAGTTGGAAGAGAGCACGTGAGGAGTCCATCTTTCCTCGTCCACCCCACCCAGCACTGTCCACATGACATCCGCCAGTTGTGGCTCCCCAACGCTTTGGTCGACGGGAGGGCGAGGGCGCGAGTCCCAGGAACTCCCTTTTTTGCGCTCATTAGCACTTTCATTCCGTCTCTCTCCCTAAGCAGCAGTTCTCGGCTTCTTTTCCACATTTTGCCAGGAAGAAGTGGAAGAAGAAACGGGACGTGTGAGAAATGGAGGGAAAGAAGAAAGTGAGAGGTCGAGACTTGGGAAGAGGATGAGGAGGAGGGGGAGGACGTTGTACAAGAAGGCTTGGCTACAGCAAGAAATTCTCCGTGAGGGGAGAGACGGACGAGAAGAATGAGAAGTCGGACATGATCCTGGAAGGGATCCTTTTGGGGATGATGAGCGCGCGGGAGACGTTGGGGGTGTGAGGGTAGAGTGAGACAAAAGAAATTCGCCCCGGGCTGCGTAGGTAGAAGTCCCTGCGAGGGAGGCGGGCGGTGGCAAGGTGCCCGGACGGCGTCATCCACTTTGGTTCCCAACTTCTGTACCTTTGCCCAGCATTAAGAGTCACTCGTTCCCCCTTTCCTCTACCATCGTACGTGTGGACGTGAACTAGTGTACTGTCGTTCTCAAGATTCCTTGCCGCACACGCGTTAAGTGTACTCACTCTTAGTGCCTCCCCCCTTGCTCTGCGCGTGTGTGTGTTGAGGAATAGTAAGTACGCGAACAATAAAGTAAAAGCTAGTGGCAATAGACTGTTAAGAGCAATCGTCTCTTTTGATTTTCATTACAAATTGATTGATATAGTAATTTAATACTTTTTTTCTGGAGTAACCGTATATGTTTTTTTTGTCTTAAAGTACTCTACCGGTTAAGGTAGGTTTTATTGAATGTCACAGAGTCTCCTGCCAGCTTTCTACACTTTTAGGGACCTAGCTTTCTCAATTATATCCTTTTTAGACGGAAAATTTGCCACGACTGCTTAGGTATCTTTCACAGAGGCAAACCCAATTATTCTCTCCCTATTTCACTATTCAGCTCGGCATAAATCTGATCTCCCTTACCGTAATAGGAGTCCTAAATAATTTATCTGCGACCAATTGGTTGGAGATTGACTAATTCACTATTAACAGATTTCAAATAATTGTAATAACATTGAGAGAAATTGTAAAAAAATTTCATCTCAATATTATTTTAGGTGGATTCCCGTGACATGCTATTATCTGTCTTTCCGCAAAAAATATTTATGTACGTTTTTATCCATGCATGGACATCATAATCAAACTAAATAAGTCTAAAAAGCCGGAATAAAAAATTTATCTCTAAAAATCTACACACTATATCTAAAAATCTACACACAAGCACCGTATATATGGAGATATTCTGAGATTTAGACCGATAACTCACATATTATTTGTGCTTTCCTCACATAAATAATGGCTTCAAAAGTTTTTGGCCCTCCTCATCATATATTTGAAGTATATATACATTGTGCAGCCTACTACTTTCATTTATTTTAATCGGTACATTAAAGTACTTCCTCTATCTAGTTTCAACCACACCTCACAGTACTATACTCTTTTTAAAACCATCCTATAGCTTCCACGCGAAATGCAGATGCCAATGATATCCAATCCGAAGGCTTCCATCGGGTCAAAAATTATTCATGCAAGTGTATTATGTACAAATGTCATGGGAGGATCCAGGACTAGGTAAGTTTATCGACCAAATGAAGATGGAAGTATATAAGAAGGGATACAAGGAGGTAAAGGGAACTAGAAATAGATAGATAGGTAAGGGTGGAGGGCTGCAGTCAATCAATCTTAGGATATAACAACCAGTGCTGATATGCCGTGGATGTGTGGATTCTAAATGGAGAAGATGAATAGGAGATATTGGCGTTTAAAATGTAGTGGTTAAGGAAGGGACACTTCTGAAGAAGATTCGGAGAAGGCAGAAAATATGATTGGAAAAGGCAATAAAGGCTGTGATGGAGGGAAGGAAGTGAGCGTGGAAGAAGAAGTAATAGAATAATAGAGCGTAGGGAAAAGGTAATAGGCTCTCTGGGTGGGATGAGGAGAGTTAGGTCGTACCCCGAGCTGATAAGTGAAGTTACGCAAGGAGACTAGGTCCTGCAGCTTTAAAAGATCGTATAAAAATTCCTTATTCAATTCTAATATAATCCACATTATAGTATTTGGGCGTTAGCTGTGCGCAGACTTTAGATCTACCTCTACATCTACGTAATACCCTGCGAGCCACCACGAGGGTGTGTGGCAGGGGGTGAAGATCACCAAGCATGCACTATTGCCATGCAAGTAGGATAATTAAGGGAGACATGCTAGAGAACAGGGTCACATGCAGCTAGATGGTTAGTATCTACATAATATGAAAGGGATTATTAGTTAGTATCTACATAATATGAAAGGGATTATTGGTTGTTATTACATATATCATCGACTACAGACTACTCTAACTAGCCTAACTACTTTACCTAGATGTAGCGAATGAATCAATGTTTATAGTAATTTTTTGACAGATGTGTTAGTTTTGAGCCATAGGGTGGACGATTTTTGGAATTTAACATTGGAACAACAAGTTGCAGGTGACCGAGATCTAGCAAAACCTGATTTATGCATAGAGAATTAGAAGTCGAATTTTTTTAGACATTAAAACGAGGAAATCCGACTTGTTACAAACTATTTATTTGAATAAAGGCAATTAGCGGTTTGAATAATTTGTTTTAAATTTCGTTTTTCTTGAAAAAGAGCAAATGCAATGTCTTAGAATTTTAATGAGAAATCCGCGTTTCTCTTCGAGTGATGTTGCCGATAGACGTGCTAGTCCCTGCTCCAAAAATTGAAGAAACTGCCGTTAAGCGCAAGCGCCAGAGCTTCCTGTAGACTAATCGTGCGGGGAATTAACTAATTTTGTACCCCTCTGTTAGGCTATGTATCTCTCTTATTTCTCCCTTCGATCGGACCTAAAAATATAGTGTGGTGTCAAATTGATTTTCTCAGCTTAGCTTTGAAATACACCTTTTTCTTTTTTTTCACGCATCCTAGTGCAGGCTCCGAGTCTTAAGCGGCTTTCAACCTACTAATAATCCCTCTAAAAGCCGAGAAACACTACATGTTAGCTCTTAGCAGCTTTTAACGAGGAAATAGTGTAGTTTAAAGCACAAGAAGTGTGTCGCTCGCCCAAACTACTCGGTACTACTGCCATGGTATCTGGAGAGCACAAGTTTTACTAGTCAACGCATACTGCCTGGTTGTCGTGGGCGGCTCTGTAAGGGAACGAGAGAGGTCTGTGTTGTTGGAAGTGGGCAGGATAAAAGGGGGAGGGTCGTTTTATAAGGGTCTTGTCGACCGCCCTGAGGGATTGCTGTCAAAAGAAAAAGGAAGAGAAGGACCCCGCCTTATACCCCGAGTATTTTTTTGGCCGTAGAGAGGAGAGAAAGAGTAGGGGGATGGAATGGTTTGTTGCGGGGGTGAGGTAAAGGAAAAGTGAGGTGCCGTGGAAGAAGAGGAGACTTGACTGTGTGTTGTTTGTGCGATTCCAGAGCTCTCTCTTCCTTCGCCCACCGACGGCCGACCGCTTCCCTCCGACCGTATTCGGTCTCCCGAAATGTTTTTTCTGCTCCTCTCCGTCCGAGGAAACTGGCCAGCACTTTTTCTCTCGTTTCTTCCTCTCTATCGTCGCTATTTCTTCCCATCTTACTTCCTGTCCTTAAAGTTTTTCCTTGATATTTATCTTCTCTCGTTCCATCCACGCCTTCCGACGTGACAGTGGTTGAAACTGTATTTTGTCAGTTGTCGTGGTGTTCGCGATTTTTACTCGAGTCAATTTGGTAGTTAGAGACTCACATTTGTGACATCTGATCGTTAAACAAACGTTGTACATTTAAAAAAAGTATTCTACCAGTTAATGTAGGTTTTGCTGAAATTCAGAGAATCTCTTCCCGGCTGTCAACACTTTCAGGTGCAACATCCTTTTTCGCCGCAGCATATGATCTACCCTTCTTCATCCAGTCCATGAAACCTTCTCTCTTTCTTCCTCTTCCCCGCTTGCCCAACATCCTTCCCTCTATCACATTCTCGAGCTGCATATCGCCCTTTATTATATCCTCCATCTACCTACACTGCCTATCCCGGATTACATTCCCAAGTTTCATTTCCTCGCCCACCATCTCAAGCACTTCATCTACATCTACATCTACGTGATACCCTGCGAGCCACCACGAGGGTGTGTGGCAGGGGGTAAAGATCACCAAACATGCACCATTTACCATGCAAGTAGGATATTTAGGGGAGATGTGCTAGATAATAGGGGAGCTAGATGGTTAGTATCTACATAATAAGGAAGGGATTATTGGTTGTTGTTACATGCATCATGCACTACGGACTACTCTAACTATATTTCACCTACCTATCCCTTTGCTACGCTGCCTATTGTTCTCTCTTATAGTACGAGGGAAAAATGACATTTTAAATCTATCGGTACGACAATCTATCTCTCTAATCTTGTTAATATGATCAAACCTAGCATAATACGCAGGGGTTCTCAATATATATCTAACGTCATCTGTGAACAACTCTGTTTCGAATTTACTTAAAAGGTTTAACCTAAATTTTAACCTGCGTTCAGATAGTAATTCCCATCCTAGTTCTTCTATTAAATTCGTAACACTTATACAATTATCATAACGGCCTAAAACAAACCTAGCAGATCTCCTCTGCACGCGCTCTAATTCTTTCATCATACCTTCCTCGTACGGATCCCATATACTAGCGGCGTATTCTAAATGAGGCCTGACAAGTGTAAAATAGCTTCTTTCTCGTACTCTCTCATCGCATTTGCCTAGAACTTCCTCGTTAGCCTTCCTCTCCGTCCATCTCACCTTCGCCAATCTTCTCCTATTTTACATCAACTTTAAGAAATGGAGAAGAACTGTACAAATGAGGATTTTTTTGGAATATCTATTGTTTAGCACCCATATTGCAAAGAATACTTTGTACTTTTCTACAATTATTTAATTAGTACTTCGCGTTACAATGCTTTACCGCATCTTTCGGTACAATTGTTTCCATAATACATACCAAATAATTGCTGCGATAGTAACGTAATGAAGGGGGTGTGAAGAAAAACTAACTTTTGGGTTGGAAGGCAGGGGAACATAGTTTAAGGGCTTGTGAAGCGGGAAAGGTTATCATTGGACAAAGAAATTTTGTCGGAAAGGAGTGGGGAGGGGTGCGGAAAAGGAGCTCATTACTTACTCATAAGGAGTATTGTTAGT
Organism: Ceriagrion tenellum; assembly: GCA_963169105.1. Lineage (NCBI taxonomy): Eukaryota > Metazoa > Arthropoda > Insecta > Odonata > Coenagrionidae > Ceriagrion > Ceriagrion tenellum. Next base: position 80,627,966 of record OY720640.1, read on the forward strand.
GTGACAGATATATGGAAGGCAATAGATCATGCAAGATCAATATAATGCCGGAAGTTTGATGGAGGTTAGAAGCTAATAATGATGTAAAGATGTTTAGTACGAGTGCAAAAACCTACTTTGCCCAGTCAGAGTCAATGTATCCCAGAACTAATCTTTCGCAACTATTATGGTCCCTGATTGTAGTGGAAAAAATGGCATTATAAATATATTGATTCTGCAGTTTATTTCCTTAATCTTATGCCTGTGATCGTTTCTACTGTAATAGTTTGGCTCTAGCAGAATATTTTGAACGTCCGGCAAAAACAATGGAGATTGAAACCAATGATAGAATTAGTGAACATGATTTTTTTCTTAGTTGCTGGTTATACTGAGTTCAAACCAAAAACTGATGCCGTTCACTTACGCCGTTAAGGTGGTTGGTGCGCGAATCGTGAGTCATTGAGTGCACATTTCAATAACTTTTCAGGTGACTATAATAAAAGTTCGTGGACCACACATCACTTCAGGTAGTTTGAGCGAAATATCATTTTACCAAGAAATCATTGAATTTGGTCTCATTTTAAAGAAAATTTTCTCACCCTTCTAAAGATACCAAAATATCAGACCCTTATCAAACTACTTTCCGAGATTTTTGACGAAAAATTCCAGACCTTTTACATGGGAAATGTAAGGTGTATACATTCCAGAGAAACGTTATTTTTAAAAAAATTGGGGATTTCTAGTACCTAGATCTCATCAAAGAATTAACAGTGGGTAGTTCGTCTGCTGCCTCGACTTTTTTGAAAATAAATCGTTTTGTTACCACAGAAATATTTTCAGAATCAGTAAAAAAAACCTTCCGTTTGGAAGGAGTTTTAATCGTACCGCGTGAAACAATGAGTCAAATTGAAGACTTAAGTGGATATTTTTAATACATTTCACAGAATTTCACTCATATACAAGTATATTAAATCACTATTCATAATGTAGTATATAATTCATGCTTCCTACAGCTACTGAAATTAAAACGTACAATTCGAATTTTGATATTTTTATTTACAAGTTCAGATGTATCAATGCATATTACTGCACCATTATCATTACAATATTTAATTAATGCTTCCTGGAGCAGCTGAAGATAATATGTATAATTCGAATATGGTCTCGATTATGACTGGGGAACTATCTCACTCAAGCTACCTAAAGTACATTAATGCATACGTTATAAATAGCCATACATATTGTAATATAAATTTGGCAAGAATTAAATGATGATGAATAATGTCTTCAAAGATAACGTTTGTGTTTTCGGATTTCATACCGTGTGTATTAGTAGCATCCAAGGTATTTGAGCATAACTATATATTTGAGCACTTAAATTATTCCCTGAAACATTATTTTCGTGGTTTTTTGTTAGTATAAGATGCTTCTGACCTACTTCCATGTATCATCGAAGATCGTCTCATGGTGTTAACGGTGGTGAAATTTTATGGTCACGAGCTCATCGTACCTCTGAAATTGAAAGCTTTGGGTATTAAGTCTTAAACACCGAGTCTCCACTCAGTTTAAACTCGTCTGCGTGAATCAAGATCAACACCCCTCACTCTGGATGAAGTGTGTTGTGTTTGCTAAGTCCCGCAGACACAAAGGGTGTTGACATTGCAGCCAAAACCAATGACAGGGTTCAGAGTACCTGTGCATACAATGGAAACTTTTACGCGCCGACGTGGCGAGTGATGTCACGACTACTAATCCTGCAATAGCATGCCGTGACCACGTTCCAAGTCTTCAGGTAACTACTCCTTCGAAAGAGGTGATGGTTGTTTGAGGTTTTGCGGTTCAGCAGACTGAACTTAGATCATCCTCTTTGTTGCCTCCATAAAAGTTAGGCCATTGTTCTTTTTTCATCCTTCGTGCTTGAGCTGTGTGATATTTTCGCCTTGTCCAATAATCGGTATTCCTAGCAGTCTCTTTGATATAAATTACAGATTTGATGTCGCGGTGGAAGAGACGGTTCTTACGACGACAATCAGCTGATGCTGTAAGCAAAGGAAGGTCCTTGCTGTGTCCGCCGTCTTCATCATGGAAAGATAAAAATTAACTGAGCAGACAAGAGGTTATCCTTGAGTCCGTTCATCGACGGAGTGGCTACTTGCGTCTATTTGTTATGATTTGTGCCATCCATTTCGATGATAAAATGAAATTACAATAATAAATTGGTTAGAAGAGTAAGCACGTATGAAAAACTGGATTTTTACGAGAAATATGACATTGTGAATATCCCAGATAATATTTGTAATGACGTAGTTTTTATGACTCAATCACCTCTTTTGAATTTATGTCTCCCTACATCCCTAGGTTTGTTAAAGGCCGTTATGATAATTGTATAAGTGTTACGAGTTTAATAGAAGAACTAGGATGGGAATTACTATCAGAACGCAGGTTAAAATTTAGGTTAAACCTTTTAAGTAAATTCTAAACCAATTTGTTCACAGATGACGTTAGATATATATTGAGAACCCCTGCGTATTATGCTAGGTTTGATCATATTAACAAGATTAGAGAGATAGATTGTCGTACCGATAGATTTAAAATGTCATTTTTCCCGCGTCCCATAAGAGAGAACAATAGGCAGCGTAGCAAAGGGATAGGTAGGTGAAATATAGTTAGAGTAGTCTGTAGTGCATGATGCATGTAATAACAACCAATAATCCCTTCCTTATTATGTAGATACTAACCATGTGACCCTATTATCTAGCATGCCTTCATTAAATATCCTAGTTGCATCTCAATAGTGCATTTGGTGGTCTTCACCCCCTGCCAAACACCCTCGTGGTGGCTGGCAGGGTATTTCGTAGATGTAGTTATAGATATACATGTCCTGGGACCCAGTAATCTGGTTGTTGTTTTTCGACCTTCAACTCCACCTGTTCTTTCTCCCCCCCTTTTCTGCTGGTTTTCCCCTTCTATTGTTTACTGGTATTTACGTCACTCCGAACTCCCCCACCTCTGTATGTTCCCTCCCTTACCCTCTCCACCGTCAGAACCTATCATCCCCCTTTCCCCCCTCCCCTCTTTCTGTGTTTTGTTAATTGGTATATATAGAACTGGAAATTTAATTTTTGTGCCTTGAGAATGACATAAAGTGTCGAAACCATGGTCGGTACTTATTAAACAGTGTGGAAACTTACTATCGTCTTTTCATTCTTACCAGTTTGGAGAAGAGTAAGCAGTTGGGATTTGAAGGGTTAAAAGAGGCGATATGGATTGAATTTTGCGGAGAGGTGCGATGAGATCGGTTTTTTTGACAGACTTCTCCCAGAACTTAAAAATTGGTGGAATGCTTACGAGGAAAGTAGAAATGTTAGTTCGTAATAAACTTATCCTCTCTTTAGCATAATCAGGATACATCTACATTTACGTACTACCCGGCGAGCCACTACGAGGGTGTGTGGCAGGGGGTGAAGATCACCATACATGCACTATTGACATGCAACTAGGATATTTAATGAAGGCATGCTAGATAATAGGGTCACATGGTTAGTATCTACATAATAAGAAAGGGATTATTGGTTGTTATTACATGCATCATGCACTGCAGACTACTCTAACTATATTTCACCTACCTATCCCTTTGCTACGCTGCCTATTGTTCTCCCTTATGGTACGCGGGAAAAATGACATTTTAAATCTTTCGGTACGACAATCTATCTCTCTAATCTTGTTAAGATGACCAAACCTAGCATAATACGCAGGGGATCTCAATATATATCTAACGTCATCTGTGAACAAATCGGTTTCGAATTTACTTAAAAGGTTTAACCTAAATTTTCACCTGCGTTCTGATATTAATTCCCATCCTAGTTCTTCTATTAAACTCGTGTTTAAGGGTATTCTCTCTTCCTGAGTATTAAAGGATATTCTCTCTTCCTGTGATGATTTTGAGAACTCTGTCAACAAGATTGTGAAAAAGTAAGGTTGGTTTTTATATATTTTTATTATTATTATTATTTATTTTGATCTAAGAGAAGTTGGTTTTTATTTTGTATAAATTGGGCTTGAATGCAGACGTACATATGTTTACGCCATCCTTGCAAACAATTTTGTGTTTAAGATTGCCTTATTAACCTGTAAATAACCCTTTCATCACTTTATGAGCCGTGCGATGCGTAAGCTAAAAGTTCAATTGGTGAAGCACTGTACCCGACTTCCAGTGGAAACGGACTGTAAAAAAGATTAAAGGTTTTAATAAACATGTTTCTCTGCCACTATAGTAATATTTAAATTACTTCAAGGTTTTAAAAATACTGGCTCTTGAGAAAATCCAAAAGGGAATTGTTTTGGTAAAAATTAGTCATCTTAGGGCGAAATTAGGCTTACATAATGGTTGGAAACATTTCTAAAGGAATTTAATGATATAAACAGCTCATTATGCAACAATATGATCTTGTAAATTTTATACAATTCAGTATTGTAGTTCAAATATGCTATGGAATACCTTTTTCGGCCAAAATGTTTTTCCAGAGAAAAGTTGCCCCGAGTGAAAATGGCTAATTGACATTTACTGTTGAATTAAATTAACTGTGGTTTCAATGTTAGCTAATAATTAATGTGAAATGTGTTAAAAAATCAGGGTTTATTAAATATGAACACAACTAATTGATATGTATATTTTCAATAACTCGCCGCAGGAAAGCAAATTTGAACTTACAAAATAATACCGCATAAAAAACTCATGAGCTACAACGTCATGAAAAGATCAACTCCACAGAAAAATCGGAAAAAATTATTTTTTTCATTTTTGACAGTGAATGCAATTAAAAGGCATATTTTTTGTGGAATCGGAAGTCGGTGAAATATTTGTCAGGAAATCTTGCTCCATTCTGTTCTATCCAGACTTGACAAAAAACTTCCAGAAAGTTCTCGTTTCAATTTTAATAAAATTTCAAAATTTATATTTAACTTTTTTTTTAAGCACTTCCTTGATTTAATTCATCTGACCAAAGTTGCTCTTCAGGAGGCGATTCCGGTTTTTTCCACGACACTGTGCACCTTGGAGGAAATTAAATTCTTAAGTATTCGAATAATATATATTCTTGTGTAATTCTCATCTAGTACATTTTTTCTCTCATAAAGGATAGAGCACGTTACAGTAACTGTTAATTTTAAAGTTTTTCCGTGAAACCTCTGAAAGCCAGTCTATAGATACATATACATCTACGTAATACCCTGCGATCCACCACGAAGGTGTGTGGCAGGGGGTGAAGATCATTCAACATGCACTATTGCCATGCAAGTAGGATATTTAAGGGAGGCATGCTAGAGAACAGGGTCACATGCAGCTAGGTGGTTAGTATCTACATAATAAGAAAGGGATTATTGGTTGTTATTACATGCATCATGCACTACACACTACTCTTACTATATTTCACCTACCTATCCCTTTGCTACGCTGCCTATTGTTCTCTCTTATAGTGCGCGGGAAAAATGACATTTTAAATCTTTCGGTACAACAATCTATCTCTCTAATATTGTATATCTAATCTAATATGATCAAACCTAGCATAATACGCAGGGGATCTCAATATATATCTAGCGTCATCTGTAAAAAAATCGGTTTCGAGTTTACTTAAGAGGTTTAACCTAAATTTTAACCTGCGTTCTGATAGTAATTCCCATCCTAGTTCTTCTATTAAACTCGTAACACTTGTACAATTTTCATAACGGCCTTTAATAAACCTAGCAGATCTTCTTTGCACGCGATCTAATTCTTTTATCATACCTCCCTCGTACGGATCCCATATACTAGTGGCATATTCTAAATGAGGTCTGACAAGTGTAAAATAGCTTCTTTCTCGTACTCTCTCATCGCATTTGCCTAGAACCCTTTTTACGGATCCTAATCTACGGTTTGCTACACTAGTTATTTCCCTGATGTGTTTCCCCCATGATATGTCGTGATGGTGACGCCTAAGTATTCAATAGATTCTACGTTAGATATTATCTTTTTTTTGATGCAATAACTATGCCGGGGAAAGCCATTCTTTTTCCTTAAGTTCATTTTCCTTAATTTCATTCAATTCTATCTGCCAACTATCACACCAATCATCAATTGCATCTAAATCCTTAGCTAAAGACTGACTGTCCTCTTCATTTCTAATATCCTTATACACAACTGCATCATCGGCCAAAAGACGGAGCTTGCTATTTTTTACTACTGCATTCAAGTCAATGGAAGTCTAGGTGAATAGTGAGGCAATACTGAAGAGAGTGATAGAGAAGTGAACACTGGGAAAGCATGGAGGAGGACGTTTGAGGATACGAATTCTGGACGAAATTAGAAGAGAATGACGACATGGGGATCTAATGACCGATCATCTAAAGGTTTGAAAACGGAAGGTATCACAGAAATCACGAAGTTTTAATCATTAATGTCCGAAAATTCCATCCCAGGTACCCATCGGCAGGTGGAATACATTTTTTAAAGTATTTTACTGATAATGTAGGTTTTATCGAATGAGAGAATCTCCTTCCAGGTTCTCTACACTTTCATGGGCTTCTTCACTCCTTCAACTTCAACACTTTCTCGTTAATCTTCCTTTCCATCCACCTCATCTTCTCCATCCTTCTCATCGCCCACATCTCAAACACCTGCAGCTTATTCTCGCCCTCCTTTCTGAGGGTGGCCTTTCTGCGCCATAGAACTGTAATGTAATCAATCGATAAAATAAATTCACATTTTCCAGGAAGGTTATGCGTGGGAAGAATGTGTGCCTGTCGTTTGGGTCATCAAAAACACTTGCACATTACTTTCTGAAGAATAATTGCAATAGTCTATGCTGAGACCTTTGGTAAGCATCATCATTATTGGGTATATGTTGACTATTTCTATGTTAAAGGTAAAGAGAACTTCATCCCCAATCACAAATTGGAATGTGATAATTTGAATAGTGTTTATGGCGAATTTGAATAGTGAAAATGGCGAGATGACCGCTAAAAAGTAAAAAAGAGATGCTGGCGCTGAAGTTAATTAATTATATTTTAGCCTTTATTAAATTCCCCATTGGGACTAAATTAAAATTAAACACAAATTTGAAAATTTCACCCTGAAAAAGTAATTACTTTGAACTGATATTCGCTCGCGGTGCCGCAGGCGTTGGAGCCAATCGATTCAATAAAAACTGTCAGGCATAGTAATTGAATTGATTGAAGCACTCTCTAGTATATCGGACCTAGGTTCGAATCCATATTCATCTGTAAAATCTGTGCATGGCGAACTTATGTTATTTATAGCGAGTGGCTATGACAATCATACTATTCCCATGGAATAAGAGAACTATGCATATTTTTACTGAAATCGGTATTCCCGTGTTACAACTAGTTTCAACACTTCCACGTCATAATCGTAACTAGAACTTGATGAAAGGGTACTCGATCTTGAGGCGTAACCGATGAACGTATATTGCGCCCCACGTTTTCATTTTTATATGGGTTCTTGTTAGGTGATCTGGCCCATATATCAGCATGTGGCATGAACGGGAAACCTTTTTGGGAGTGCTTGTCAAAATCGGCCGATTCTGCGATACAAAATTTTCCTCCAATGATTATAACTAATAACTTCGTTTTTCCCCATGTTTATATTTAGAACGTCCTGTGTTTTGACGTTCAACATCATCTACAGGAAAAACAATGTAATAGGTTATCATCATTATGTTAACAAATTCCATAAAGTTACGCATTAAAACCACCAAAACCTCCCCTATCCCTATCAAAAATGTTCTAAAAAATTGTCATTTAGTATGTTGATGAGAAAAATTATGGAGATGAGGCCCATAAAGTGTGAAAAATTGGAGGATTTTCTCCTGTAGTTAACAAACTAATCAGCCCTAAACAGGTACTGGTATTTGAATAACTTATCTACCTTCTCTAGTAGTTAAAAAAAACTAATATACCTCGATCAGGTAGATTAGTTTTTTAATAATAAAATATTGATATTTGATTCTTTAGTGGTCATGTAAATCAATTTGGGCTGACTAAATGAAAAATATTACTATAAAGCAACTGATCACTCACGCGTCCCCTTTAGTGGCCGAATGAGAAATTGAATTTGTTTTTCCTGAAGTTGGTCTGGTTGGCTTACATACGCCGGGTCTATCCCCGCCACTACACGGTTCCCACTAAATACTGAAAATTAATTCGGCAAGGACTTGTTTCACGTGCCAGAAACAAGCGTGCCACATTTGGCACGTATGCCAAGGATTCCCTACCCCTGGCATTGGGGATTTAGAACTTTGCTTTTCCAGCTATGTGATATTACTATAAAGATATGACTACTTGAGTGGGAAATAGCAGATACGAAAGAAAAATATATCGTCATTCATTTGGTGATATAAAAGATTTTTTTATTTAAACATTGCACCATATTTATTTCAATGTATTTTTGCAAAATAAGGAAGTACGCCATTTACAGCGGGTTTTAATTTAAAAAATTTCAAATTTTATTGTTTCTTCTTTCAAATGGTAATATACTAATGAAACTTTATGGACATGAAGAAAATTACGCCATCTTATGACGAGTCCGTCGTAAATCTTTTGCGAGTGAAAAGTTGAATCTAGTCGATTGCTGTAATTTTAAATAAGAACAAAAACTTTTGTGGAAATACTAGTTGATGTTATCCCTAAGCTCTGGAGATAAATTTCCTCCTAGTTAAATCCAATACGATCAAACCTATAAACATACCTTGCATTATCGCGGTTATTTTGTGCGGTATGCCTAATTTGAACTTCACTTTCTGTTAATCATTCTAATTTTTGTAAGCAAAAACCTCATTAAATTCGGTCCATCTCTTTATGAACGCTTCATCAGCCTTAATCGCTGAGGTCATCGGCTACAATACCCTGGAGCTTGATGTCCTTACACTTCCTGCCGCGTGTTCCTGTAGCAGCTCGGATCGGAATATATACTAGACGATCGTGTTGAATACAACACTTCTGGATCGCTTCTTCCTCACGTAACCGCCTTCTGTACTCTCCATTCTTCAATTAGGCCAATTAATCGGCCAGTGTGGTCATCTACTAGAGCTGAGTCGATAGAAAAAGAACGCGGCACGATCCCGCAACTGAGTTAACAAGGTTCCTCGGCGGGCTGGTGAAATCATAGTTCCGCGCGAGTTCATCCCCTTAGCGTTCTTAGGTACACAGCTCTACGACCCATCGATGTCATTTGCCGATGTGATCGCCAAAAGAACCATCATGGGTATAGCATTTTAGTGATATTCGAGTCTTGATATCGCATTGTGATATTAATTTGAGAACACTAACTACACGATATTCGAGTGTTAATATCGCATCATGACATAGCCTTTAAATCGCTAATTACGCGAACAAGAATACAGCATGAAAATAAACAAGATGAAGACGAAAATCCTAGAATACGGAAGAGAAAAGCTGAATGCAGAATTCACTCTGAGATGAGAGAAATTAGTACAAATGGATTCCTTCCCGTCTCGGAAGTAACATCGCGTGAGATGGAAGAAATACAACGGACAGCAAGCGGAAAATAGCCCACGCCAGGAAGTCGTTCACGGTAAAAATGCAAGTGTGTCTTCTGCTCAAAGAGGATAGGGCTGCAAACTAGGAAGCTGTGTGTGAAAACATTCGTGTGGAGCGTGGTACTACATGGATCGGAAGCATGGACCACTGGAAAAGATGACCAGAACAGGCTATTATTTAACTATTCTACCGGTAAAGGTCGGTTTTGTTGAATGTCAGAGAATATCCCGGTTTTCTCCACTTTCAGGGGCCTATCTCCCCCTTGTATATCCTTTTACGCCTCAGCGTATGATCTACAGAACATACTAGAAGCCTTCGAAACCTGTTATTCGAGGGGGATGCTAAAGATAAAATGGACGGACAAAATAAGAAATAATTAACTTTACCGAAGAGTAGAAGAGGAAATGAACCTATGGAACACGACACAGGAAAGAAGAACCAGATAGAGTGGACGCACTCTGAGAAGCAATGGGTTTGTGAATAACGTAATTGAAAGTAAAAATAGAGGGAAAAGTCCCCAGAGGAAGGCCCAGGAACAAGATCATGGACCAAATGAAGAAACAAGTACATAGGAGGAGCAACCGGGTAGTAAGAGACTTAGCATTAGATAGGGAAGGGTAGAGGGCTGCAGTCAACCAATCTTAGGATTGCACGACCAAGGATATTACGCGGACATGGCTTATGAGATCGCACCACATACCGCTAAGTGTCAAATGCTGCTTGATGTCGCATCACATCTCTCGTCGATTTATAATGTTGGTCATTACATTAAGATTTTCTACCATTGGCGTAGATTTAAGGACGTTCCGCTTAGACTGTGATAGTTTAAACAAATTGTTACCCCAGCTCTTTGTTAAATTGGTTCATAAAAACCTACTTTCGCTGACGACACAAGTTAGGTCATGAAAACCTAAATTACGGAACCAAAAATGCATATTATTACGAGATATTATAACACGAGAAAAAATAACTGTTTTTATTTACATTGAAGCCGACTTTAGCGTAACTACTATGGATTTACCTCATTTTGACTTCAAATGTCGTAATAACGAGCTAGTGACTCGGATATAAATTTATGATATGAATCTATTTTCAGGAAACGGTTCTGGAGTATTTGCTTCTTATGGACCATTTCCGTTAAAATTGTTATTTACTTTGATAGAAAATTACAATTTACCCCATTTGTTCCAACTGCTTAACTTAATTCACGAATATTTAAGTTCAATTTGCGCGAAATATATCATGGATAGGTAACATTTTGTTGTGCGCGTAAAGTGAAAGACATTTTTTTCTATAAGTATCCACATTATGAATGAAATGATATAGCTTTAATTTAACGATGGAACAAAGACAATATTTTGACATTTTAATGTTAGGGTGCGTTATGAAATGAAAAAAGAAATATTATCGTGCACCAAGTACTGCACATGCAAAAATGTGGAGGATTTATACTCACTTTCAGATTAATTTACCATATCCAGTATCCACTTCTATAGCTTGCTGTCTGATATCAACGGGAAATAAATCGCATTTACATATTTTAAAATAAACACTTGTACGATTTCCACACTTTTATTTTCGATACCGATCATGGTTTCAGCGCATTATACCATCATCAGGGCACATTATTCCAAATATCTCAGCCTATTATACATTTACAAAGTGGGGTGAAATCCAAAGGTTCAACAAAGTTTGTGTGAATACGCTCTCTTATATCGTACTATTTACGAACGCCATTTTGTGTATATAATAATAATGTTTATTCTCCCTAACATGTTTCATTACAAATATTTGTTTCCGTATTAAGGAAGTAATGTAGCCTATAAGGCATTGAGCCTGTGTTTAGGCTAATTTCAAAATTATTAATGCTGAAATGAACACGTCAAACCATGATTAACAAAAAATAAAAAATATACAAACAAAATAGGAGCGTAAAAAAAGAAATATTACCACAGTGCTGGATTAAGAACTTACAAAAATAAAAATAAGGCAACTGTACTACAAATGCAATTGAAAATACAACATACTTATTATATCCTAAATTTACTGACCCTTTACAACATGGTTTCTATATCATCAAGTGTCAAAACCATTTTAGAATCAGTCTTTGAAACCTATTGAAATGGGTAGATTCTTTGACATTATTTGGCAAGAGATTATACAATTTGGGCCCCATATACAGAAAGCATTTTTTATACATTGTGAGATTAGGTTTGGGTGTAGGGACCCAGAAACCTCTTCGAAAATTAAACATGATATCACTCCCTAATAAAGATGGACTGTAACCACTACGTAAATAAAAGATTTTCAACACTTTATAGCAGATATATTAGATCGTCTTACACCTAAAGGGGTAATGTAGCATTACAAACATGTGATACGTCTCAAGTAAGGTGTGTGGCAGTCCTTTGGCCTCTAGCCTCCATTATGATCTCGGTAGGGCCGAAGCCGAAAAAGGGGGAGCCCGTGCGGTGGTCAAGGTGCGGCAGCGTGTATAGCCCGCGGGTCTGTGTATAGGGATCTCGGGCAATGAGTGTACAGTTTCCGCAAGGGTGGGTTGCACGCGGGGAATAGATGGACTGCCGCCGAATAGTCCACACCCTTTATCCTTCCGTGCCATCCGACGGGGGTCAGGTCGTGTGAGCCCTCTCCTGTTTTTGCTTGCCTAGTTATACTACTACCTACGTCCCCTTGCTCCGCCACACCTCCAAGCCGATCAAACAAGTTTCTTTGATTTTGGGTCCCTAGTTTTGCCCCGGTTTCCGCCGTATTATCGACCCGTATCGAGCAGGTGGCGGCACACTGAGCAAAGCGAGGGCACACATTACCTGCCGTCGATTCTGTCCCCTCCCCCCCTCCCCTCTGCCACCCACCCTCCCTCCCTCGCCTGGCGTGCCTCGGTCACCCATAAAGGTCATTCTCTCCCTCTTCCCCTCTCTCTCTCCTTATTTACATCCCATTCCAGGATCAGCTGTGACCCAAGCGAAGAGAAGCGAAGAGTTTTTGTTCTATCTCCACCCTTCCGGGGAAGTACGAGGCCGCAGCATCCGATGCACTCACTCGTCTGCCGCAACTGGTCCATTTGAACCATCCGTAACATTTTTTTAAACAATTTCATCGTGACCAGATGGTTTAGATCTACTTATTTCCTCGTCCACCATCTCAAGCACTTTCTCGTTAGTTTTCCTTTCCTTCCACCTCACCTTCTCATCGCCCTTCTCGCGCTCACTCGTCTGCCGCAACTGGTCCATGTAAACTATCCGTAACATTTTTTTAAACACTTTCATCGTGACCAAACGGTTTATATCTACTTAATTAATTGATTTTTTTCGTATACTTCTGTGTTCGAAAGATAAGAAAGAAGATTATGGAATAGTATTCCCAACGATATTAAGGTTTCTGCCGCTTCATCTATATTTAAGCGAAGATTTTTTCACTATCTACAAGCTCTTGAGAGATAGCAACTTGTGGTGTTTTTGTTTTCTTTTTCCTCTGCTCATTTATTTTGACATTACATAATATATCCGCCCATTTCTGTTCACTTTCGCTTGTAACATTTGAGCTTTAATTATTGTATAAATTCTGTGTTCCTAATGGACGATGAAAAAGTCCAGGAATAATAAATTATATAATTATTATTAGAGTTTAATCGGGATGTTTTTACCCGTGTCATTGTTTTCTATTTATGCTTGAGAAATGGTAATACAGGCATGGGAAGGACTTGAGGTGGGAATCATAGTAGGAGGTCATTTGATAAAGTCGGTTATATTCGCGGGCGATAAGGCGTTGGTTAGTGGATCTTCGAAGGGACTGCAAGCTTTGACAGATGCTTTAGGAATACAGTGTGATATATTCGGAATAATGGTAAATCAAAAGAAAACAAAAGTAATGAGATTCTCTGAGACAAAGAAAGCGAGGCTGGAGGTAAAAATTAGAGGACATAAACTCGAGCAAGTAGATCATTTTAATTACTTAGGCAGTACGCTAGGAAAAAGGCGGACAGCAAAGTAGTATTAGCAAAGACATACCTAAAAGAATAGCGCTAGCTAAGGAGGCGTTCAGTAATAGAAGGGAGGTGATGACGGGGACATTGGGTTAGGATGTGAAGAGGAAGCTGGCGAAAAGCTTTATATGGAGCGTAGCGTTGCATGGGGCAGAAACGTGGACCTTCAGAAAGGAGGACGAAAATAGGCTGCAAGCATTTGAGATGTGGGTTTGGAGAAGGTGAGATGGACGGAGAGAAAGACCAACGAGGAAGTGCTTGAAATGCTGGGCAAAGAAAGGAAACATCTGAGTGAAATTCGAGATTAGCAGAGGTGGTTGGAGGATATAATAAGAGGCAATGGGTTACTCAAGAATGTGTTTGAGGGAAGGATGATGGGCAAGCGGGGAAGCGGAAGAAGGAGAATAGGTTTCATGGAAGAGAATAGGGTTCATGCTACAGGATGAAAAAGGGTAGATCGTTTGCTGAGGCGAAAAAGGTTATACTTGAGCGAGAAAGGCCCCTGTAAGTGTAGAAAACCGGGAGGAGATTCTCTGACATTCGATAAAACCTACCTTTATCGGGATAATACTTTTTTTTTAATTATTGTTTTCTTCCACAAATTGTGGTGACAAATAGGTAACTATGCTTAACCAAAAGGCCCATGGTTTGATTGTCAGTCCTTCTGTAGCCAATTCTCACCCTCCTCACTGGAGGACGAGAATTGGCTGCAGACATTTGAGACATAGGTGTGGAGAAGGATGGAGAAGGTTAGGTAGATGGAGTGGAAGACGAACGAGGAAGTGCTGGAGATGTTGGGTGAGGATTGGGAACTTTTGAATGAAATTCGAGATCGGCATAAATGGTGTCTGGAGGATGTAAAATGGGGTGATGGATTGCTGTAGAGTGTGATAGAGGGAAGGATGTTAAGGAAGCGGGGAAGGGGAAAAAATAGATTAGGTTTCCTAACCCTTTCCACCCTAGCCCACACGAAAGCACGGGTTCGGTTTTCATTCTATCCTGGGGAAGTCAGCTCAATGATCGTGCTAGTAAATTTTGAGAAAAATGTGATAAATATTTTTTGTTATTTTTCCCTAAAACTGGATATCAAAACATCCTACAACATCACAGTAAAATTACGACATTACAGTTAACAAATCTCAGGGTGCAAAGGGCTAAACGGAGTGAAGATGGCTAGATCGTATGCGGAGGTGAAAAAGGATAAACTATGGATAGATAGGCTCCGGAAAGTGTAGAAAACCGATAGGAGATTCTCTGACATTCAACAAAACCTACCTTAACCGGTAGAATCCTTTATTTCTGATTGTTTTCTAAATGTCATTTGATGGAGTTATCTTGGAGAAACCAATCTAGATACTGATGAATATGGAAGCAAATTGACGTGATAGGAGACTCATCGGAAACATTTTTATGGTCCGAAGGGTACAGGTGAGGGTGGATAATGGTGAATCAGCGTGGGCTGATCTTGGACGCTGGGTTATACAAGGCTGGCCGTTGTCGTCTTTGCATTTTAACATATGTGACGAGAAAACTGTTAGAGGTGTGGGAAGAGCTGGTCGTTGGAATCAAAGTAGGTGGCCAGCTCTTAAAGTCGGATTCACGGACGACCAGGTGTTAATCGATCGTCGATAGAGTTACAAGCTTTAACTCCTAGATGCATGAGAAA
Organism: Ceriagrion tenellum; assembly: GCA_963169105.1. Taxonomy (NCBI): domain Eukaryota; kingdom Metazoa; phylum Arthropoda; class Insecta; order Odonata; family Coenagrionidae; genus Ceriagrion; species Ceriagrion tenellum. Next base: position 80,643,166 of record OY720640.1, read on the forward strand.
AGCAGAGCGGGAAATGATGATGATAAATCATATGGAAGCAAATGTGTTGAGATTTCCAGGTCAAAGAAAGCGAGGCTGAACTTAATCGTAGGAGGGCACAAATTGGAGCAAGGAGAGCAATTAAATACTTCGATATTACGTCAGAAAAAATGGGTAGAATAGCAAAGACATTGGGAGGAGGGAAGCGCTAGCAAAAGAAGCGTTCGGCAGAAGGAAGCAGCTGATAGTGGGGACTCTTGCCTCCCATTATATCGTCCTAAATTCCTCCCTTCATTTAGCTATGACTCCTGTAGGCTGTCGGAGGTTGTCGATATTCATGAAGCATGAGTTTCCTCATATTCTCATTAAAATTTATGGAACCAGCACGACGCTTTTTACGATACTGTGGCGTGAAGGCCATCTTGTGAAAATGATTCTGCTACTCATCGCAAAAATAAACTGTCGACGAATATGAGCGATAAAATTTTCATGCATCATGGATTCCTTTTCTTCTCACTTCCGCGTTTACCAAGCGTCTTCTCGTCTCGATCGTCCCCTTCGTAATACTCGACTTGTCCGCCATCCACCTTCGTTCCCCTCTCTGAATCTCCGCAACTAGTTGCCTTACTTCTCTCGCTGAATTCGACTCTTCCTCCTATGTTTTCCTCATCTGTCTCAACACCCATCCTTCGGCACCAGTTCCGTTAGGGTATTTAAATGTTATTTTCATGAAACGAAGGTATTGCTACAGTCTAAGTTGGTTCGAACTCAATTCATCCGACTCGCCCTTACTCTGAATTCGAGATGTAATGTAGTAGAAGTTCTTTTTCCACATTTGCGCACTTTTTAGGTCAAAATAATATGCATAACTACGCTTCCGTATAATCATTTCCCTGCTCACGCAATCTTCGGAATTCCAGCAGCGATTTCTTTCGTAAATAGTTTCCTTTACGTTCAGTTGTGCTTGCATCATTTCCTTTCTCCCAACAATGGGTCGCAGTTCTTGGTATAATAATTTTTCCGACATAAGCCTGATATTTTAAAAACAATAAGATGACATCCTCTAAAGCCTATATTTGAAGACCATACCGACTTAAATCATGTCAAGCCCCATCTTAAGTACACTTCGCTGAATAATTGTCTCGGTGATGAATTCAGCACGCCTCTTCTCAGATGTTTCCAGCCGAATACCAGAGAATCGCTTGTGAAAGAACATGGTGTTTTCATATCGCCCTATTTCTCAAACGTTCCTCTGCTTCCTGGAAAGAAACCTTTTCTCGGTTTCGTTTATTTTGTCAGTGGTCTTTGGTGAGAAGCCCATCAAGGCGTCTCTCAGATACGAGGAGTTCAGCGATACCTATCATTACGAATAAATACACACCCTATTCCGGAATTGAGAAACAGATAAAGCATTCGTGCCGTCCTCCTGCGGTTGCTTGAGTATAAACCGGAATTTTAAAAATGATTCGGAGGAAAGAACGCCGTGCCGGAAACTCTTTTTCGGGCATTCTGTCGCCACCTGACCCCGAACCTTGCCCTTTGCGGAAGAAGTTTCCTCCTCCTCTTTTCCTTTCGGGTTTTTCCGAAGTTTGGACGTTTGCTCCTCGGCAGGTCGCGTTGCTGCTTGACTATTCCGCTAGCCTATCAAATTAATTTCTTTCATTCCAGTTTCATTTTTCATGTGTTGGAAGGGCTTGTGTGCTCCGATGGCCCCTAGAGCTGAACTGGCGGTGGCTACGCTACTGGTAGGCCCCCCCCAAGCCAGATATTTGGAAGGTAAGAAGACAAGCTAATAGGAGTCCACGCAGAGTCTATTACTCAGTGAGGAGGCTGCAAAAGGCGTATGATCCCAGTTAGGCATGGGCCAAATGTATTAATTCACTGGTAATCGAGTACCCGAATGACTATCTGGGTACCTGGACGAGTACATGAGTACTCGGATGAATGCTTGTGAAACCAAATGAATACCTGGATATTAGGTATTCATTTGAGTACTTGAGTGCCGCGATTAAGATTCGAGTACTTGGGTAAATACCACTGAATACGAGTACTCAAACGAATATACAGGGGAGTACCGAGTACCACGCCATTGGCCATGACATTCGACTGGGTATTCACGTATTCATATGAGTATTCAAATGAATACCTGATATCTGTATTCATTTGAGTATCCAAGTATTCATCCGAGTACTCATGTACCCGTCCGGGTAATCTGGTATTCATTCAGGTACTTGATTACCAGTGAATGGATACATTTGGCCCATCCCTAACCCCAGTGAGGCGGCCTCTCTTGATCCTGTCACGTAAAAAACACTGTTGAGAAGGCCGCAGAAACCAACTCAGTTAAAATAAAACCTTGAAATCATGGATAGTACTTCAAAATCGTGAGCATTTGGCAGTTTAACACGCCTGAGGTCTGAATAATTTACGAATTAGCTCTGTATGCGTTTTGAAGCAGTGCTGGAGAAGAGTTTAAAATGAGGTATAGCGCTGTACGCGGGAGAAAGGTTGGCGATGAGAAAGGAAGACGAGAATAAGCTGCAGGTGTTTGAGATGTGGGCTTAGTGGAAGAGGAAGGTGCGGTGGGCAGAGACCACAGACAACCGGAAAAGAGGAAGAAAGAGAATGAGTTTTATTTTCGGAATAGTGAGAGGTAGGACATACGCTGAGATGAAGAAAGAAACTGCGTGAGCAGGTGAGGATTTGGACGTTAAAAATTAATAGGATATTCGCTCACTTCCATTTAAACCTTCTCAAATCATTTTTTAAAAGTATTCTACCGATTAAGGTAGGTTTTGTTGAATGTCAGAGAATCCCCTCCCGGTTTTCTACACATTCAGGGGTCCATCTTGCTCTATTATATCCTTTTTCGCCTCAACATACGATCTATCCTTCTTCATCCTGTCCATGAAACCTATTCTCTTTCTTCTCCTTCCTCGCTTGCCCAACATCCTTCCCTTTATCACATTTTTGACCAATCTATTGCCCCTTATTACATCCTCCAGTCACCTACCCTACCGCTGTCGATTTTCAATCAGAAGTTTTATTTCCTCGCCCACCATGTCAAGCACTTCCTCGCTAGTCTTCCCCTCCGTCCTACCACCTCACCTTCATCATCCTTCTCCACATCCACATCTCAAAAGCCTGCAGCCTATTATCGTCCTGCCTTCTGAGGGTCCACGTTTCTGCCCCACACAACGATACGCTCCAAATCAATCAAACTCAAACCTCAAGTCTCCGAAACGATGATAATCATCAATCAAAACAAAGAATGGCGGATTAAAGAGACAATAGGTGAACGAAAGCTGGGACCAAGAGATGGTATATTTTGGAAAAAAATGATGTGTAGTACTCTAGAGTATAAGCGTAAAGATAAGACAAACGATGACGAAACGAGAGTCAATATGGCTCTGATACGTGGCCCATGAGAAATGAGTTTTAGTTAATACTGAATTGACTCGATAGGTTGGCTTTGGTTCCAAGTAGATTGGGTGTCTGTGTTCTCTGTGCCAGAGCTAAAGTATTTACCTACTATTGCTTTCATTTTGAAATGAGGTTGTTCTGAGTCTCGTTTTTTTAGAAACATACCAACAAAAAATCAGTCCATATGTCTTAACTTACCATTTAAAGGAATACAAGAATAGTATATTTTAGCGCGAGGTAATATCATGCACAAAATTCAAGTATTTGCCTCAAATTGGAAAAAATTCTAGAGAGTACTGAGTACAGCAGATAAACTGAAGGAATATACCTACGTAGCTTAAAACGCGTTTTCATCAAAACCCTCATCCATGAACTTCGATAACTTTTCAACTGATTGCATTTATTTCTTTCAGCATTAGACAGCCGTGTATCCGTAGAAAATATCTTGTCATCCCGTAATCTTCAACGGACGGTGTAAATAGCGGTTGAACATAAACTTCTTGCATTTCACTCCAGTCATGAACACATTATTGCAGTTTAAACATAGATTTCCATGGAAGTGCACAGTATGTCTTTGCATCGTCGAGAATCTACATCTACATCTACGTCATACCCTGCAAGCCACACAAAGGGTGTGTGGCAGGGGGTGCTTTCGCACCAGGCATGCATGAATGATATGGTAGAACACCGACATCACATTAAAACCCGCGTACCACACATGCAAAGCGTCAATTAAAAATTTAATACCCAAGAAACACTCTATCTTCAATCGTTCAAACACGCAAGGGATACAAAGACTACTACTACAGATTCGAAATATCATGCATAAATAAGAACATCAATATTTACATCATGCATAAATAAGAGAGTAGAGAATATAATGAGAAAGATTTACTGCCTGCCTACTGTCAATACTCGAACTATTCATTACGACGATCACAGCTGTTATGGTCCCGAATGGTACGCGGAAAAAATGACATTTTATACCTATCGGTTCTACAATCTAGCTCTCTAATTTTATTGGCGCGATCTAATCTGCCGTAGTACGAAGGGGTTAATAGTATGTTTTTACGTCGTCAGAGAAATGATTTTCCTGAAATTTATTTAGGAGGTTAAGCCTATCAAGAATACTATGAGAGGAGAGTGAAAAATGTTTTTGAACTTGGACATGGAAAATAGAAGAAGTCGAGCATTGAACGTATCTGGGTGGCATTTTAGAGGAAAATAGGTTAAATGGTCGGGGCATGATATAGAATTGGCATTTCAATAGAAACTTTGTCAAAGAGTAAGGAATGAATGAGGGGGGAGCTCAGTTGATATGTAAAGAAAAGGCAGGTGAAAACTCTAGTATGGAGCATTTCGCTACGTGTATCGGAGACGTTATCTTTACGAAGGGAAGATGTACCTAGACCTGAGGCGTTAGAAATTTGGGTGTGGAAAAGGATCAAGAGGGTAAGTTGGGTGACGAGATGGACGAACGAGGAGGTATTTCTGGTTGGAGAGGACGGGAAGCTGGTGGTAGAGGTTCGGAGGAGGCAGACAAGATGCATGGAGGATGTTTTGAAAAGGGAGAGAATGTTGAAGAGGGTACTAGAGAGGAGAATACCGCAGAAGCGTTGAAGAGGAAGGAAGAGGATTGTATTTCTGAACGACATAAGCAGTGGAAGACGGCATTAAGAGTTTAAGAGGGATCTAATGCTGGATCATGTATAGTAGGCACAGCAAACGATATGCCAGATTTATGACATTAGAATAAGATTTGTCCAAAAACCTATCAATCAGCTCGTATAATACTAAAATCAATACTAAAATCAAAAGAGTGGACAACGTAACTGAGACCTACGCTGTCGATAGTGTAAATCAAGAAATTTCTATGTACAGTTATCCGTAGGTTTATTGCCTACTACATCAATGCCCCTTTAAGCTTTAGAAGATTTATTATCATTCACGTTCTACTTCGTAGAGTTCTAATTTATTCGCCATTCATGCATACGTCTTAACTTCCTATGCTACTAAATTTTCGAGCGTTTCAGTTCGTAAATATTTGGCTGACTTTTTTAGTTCCTCTCCGAAAATCAACCTTCCCAACAGAAACTGAATCGAATGACCTCTCATTCCTGCATTTCAGTTGCGTTCTTTTTTTTTACCTATATTGCAGGGAGAAAGAGCCTCTTATCCCATAATAATTTAGTCCGACCTATTTTAACGCATTAATTTGAAACTCAAAGGTGAAATGCCTATCGATAGAAATGTTTCGGGTCTCTCGTGCTTCATCGATATTGCACTTATCCCTGGGGAGGAAGTCAAGAATTCACCTGAAAGAAATTGAGGTCGTAACTCAGTTATACGATGCACTGAGAGGAACGGGTCTGGCGAAAGCTTGCGGTCCGTTGAAATCGTGGAGGAAACATTTGAACTGATCTGCGTATCACGCATTGGACGAATCAATGCGAGCATAGCTGTAGTAGCACATTTATCCATAAATATTCATTAGCAGAATTTTCATTCATATTCATCACCCATAATCTTCATACGCCATTCTTTTTCGTGATAGGCAAAGTAAAAAAACTTAGATTCTCTTTTGACTGTTACTTTTTACGGGATTCATTCCGCGATGTATGTTTTTTTTATAATATAATAATAATAATAATAAGACAAATAAAGCAGTTCAGTTAACCTGATGAAGCTGGCAGGAGGACCAGCGAAATATTGTTGTTTTAAAAAAAAAAAAAAAAAAAAACATACATCGCGGAATGAATCCCGTAAAAAGTAACAGTCAACACTGCATCCGCGGAAGCCTACGAGCTAATTTTAGATTCTCTTTATTCATTTAGTTATTCTACCAGCTGATTGGTAGGCTTTCGGCAATACTAATCCTAATCCATGTTCACTCCCATGGATAGTCAGTAGATCCCTCTTCAATTCTCCATACCGTAGTACTCCCATCTATTACCCTCCTCAGCATTCGCTCTCGCTTCTCTTCTGCCTCCTCTGAACCTCCGCCACTCTCCTCTTCTCCTCTCCAACCATATCCAATACCTCCAATCCATCCTTCTCCAAACCCACGTTTCAAACGCCACAAGTCTAAGTACATCCTCCTTGCGCAATGACCAAGTCTCATTGCGGAGGGAGGATGTACGCAGAGTATAGGGATAATGTACGTAATAACTCATATTTCTGCATAAAAAATTGCGTGCCAAGTACATTTAGGCACAAAATTTTCAACAGGCATATTTTAGGGTGTGAATGAGGAGTATACTTAACAGATGAAATAGACGAGAAAAATGACAAACCTATTTGTCACAATGGAAATGGGGGAATCTGAAGATGATACCTCTGTAGCCAAAGCCATTTGTGGTGATAAAAAAGGTTTACAAGAAGGTCTATTTAGGTGAGAAATAGTCTCATATCGAAGAAAACCAGAATACTTGATTTAGTTCTTTCCCGGCGTATTATAAAACCCGGGTGGAAAACCCGAGAAGACTTCATCACCAGAATACTTAAATGAATAACATCCCATTCACATAATGTGTTCGTTATGAGGACGTATTTATGCCCATCGAAAAATATTCACATATACATGAAAAACCGGGAGTTGAGAGAAACGAGGCATAATTAGTAGCATAGTTATTACAGAAGATTATCAGTAGTTGCTGAAGAAAAATATAGTACGTGAATGATAGCATAACATTTATTTGAGGTGCTCGTTACGAGGTCGTACTAATGTCCTATAAGAGAGCACACAAATTGCAAAGACCAAATAACCGGGGGAAGAGAGAAACGGGGCACAATTTATTATACAATTACTGTGGAAGATGTTTAAATACCGATATCCTTTAGGGCTATATCCCAAAACTAAAGAACACGGACGTTAAACTCTCTCCTCTCTGCCTGTATGGTTAACCTACTTGAACCGACTCTCTCATTTTACAGTGTCTAGCCTCACCCTAATCGGAGAACGCTAGGAATCCGATTACCGTCCGATGGTATCAATCAGTCAATAACGAGTGATGTAGACTGACGTTACGTGTATAATAATAGCAGTAGGTAGTTAATGTCACTGCATGCATGCGCTCTTTCTATGATTGTGTCAGTTAAGCTTACTTAATCTGACGCATCCGTTTTCTGTAGCTCTAATATGAATTTATGATTATCTGGAGGAGATATTAAAGTTAGTGTGGTCATTAACGTTGGAGGACACAAACTCGAGCAATTAGAGCAATTTAATTTCTTATGTAGTATGCTAGAAGAAAACGGACATGATAGCGAAGACATACGGAAGAGAATAGCGAAGATAATTGTATGGGGTAGAAACGTGGACCCTTAGAAAAGAGGACGAGAATACGCTGCAGGAATTTGAGATGTGGGTGTGGAGAAGCATGGAGAAAGTGCGGCGGACGGAGAGGAAGATGAACGAGGAAGTGCTTGAGATGGTGGGCGAGGAAGAAACTTTTGAATGAAATTCAAGATTGGCAGTTTATGTGGCTGGAGGATGTAAAATGGGGTGATGGGTTGCTGAAGACTGTGATAGAGGGAAGGATGTTGAGCAAGCGGGGAAGGGGAAGAAAGAGGATAGGTTTTATGGACAGGATGAAGAATAGTAGATCGCATGCTGAGGCGAAAAAGGATGCATTATAGCAAAATAGCCCCCTAAAAGTGTAGAAAACCGGGAGGAGATTCTCTGACATTCAGAAAAACCTACCCTAACTGGTAGAATACTTTATAAAGTTTATAAAAGCAGGGTAGGCAGTTAGAAGTGTGGTTTTTTAGGAACAAGGAGCGTGAAGATGTAGGTGATGATGATGGGTATCGGGCTAAGGGAAATAAAAAGAATAGGCCTTCTTTATGACTGCATGTAAAGTGAATGCCGAGGTGATGGATCAAATCGTGTTAGGAAATCGGGGCCACGACCTGTAAAAGTTAACGTCATATTTTACTCCTTACGTCGAAACTAACCCAAACCTTTAGAATACCTCTTACAATACCGTGAGTGAAATTTTCTCAGTTTTTCTCAAAGCCCGCCGACGACTGAGATAATTCTCGCTAATAGTAATAAATGTGTAGCATAGGTTTGGGAATAAAAGCTAATTCTATGCGCATATCTGGTGTAACTTCTTCCAAATGATGACTACTACGTTTAGCATAGTGATTAGTGTAATAGGAAATACCTCGGATCAAAAAGTAAAAGTGAGTTTCTACTTCTCTCTGGTTAGGTCACACCTCGTATGCGCCGCGAGATTTCGGACTCTACCAAATAATCAACAAAAAACATAAAATACAAGAGAAAGCTATGCGTTTCGTTAAAAACTGCTAAGAGCGAACGTATAGTGTTTCACAACTTTGAGGGATTGAGGTGGGAGCCCCTAGTTACTCGGAGGCTACACGCTAGGCTTCGTTTGCTTGAGAAATTCATAACCAGTGTATTTCAAATGGACACAGAGAAATTCATTTTGACGCTACAGTACATTTCTAGGTCCGACAGAAGCGATAAAATAAGAGAGATACACTACCGAACAGATTGGGACAAAAAATGGTTCTTTCTTAGCACAATAAGCGACCATAATAAAAACTGAGCTCCGCTTAAAACACTCCCATAGTATACTTCACCATCTTACCTCCCGGAACCGTATCATATACTCTTTTATACGGCTGGTGTCCCAACACCCCATGCCATACCACCATGCGGCGGCTCGAAAGATAGTATGTAGTTGTACTTCTTTCTCCTTTCCTAATTTTCCCTTATTTTCATCTACATCTACATCGATGAAATACCGTGTAAGATACCACTATCTTTGAAAAGTAGCATAGCTTCATTCATGTTGAATGAATATACTTGCTATTCTCCCACTGATTTATTTGCTGGCACGACGCGTTTCAACACATATTATGGCATAATTATGTGCGGCCCATGATTATGCCACAGTGTGGTGAAACGCGTCGTTGCAGAAAATAAAATTGTGGGAGATTACCAAGTGTTTTTATTAAAAATGAATGTATACAACTTCCACCAATTACTGCCTGATACAGCTCAATTTATTAGCATAGCTTCATTTTTATTCTTATTTGCGCATGGAAAAGAATATTTGCAGTAAAACGATTTCTAAAGTTCCGCTGGAACCACAAATGTCGGAGCTATTTCTTGCGAGATGGATTTTTTTAAATTATTCTACCGGTTAAGGTAGGTTTTGTTGAATGACAGAGAATCTCCTCCCGATTTTCTACACTTTCAGGGGCCTATCTATCGTTAGTAAACCTATCCTTTTTCGCCTCAGCATTACAATTTAACATTCACCCTGTCAATCAAACCTATTCTCTTACTTCCTCTTCCCCGCTTGCCCAACATCCTTCTCTCTATCACACTCTTTGGCAACCCGTCGCCCCTTTTATATCCATAACATCCTCTAAATAATGCCTGAGGTTATTTCCTCCACCGGAACTTAGATGAAGATCTGCGTTGTTTCGCTATATCTCCCGAGTAGCATTGTGATTTCCTCTAAGAAAACTATTTTGATTTCCGTTCATGGGGAATACACCAGGTGGTGTGGCAATGTTGCGTCTTTCTCTCCCAACCGATCTAATTTACGGTAGTAAACGGCTAACACATTTTTGATGTGCCCTACACATGCTTGGTTTACGTTCGCAATGAAATCGCGACATGTGAAGTGACGCCTTGAAGCTGCACTGTTTCAGCTGCAAGTTTAGCGCAGATATACGATGCCCTCGCACAATATTGCCTTCTTGAGTGACGCTGGTTTATGGCGTTATAAATTTCACGTTTACTTCTGTCACGCGGAGACCTAGAGTAGGTAGCAAGTCTTGTATCGCAAAACGCGATGCTGGATATTTGTTAGCGTCCGATGTCGATGTTTTTTTCTCCTTCTTTTATTGAGCGCTCGCATCACGTTCGTCGCCTCATGTTTATTGGTTTCCGTCCTGCAGTACCCAGCTGCAGTGCTGAAAAAAAATACGAATCGGACCGAGTGACAAAGCCTTATTCGATAACTTTAGTGTTCAAAAGTGACAGATATGGATGTAGAATGTATATATCATGAGAGAGGCAAACGTGATTAGATAGTTCAAAGGTCGATAACATAGTGACAGAGTTTCTACCCAAGAGGGCTTAAGCGCTAACCGCTGGAATAACGTAAGCTCTCTGCTGTGATTGAGGAAGTTTGCACGAGATAGTTCCCTAGTCATTATATAGACCATATTCGAAGTATGCGTTTCAATTTCAGAAGCATGAATGAAACATTCCATTATAAATGGAGCAATAATATACTTTCATACGACAGAAATTCTAAATAATTAAATAAAAATATCCGGATAAGTTTTAACTTGACTCATTTTTTTCTTGTTTTGAAATTAATTTTTTAATTATTTAAAACTTGATAAGTTTTAACTTGACTCTTTTTTTTCGCGCGGTGCATTTAGAACTTATTTCCAACGGAAGGTTTTTCTGATTCTGAAAACAATTCTGCGGTGACAATACGATTTATTTTCAAAAATGTTTGAGAAAGCATACAAACTACCTACTGTTAATTTTTTGACGAGATCTAGTTGTTGGAAAATCCTTTTTTTAATCTCTCTGGAGTGCATAGAGGTACCATTTCCCGTTTAAAATGGTTGGTATTTTTTCGTATACTTTCCGAAAAGTAGTATGATTAAGTATTCGATATTTTGGTATCTTAAGATGGTAGGGATATTTTTCTTAAAAATTAAACCAAATTCAGTGATGTATAGATGAAATAATTTTCTCTCAAACTACCTTAAGGCAGGAAATAGGGCATAGCTGTATGAATACCTGGGGATGAATCCTGTGTTAACGGTAGTAGTATTAATTTGGATGGAAATTATGTTACAGACATGTACGCTGCAGTCGGCGTTTTAGATTTCCTCGATGAACTTGCTCTCTAAGAAGTTATTTTTCCTCTTCATCCTTCATGTAGAATGTTTTCAACTATCCTCGTTTACGATGGTAATCGAAGTTTAAGTTTCTGATAAAGTTTTATTTATGATGAGATGTAAATAAACTTGACCTGATGATGTTACCATTTATGGCAGCAAAATCGTCATCAAATGAAGACTTTCGACGAAGATTTTATACGGAAACCATTGCTTTTATAATCTGTCAACTGGGTGAAGTCAGCTCAGTTTATGAGGTTTTTTTAGGTCTCCCATACTAACTTTTCTTTATCATAAAGAAATATTTACTGCGGAAACTTAAACTATCTACTAATCGTTTTACATTTGAATATTAGCAATCCAACCTTTGTGAGGTCAGAAAAAAGTGAAATTTTTGCCATCTTCACCCCGCGAAGAGTTTTTATTTTCCGAGGCGGCCCTAGTCCGCATTACCTCGGATAATGGAGGATCTATTGTACTTATTACTTCTTTCCTCGTTTGTCATTGCCATAGTCTCCATGTTTTCATTTAAGATAAGACGTAATAGTGACTTCTAGCTTTAGGTTTTTCGTACCAATATCGATTTCGTTTGTCTTTATTTTCGTAAACGGTTTGTAGTGCCTGAAACTATTTAATTGGTTGTTTTGGTTAAAATGCTTCCAGTTTTTTTATTATCTTGCAGTTTTTCCTTGTCCTTCATCACAATTGTCTACTCAATGCTGCAGGCACGAGCCATGGCCCGTAATTTTCAATCAAAGTTACAAAACTACCCCGAGCGTGACCCGATCACCCGTGAGAAACGGAATAAGTACCGAAAAAATAGCTTCGAGACGTTTGGAAGTAATGACGAAAAATTTTATCTGTAACCTCAAAGCCTTAATGGATCATTTAATAACAACCTGCAACACAGCTTCATGATCTGTGTATGCTATTGAGCCATTTGCTTTGATCCATTAATCTTCCTTAGAGGTTGAGGTAATGTTGAGGTAATTTCCAAAATCTGCTTTGCCTTCGACCTATAATTAAGGATACACTGGAACACACCGGTTATGGGTTGCTCTACTAGTTGGGCCACCCAATGCCCTCGGTTTATTATCATGTATAAACCGGTATTGATTCAGTCTTATCCTTAAACACAGGGATTGAGTTATGTGCCTTGATTCCTTTGAGTAGGTTAGTTTTGCGAGCAGGAAGTTGCTTGCGTCAAACGAGATTTCTCCCATCTTTCCTTAAATTAAATAGATAGTTAAAAAAGAACACTTTGCCTATTATTACGGTTGCTGTTTTAAATTAAATATTGCGGCCATCAATTTGCAAGATTTGCTCGACGTTAGGAACGTTATAAATGCTGAGGCGACCTTCGCCATTTCGTTTGACTTGGTATTCGTGACGTTGTAATGCCCTTCTACCATGTAAGTGAGCATTTGAAACATAGAGAGCTAAATATACGAAATATACGAAAAAAATAGTACGAAAAGGAAGTCAGAATTGCTTTTTTGCCTCAAATGCAGTGATGTAGTAATTTCTCATTTATCAGTTCGAGAGGAGGATATTTATGTGAAAATCTTACTTGCCAGATGGTGCAGCCAGTGTCGCAAAACGAATACATTGAAATTTGCCTTTCTCAGTGTCTTTGTGAAGAAATTGTGTGTGATAAATCTCATAGATGTTTTCAACTGAGTATATCTTCATTTGGATCTAAATCATACCGATGAAAAATCCATACTCGTATGAAAGAAGCAGTTACCCTAACTATAATCGCTGTAAATTTGTATTTACTTTTCGTGACGTTTTTTTATTATCTATTTAAATCAATTTTTTGTAGCTTAGGGTAAAATAATCATGATTTTTTCAATCATTTTTATCTTTAAAATCACGTAAATATTCATTCGTACTGAGCAATTTGTTTGATTCTGTGATCCCAGTTTCTGAAAGTATTAAAAACGGAATTACTTGAGAAAATTATAATTTTTTTTCTACAATTTTCTGCCGAAATGCGCGAAATCCATATCCTTCCCTCGTGCAGTCCATTGCTGGGTAATGTATTAGTGCTCGACCACGTAATTTTAAAGCTCACTCCATTTAGTGTTGAGCTACTTGTTTGATTCTGTGATCCCAATCTCTGACAGGATTGAAAACGGTTTTGCTAGTGAAAATTATCAGAAGGATTCTGCAATTTTCTGTCAAAATGCGCGATATCCTTTCCTCAAGTATTCAATTGCTGGGTAATGTCTAAGTTTTTGACCGCGTAATTTTAAAGGTCACTCCATTTCGTATTGAGCTGTTTGTTTGATTCTGTGATTTCAATTTCTTAGTAGTAGAAAGTATTAGAAACTGTACTTCTTGTAAAAAATATAAAAATTATGCAACAATTCTGTCAAAATACGCGAAAACAATATCCTTTCCTCAAGTAGGTACTCAATTTCTGGGTAATGGCTAAGTGCTTGAAATCGTGATTTTAAACCTCACTCCACCACTACGATATAAATTTGTAGTGACAGTTGCAAATGTTCATGTGTACCCACTTCATTAGAAAATTTCAACCCGCTTCGAGCTAGTGTAAACTTTCTAACGATCGGCAGTCATGGGTTGCCGCACCGTGGATGATACAATGAGATTGCTACATCGACGTTTCTCGGAGAGTGATTTCGCTTAAGCATGATAAAAACGACAGCAGCCTGCCACACTCGGTTCCCATTAAAGATTCCTATTAAGTTGGGATAATGAAATACAGGGTAGGCATCCTTGGGGAGAAAAAAACTAACGAGATTGGATGATCGTTTATCCGATAGCTAGTTGGATCGTTATGATGCGGTCTCTACCGTGAAGCATTGGCGTTATGTACCGCACGGGAAATATTGAAGCGAACAGCATTCCAAGTAATTCGTTTCCATATTTGGTCAAACTTTCCGACGTATTTTCCCCGGAGTCTCACGTTTTCGTTCGAGAAACGAGGCGTGAAATGGTTAAAAAAATCCTGGGGAGGGGAATTAATTTTAATAATTGGTGTTGCGTCGTCTGAATATATTTCGATCGGCCGAAGGGAATAATTCCACCCGACTCCCTCCCACGCCTTGCGTCACTCTCTCCTTCTCTCTCGCACACTCACACTTCCGGTTATCCACGTATCTTCATCCACCGTGTGAGTTTTTACCTCGTGAGCAGCTGCATAGGCTTGTGGCAGGGGGTGTTGGGAAACCAACCACTCTTGTAATAACATTTGGTACTTTCCGGACGAATGATGTGGGTAAAATTCTCTCTGGCTTCACGCCGGAGTTAGTATTTGTCTGCTGCTAACGTTTCGATAAAATATTCTTCCGTCTTTATTAGGACATTGATGATGACGCCATAATTGTCCTGGTGACGACCGAAGAGTTGGATATTTGGGGAGGCGACCGACGGCTATGATAATTTGCTACATAGGGGATAGGTATGGGAGGAAGGGTGGATAGAAACCCGGCGTCGGCATTAGCCTGCTCTTAACGAAAGGCGCCAAGGGGACCACGGTTTAGCGTCTCATCCGACAGACGGAGTATTGTACTTGAAGTGTCTTCCACAAGACACTCAAGTAGGGATCGGGTTCCTTCTGAAAAACATTCGCCTCTGCAGGGATTTTAACCCTGGCCGCCCGTGTGGTAGGCGAGTACTCTAGCCACCACACTAACCCGTTACCCCACGACCGAAGAGTAGCCTGTCAAAACTCCCTGGGGGTGGCAGGGGGTGTTGTGATACTAACCTTTCTTGTAGTGTGATTTGATACTTTCCGGACGGAAGATATGTGTAAAATTCCCTTTGGCTTCACGCCGGAGTAAATATTTGCCTGCTGCCAAAGTTTCACCAGAATACTCTTCCGTATTCATCAGGGCATAGATGATGATGTTATAATTGCCCAGCTGACGGTCGAAGAGTATTCTGTCGAAACGTTGGAGACTGCCAAATATTTACTCCGGTGTAAGGCCCGAGACTTCTCAGAAGCACCATCACCTGGGACGGAAGAAGTACAACAGGTATAATGCGGAGAACACCTAAGCTAAGAAGGCGTTCATGGGAGAAAGACAACTGCTGTGTGCAAAGCAGACAGGGCTACAAACCAGGAAACAGTATTTGAAAACTTTCGTGTGGAGCGTGGCACTCAATGGATCGGAAGCATGGACCATTGGAAAAGCTGACCAGAATAGACTAGATGCCTTCGAAACCTGGTGCTTGAGGAGGATGCGGACGATAAAATGGGAGGACACAATAAGAAATGATGAAGTGTGCATGAGGATAGAAGAGGGAAGGACCATGTGGAACACGGTGAAGGATAGAAGAACCATACAAATTGGACAATCCCTGAGACACAATGGATTTCTAATAGCCAGTTGCAGGAACGACACATATCTATTCTATAAAGCTATAGGACCCATAAGCCATGGAAACCGTTCAATAAGCGTTGCAGAAACGTGCGATAAATTTATTGGTCTCATAACTTATGGCATGAAGTTATGAGTTCCATAAGTAGCCAAGATGGCGGATGCGCCATGAACCGCTTGGAGACTTAATTAATTGATAATAGAGTTCCTTTGAGACAAATGGCTAGTTTGTTTACTATTAATGACTAATTATTATGTGCATAAGGAATAATTCATAGGCTAAACTTTCATAAATTATACCCGGCGGTAGAAGACTAGATCGAGTATTCGAAGCTATTGTGTATTGGCAAATACGTTATGTAACTAGCATATATGTTCCTGCAACCCGAATATTTTATGAGATCTATAACTTTATGGATCTCATAACTATTGATTCCATAACTAAAAGTTCTTGCAACTGGCTATAAGAAACAGAATTGAAGGCAAAATAGAAGGAAAAGTCCCCAGAGAAAGACCCAGGAAAATGTTCATGGACCAAATAAAGAGAAGAGTTAATAGTAAGAGACACCAGAAGGTTGGGAAGCTAGCATTAGATAGGGAAGGTTGGAGGGATGCAGTCAACCATTCTTAGCATTGAACGACCAATGATGATGCAGACCCAAGAGAATTTCACACAACTAATCTTGTATATTCTGAATGAAAAATACACCCTAAAGTGCACGTATTTGTTCATTCATCATCATTTGGGGCCAATAGTCGTTAAACCGAGATACCTCATTCTATAAAATTCAATGAATTTGGCCTCAATGTGAAGAAAAAGATCTCAAACTTCAAATGCCACCAAAAATAATAGCCTCTTAAGGTAGTCAGAGCGATATTTCTCTAGTCATATTGGAGACCATATCCCAATTTTACGTTTCTATTTCTGCAATTGTAGGAAATGCGAAGTGAATTTTCAATATATTACATTTTTAAAAGTATTCTACTGGTTAAGTTAGGTTTCATCGAATGTCACAGAATCACCCCTCGGTTTTCTGCACTTTCAGGGGCCTATGTCGCTCTAGTATATCCTTTTTCGCCTCAGCGTACGGTCTACCTTACTTCATCCCGCCCATGAAACCTATTCTCTTTCTTCCCCCACCCCGCTTGCCCAACATCCTTCTCTCTGTCACACTCTTCAGCAACCCATCACCCTTTTTTTACCTTTCAGCTATCTATCCTGCATATCCCGGATTTCATTCAAAAGTTTCCTTTCCTCCCCCACCATCTCTAGCACTTCCTCGTTAGTCTTTCTCTCTGTCCACCTCATCTTGTCCATCCTTCTCCACACTCACATCTCAAAGGCCTGCAGCCTATTCTCGTCCTCCTTTCTCAGGGTCCACATTTCTGCCCCATACAACGCTATCTTCTATCTCAAGCTCTTCACCTGCCCCTTCTTCACATCCTTACCCATTGTCCCCGTCATCAACTCTCTTCTATTACTAAATGCCTCCTTAGCTAGCTATTATCTTCCGTGTGTCTTTGCTTGGGTGAAATTAAATATTTAAAAAACTTTCGACCGAACAGCATCGGTTCTTTGATACTACATTGTTCATGCTGTCGGGGCCGCAAACTAGGCGCTGGACAATCGTCACTCCAATCATTTTTTCATCCAGGATAACTCTTGCGGGCATTCTGGTAAGCATATGGAACACGCATGAAATTACTCCTCATATCTGAGCCGTACAGTTCACAGTATATTCATTGAAATAATATGATATTCTCCCCCTCGTACTGAAACCTGCCTGCTATGGATTTTTCAAGTAATCTTGTTTTCAAGTATCTTGCCAGGACTCAATAAATCTCACTAACCTCCTCATTCACCTCTACTTTACCCAATGTCCCCGTCATCAGCTCCCTTCTATCACTAAATGTCTCCTCAGCAAGCGCCATTCTCTTCCTTATGTCTTTCCCACTTAGTCCTTGTTTCTTCTAGCATACTATTCGGTAAATAATATGTGTGATATTCTCTCAGGCTCTATGTCGATTTAAGTATTTGCTGCCAACGTTTTACCAGAAAACTCTTCCGACTTCATCAGGGCATTGATGATGACATTATATTTGTTATGCTGACGACTAAAGAGTATTCTGTCGAAACGTTGGCTGCTGCTAAGTATTTAATCCGGTGCAAGGCCCGAGAGAATTTCACATAGCCTCTCTTGTGTTTTCTAATTAAAAACGCATCCTGAAGTGCACGCCAATGTTCATTCATCATCCTTCGGTGCCGATTGTCGTTGATTGCGTTTACCTCTCCGAATTAAATTCCATGAATTTGGCCTAATCATGACGAAAAAGATCTCGAATTTCAAAAGACAACAAAATGATATCCTCTTTAGGTAGTCGCCCTATCTCCGCATCAAAACTTCGTTTTGAGTCGTGATAGGGGCGTATGGCAGACTGTGATAGGCACCGGCCGCGACAGAGAATATTGGAATAAATTTAGGTACCAATAAAGAGGGAACATAAAATTTAATGTGTAGTGGTGCATAACTATGTCACTTCGGCCGTGTTCCAATCCGATATTATTCACACTTCGTACCCTTATGTGCTCTTTTCGATTGTCATTTTCCGGATGCGACGTCGCATAGTACGGTTCCAATCCGTAAGAGCGCATCATGACTTGGGCGCTAGTGCACAAGGAAGGTAAGTGTATGACGATGCGCCCTTTTGCGCCCTAAGAAGTCAGCGGTGAAGACGCTCTACGTTGGAAAGGGAAGTAAGATCAGTCGCAATGTCTTCTCAAAGTATTGATGGTTCATTCTCCATTTTATGATTATTTTATATTCCATGCCATTAAAATGTGCACTAGCAAACAGTTTTATCTTCAATTAAAGTAGGAAACCAAAAATGTGAGGAAGCGTGGCTTCATCCGGGAAGTTGTTAGAGGGGAATGAAACTTGTATTAACGCTATCTCAATAATTATTTGGGCATGAATATCGATACTGAGTTGCTAAATTTCTTAGCCAGTTTATTAGGTTTATTATTGGGATGTATTCCAAGCACGTGGCCTTTCGTTCCAATGTCAGACGATGTCTGGTGTGTATTCTATTTAATGATCAAAATTAAGTGACAGTGTCTCTAATTTATCAAGATTTTCCTGATAATATGGTTTAGTGAAAGCTATAGTGTTATTTACCTTCAAATTATTTCATCGGAATATACGCATTGCGATTCTCAAGGGCAGCAATGAAAATTGGCTACTTCATTGTCCTATTTTTATTTCGCGGATGGTATTTCATGAATAATGCGAATTTCCAATGCGATGTCTTGCGATAAATTACAATTTTGAGTGACTAATGGATGTTCTTCTGATATACTAGGGACAGACGTAAGGATAATACAATTCATCGGCCTGCGGAATGAGTACACAGACCAATTTACGGGCCGAGGCGGTTCTGATATAGTTCCGACATTGAACACTGGGAGACCTTGGCGCTGGCTACCTAAAGAGCAGAAAAGTGCGTGAAGTGCAGGATAGGGCATAAGGGCGTAAGTGCATAGGGTGCACCCTACGGATTGGAACACGGCCTTCGTTATTTATCTTGTCATGACTAGTTCTCGGGAAGTTTAAAACCTTCGATCTAATCGTCGGACTGTTTTTCTTTTACTTCGTCAATTTTATCCTTCAGAGCCCAAGCCGTTCGTTCCTTTCTGATATAACTCTAATCAAAATTAAGTGACATTGTCTCTAATTTATCAAGATTTCCTGATAATATGGTTTATTGGAAGCTATAGTGTTATTTACCTTCACATTATTTCATCGGAATATACGCATGGATGGATGGGACACACCCTGAGACACAATGGGTTTGTGAAGAGTATAACTGAAGGGAAAAGGTGGTAATAGTCCCCAGAGGAAGACCCAGGAATTAGTTCATGCACCAAATAGAGAGGAAAGTATATACATATGAAGAGGCACGAGGAGGTAAGGGAACTTGTATTAGATAGGGAAGGGTGGAGGGCTGCAGTCAACCAATCATAGGATTGAACAACCTATGAATGAATGCAACTTACACAATTTTTCACGCGGAACGAAAGGAGTACAACGGACATCAAATGAGGAAAAGCTCAGGCTAAGAAAGTGTTCATGGATAAGTCATCTGCTGTGTTCAAATAAAGAGGAAAGTACATAGAAAGAGGTACCAGTGGGTAAGGGAACCAGCATTAGATAGGCAAGGGTGGGGGGCTGCCGTCAACCAATCTTAGGATTGAACAACCAATGAATGAATGCAACATACACTATTTTTCACCTGGAACGAATACAACGAACGTGGAACCTATACAACGGGCATCAAGCGAGGAAAAGCCCAAGCTAAGAAAGTGTTCATGATTAAAAGACATCTGCTGTGTTCAAGTAAACAGGAGAATACATAGGAATAGGTACTAAGAGGTAAGGGAACTAGCGTTAGATAGGGAAGGGAAGGACAGCAGTCAACCAATCTTAGGATTGAACAACCTACGATCTACGAGAAAGGTGTATTCAACGCGTGCATTGGGGCGACTCCTGTGAAGAGAGTGGAGGAATTGCGCGAAGGCAACCCGTAAGGGGAGGGAACGAGAGACAAGTTCTGGCCAGAGAGGGAGAGAGCGCTGTGTGTACGCTCTCCTTCCTCTGTTCCCTCCCCTCCACGCAAGTTATACACACTCTCGCATCCATCTGAGTGAGAGAACCCCTCTTTCTCGCATCCCCTCCTCCTTTCACCTCCCCTCCGAGACGGCGCATGCGCAGAGGGTACCCGGCGCGAGTCTGCCAGCGAATCCCTCGCAGTCTCCTTGGTGAGCCTCGAGTAGGAAGGGGCCGCTCTCCGCGAAGCGATCCCACGTGACGCGAGGCTGGTTGGCTGGCTGCTGGTAAAGTCGTCCGCCTTTGACCGAGGGGTAGACGGCCTGTGCCTATCCTTCTCCGTCTTTCAAGCGGTGGTCGGCCTACGGCCAGTTGCGTTGCCGAAAGCCGCCGAAGTTGCCCATCGTCGGCGTTGTGGACATTGCCAGCCAAGACTGGGGAGTGTTTTTTTTTAAATCTGTATGCCTACTTAGCGTGTGAGAGTTAACCTCCGTCATAATGGGAGAGTAGTTGTCTTTTGACTTATGATTTTAGTTCGTCGTAATCAAGTTAATCTTCTTAAGGAACAACGGGAGTTTTTTTACCCTTTTTCATCAAGTAAAATAATCGAGACCTCCCTTACGAAGTTGGTCATCAACTCGAAGTCTTCCCTCAGTGATTCACCTTTAAATATCAAATTCGTCTAGATAGTTATCGTGAGTGAATAAAAGGAGGAAATTTTCAGTTTTCTTTCGCTTCCAAGTGTGTTTGTGTTTTGTTTTTATTTTGTACGACCCGCCGATTTACTGCGGCAACAACCACAGTTACTCTTTTTGGATATCTCCGCTTGTGAAGACATCAAGTGCTTGATACGACAATAAGCTCCCCGCCGAGGATTCAAGGTTCACGAAACCTTTACCTACCTTGATTCGGGAAGCAGCATATTGAATAAATAGTCGCGTGTGCGACAAATGCTGAACTCTGAATAGAAATATATATCCCAAACGTTTTTACTACCGTGTGTGTGGAACTTTGTGTCGCTTCGTGGGTGCCCCCCTTTTGGTACAGATATACGTGGTGTTCGAGTTCAGAAGTTCTTAGGTGTGTTTCGCGTTGGTGTCGACGAGGTTTTTATTAATATCATCAGCGTGTGTGGAGTGTGTTGTTTATATTCCCTCTCAGTTGTGTCAACCATCCCCCATCACCTCGTCTCAACAGCGGAGGGAAACGGGGATTTTAGAAGATTCCCCCCCATCGCAAACACGTCTATTACTTCTGCCCTTTCGAGTCGACGATCGACTTTCAACGTTCGAGATCCTAGGAAAGTGCTTAAGGAAGACAACCCTCCCGGCATCAGAAAACGAAAGGTAAGCAAGCCCAAGCCGTTCGTTCTCCTCTTTCCTCGCCGCTGTGGCTTCGTCCTCCTCACGGGCGAGTCGTAACCGCAGAGCTCGTCTTGTTCGCGGCGTTGGGCACGACGGTGAAAGGCCCACCATGGTGTTCCGACTCCATTCCGATGAGCCCTTTGCCTTTATGTGTTCGCGCGTGTACGCCGGGCGTTCTTCACCGATCTCCGACGTCAAGTCCGCGGCGGTTTCACTTTTATCGGTGTGGCTCGGCCGTTTGGTCTGCCCTGCCAAGTCGTCAGTTGATGTTTACGAGGCTAAAACAGTGTCGTGGCTGCCACGTATACCTCTCCTTGTGCAGTTTTACGTTGTTCTGTGCGTAAAAATTGGTCTTAGCCGTCAGGATGCCTCATGGGAAGCTGGGAGACGTCAATATTGCTCGGAAGGATGCACGGGAAGTGGATTATTCCTCGCGAAGTACCTCGTCAAGTCTCTGGCTGGCAATCTCTTTCTAGAAATTGGTGGATAGCTTGGTGTTCAAATGCGTTTTTTCGTTTATTCTACTTATTTTAACGGGAAATAACCGGACACTGATCATTTGGTTTCCACTTCAAGGAATATTACTTCTGGTTGTGATACACCTTTGGGGTTTCTGTTTCGGGATACAGGACAATCAGTGTGTTCGCGATCGTTTTCCCCTATCCAACGGATTTTGTTAGAATCGCCCCAGTCCATTTACTTACCTGCCATCCTTCTCAAATTCTACCTCAATCTCTGTTCGCTCGGATGTACTGGTGTATAATTGTTTCTAATAAGCATGGATTGTTCTCCTCCGACAGCATGTATGCGAGTTTAGGGTGTGGAAAATTCTCATTTTATCCTGATTTTGATAATCTCTGTTTGAAATGTTTGGAAAAACTTTCCGTTACATTTTAAACCGCACGTTTTCGTTGAGGAAGACCGAATGGATGATGCTTACGGGGGAAAGTGAAGGTGATTTTGGGCGCTCTTGGGCCGTGGTTCCGTAACCAAGTGACCGTGTTTCCTTTCGACCCCTCCGTCATATGCTGCCGATCGCGGTGTATGTTATCGTGATGGTAAACACTCCCTGGTGTCACGGTGTCCCTGTTCTCCGTTCAAATAATATCATCGCTGGGAGCCATTTATTTACTGCGAGAATTTCCCTATTGAACGTGAAATGTGGAGTAAGCATGCGAATGTTACAGCTTCCGTCCACGTTTTCAACTTTTCGGTCAGCAGTTGAAGTTTGTTGCGGCTTTAACGAGTAGTGAGTGATGGCATTTATGAGGTAAAGGATGGATTTGGGTTTAATCCACATTACGCGGAAGTAGGTAGCGGTATTACGCGGAAAAACTCCTCTCCTCTACCCCGGGATTTGAACCCATATCTTCGGTATAGGAGGTGAATACTCGAGCCACCTCACCAATCCGATCGGTCCTTTGGTTTTCATCTCCTCTGACTGAGTTAGAGCCGTGGTCGGATCAAGTTAATCTGCATTTCTCTCATCTGTTCACCTCTTTTTCTTCCTCTCCAGAGACCCGAAAAAATATCTTTTTTTTCTTCGCTAGTTGGCCGTGCATTAGTTGATTGGGTTGGCCCATTGCGTTTCCTTGTGGAGGGTTGGGACGAACTTTATAAAAACCAATTTGTCACGCAGCTTGTCGTCGTAGCTCTTTTGTCTTTTTTCTATCTCCAGCGGACTTCTCTTTATACTGTGGCGAGGGGACGAAGAAAATATCCTAGCAGGAACCGAGAATGCTTTCCCCCCCGAGTGATCGCTCACTGTCAGCCCTCAAGAGTGCTGCTCTTCATTTTCCCTCACTCTTGTCTCTTTGGAGTCGACGAATTTACGGAAGCTTGTGCGCGGAGAGTTACTTGTTAGCTAGACCGCGAGTTCGACCCAATAGCGACCGAAACTTTTCGGTCAGGTAGAAGATTAGCTTCAGCGTGGTAGAGACATAATGTATTCTCATCGTGTGATTCAAGTCTGTTCCACACGAATCGTTTGAGAAGAAATATGGAGGAAAGTCTTCGTCCATCCCGCTCTCAGTATCAATACGCCCAGGAGACGAAGGTTTAACGTCCCAAGCGATTGACTGAGGGCTGGGTTAACTCTTTATTGCCACAATCCAATTAAACGTCTGCAGCAAACGGGAAATGCCGATGGGCCTATATATCATCTCATGCATACTAAATTAATAAAATAATTAGGCCATGTTTTTTGCCGTTTGCGTGATGGACTTGAGAGTAGGGTTGACAGTTTCCCAAATATAAGGCAGTAAAAGTTACTCAATTTTGATATTGTATAGTAAAACAGCTGAATGTAATTATTATCCGAAAGCCGAACTTTTGAGTTCACCTCCGTGTTTTTCGAAGGTGCCGTGGATAATAAATGGCATATAGATGGTGAACCCTCTCAGCGTTCTCCCCATTGGACCCAGAGTGGGAGCGAGCTGCTGGTGAAATAGTTTTGCTTTCACTGGGAGTCGAACCTGGTTCCTCCGCGCGGTGGGACAGGTGTCGGCGCTAGCGGAGCCCTTCTGCATCATTAACAATATGGTGTCAGGCTGGTTTTTCGGGAAGGAGACGGACAAATGAGGCACTTGTACCATTTAGTATTAGTGGGTACGTTGATAAGGAAGTATTATTAGGGAAAGAAACACATCGGCAACACTAGCCTACTCTTAACGGAACACAATCAGGGGATCGCTGTTTACTGCCTCATCTTTAGGACAGAGACTTGAAGTGCACGCCATAAGTCATTCTAGTTGGATCGGGATTCCTCTAAATTATCCTGACCGCTGCCCGAAAATCGAACCCGGGCCCTCGGTGTGGGGAGCCAATCAATCCTATACCATTGAATTATTGGTGTGTGGTTGGAGAGGAGAGGGAGCTAGTGGCGGAGGTTCGGAGGAGGTATAAGAGATGTATTGAGGACGTTTTGAATATGGAGTGAATGTTCAAGAGGGTGATAGAGAGTAGAACGTTTGAGAACCGTAGAAGAGGAAGGAAGAGGATACTTACTCTGGTTGAAATAAGAAGAGGAACTTGATATGAGGAATTTAAGTGGGATCTGATCGCGGATGACGAATAGGAGAGAAAATAGAGCGGTACACCAGATATTAACCGGTAATTATGTCCAAAAACATACAAATTAGCTTTTAGAATACTCAAATGAAATTGATGTATTACTGGCCATTGTTAAGACTAATGGAGGAAAAAGTTACGGTTTTCGGAGACTATGGCCGAGAAGAGTAGGAACTTCCGGCAGGTTTAAGTGGATTAATAAGAAGGATATCTACATCTACGTGATACCCTGCGAGCCACCACGAGGGTGTGTGGAAGGGGGTGAAGATCACCAAACATGCACTATTGCCATGCAAGTAGAATATTTAAGGGAGGCATGCTAGGGAAGAGGGTCACATGCACCTAGGTAGTTAGTATCTACATAGTAAGAACGGGATTATTGGTTGTTATTACATGCATCATGAACTACAGACTACTCTAACTATATTTCACCTACCTATCCCTTTGCTACGCTGCCTATTGTTCTCTCCCATAGTACGCGGGGAAAATGACATTTTAAATCTATCGGTACGACAATCTATCTCTCTAATCTTGTTAATCTGAACAAACCTAGCATAATACGCAGGGGTTCTTAATATATATCTAACGTCATCTGTGAGCAACTCGGTTTCGAATTTACTTAAAAGGTTCAACCTAAATTTTAACCTGCGTTCTGATAGTAATAGATAGATATACCGTGTGCTGCGTGAATATGTGGTCAACGATAGCCCAGCGGTGGAGTTTTGGCTGGAATTGACCAAAACTTCATCGATATAGTTTCTAATGAATACCACAGACCGGATTTCTGGGACGAAAATTTTCGACCATTCTTTGGTTTGAATTCCATCCCACGTTGTCGCCCTCGGTATTGAATATTCGATCGCGCTTCAGTCGTAGAAATATTCCCTCGCTATTGAAAATATGTTCGGAATATACTCCGAAGCGGGGGTAGCCCTGCTCTACACATCCGCCCTCATCCGGGCGGCGGGCGAAAAATGCACATCGAACGGAAATGTCCGTCGGTGATAAATTTTCACGTAGAGAGAGGAATATAGCGAGAGCGTTTTTGGTCCCCCCCCCCTTCTACGTCCAGGAGAGATTTATCTGCTTGTTTTCCTTCGCCCATCTGCCGCCTCTTGGTTAATCCACCCGGCAGCTCCCGGGTGGCCTTAGCGAGCCGACTCCGTGCCGTTTAGGGGCGTAAGGCGTGTAACTACACCTAAATGCTAACTTGCGAGCCGCTGCGAGTGTGTCAGAAAACAAGCCAAGTAGAAGGGAGAGAAGGTAACGGTAGGATTGGAAGAGAATATTTTCGATTCAAGATTGTAATTTTCACATTTTCGGAGCACCCTTCCAGTTGCCTCCAGGAAGTGTGGCAGAGGGTACATCTACATATTACCCTGCAAGCCTTCTCAAGGGTGTTTGGCAGGGAGTGATTTATCACCAACATGCACTATAGTGCAGAAATTAACATTCACCAACGTGCACCTTTCTATGGGTATGCTGCAAATGCTACGGAAGCTATAGACTTTATGTACAATGCAAGTACGCGATAAAATGAGATAAGTACTGTAAATATTTCAACTCAATTTCGAGGTGAATTACTACTTTTTGGGATGTGACCAAGTGAATCTATTCTATCATGCACCACGGTATAGGTATGCTACAGAAACTTTTGAAGTAACCAATTTAATTAACATTCGCCAACGTGCAGCAATCTATGGGTATGCTGCAAATGCTACAGAAACTATAAGATGTATGTATTATGCAACTGGGAGATATAATAAGATAAGTACTGTAGATGTTTCAACTGAATTTCGAGGTGAATTCATACTTTTTTGGGATGAGACCAGGTGAAGCAATTCCATCATGCACCACGCTATAGGTATGCTACAGAAACTCTTGAATTAAAGTGTAAGGCAAGTACGTAAGCGAGATTCAAGATTCATGCAGGGATCATGAAAATCATGGTGTTAGTACTACGTGGCAGATGGAGAAACAATCATTAGGGACAAAGCAACTAATCAGCTACACTACCTGTCGACTAACCTACTTCAAAGTCTCATTGGCAGCCAATATGGCATCGTATCGATCGCGGAAAAATTTACATTTCAAACCATTCCGCTCCGTAGTATATTTACCAAATTTTATTCTCCAGAGTATTAGTTCATCAGCCACATGAAATGGAAGGAATTGGGGGAGGAGGCAGGTCGAAATGTTTATTGACATGGTTACATCGTGGTTTGCTCGGTTTTTTCATCTACATCTGCATAATGTCCTTAAAGCTACCTCAAGGCTGTATGACAAGGAGTGATTTTTCCCTTGCAGTACAGCATTTCCTACTAAAGTTAATGAAATTTTATGACAGTTATGCCTTTCGAAAAACTTGCATAATATGACTTTAGGGTGTATAATTTCTTTAACATGTACTTCACTGGAAGCGTGCTAACAATTTACGGGCACTTATGAATATTTAAGAACTTAGTACCTAATCGTAATTGTCATTATTAGTGCGTCGCGTGAAGAATTTTTAGTTCTGGCATTTCGGCTGAGAATCTATTTTTTGTCGCATCAATCGGTTCTAGAGATGAATTGATACGTTATTATGATATCCTCCCCATGTCACTTGAACTCATGTTTTAAGGAAATAGGTAACCTTGAGTGAGCGTAAAACCTCAGTAGTCTCCTGCAGTTCTCAGCTTAGGTCCTCCCGTCTGCTATTATGTGTTCACTTCTCGCTCGTAGCAGTCGCAAGGAAGGGTTTGACTTTCCTTTGTATTTTATTCATTTTGGAATTTTATCTTTTTCTCATGGGTTCCAAATGGGTACGCATGCTCCAGATATACCCTTACGAGTATAGTGCACATATTCGAGCATATGCGCTCGATTATCGCATTCCGAGCGCAACCTCGTATATCTACATCTACGTTTTACCCTGCAAGCCATCCAAAGGGTGTGTGGCAGGGGTGCTTCCACGCCAGGCATGCATGAATTATACGGCAGAACACCGAACCTACATTGAAACCAGCGTACCACACACGCAACGCGCCCGTTAAAATCTACTAACCTAGAAACATTCTGTCGTCATTCGTTCCAACATGCAATGGGTACAAGGATTAATACAACAGATTCAAAATATCATGCATAAATAAGAACATCAATATTTACATCATGCATAAATAAGAACGTAGAAAATATAAAGAAAAAGATCTACAGTCTAGCTAATGTCACTATTTGCACTATTCATGATGACGATCACAGCTGTTGTGGTCCCGAATTGTACGCGGAAAAAATGACATTTTATACGTATCGGTTCTACGATCTATCTCTCTAATTTTATTGGCGCGATCTAATCTGCCGTAGTACGAGGGGGTTAATTGTATGTTTTTTACGTCGTCAGAGAAATGTTTTTCCTGAAATTTAGCTAAGAGGTTAAGCCTGTAATTTAATCTACGCTGTGAAAGCGATTCCCATCCCAATTCATCTAACAATCCAGACACACTAGTAAACTTATCGTTGCATCGTTTTACGCTCATAAGCGATGCGTCGACTATAACTGTTCGTATGTTATCGTAATAGTGGGTGCGTCGCTTAGCCTGCCCGCATACCGCATGAGTGGTGTCGCTAATAGCTCACTGTGGATTTGCGAGTCCGATGGTATGGGCGCAGCGTTGCCGGCGCTTGGCGCTGTCGCCCCCCGGAGGCGCCGCCGACTCCTCCCCACTGAATCGGCTTCTTTCGACGAAAACTGCCAGCCGAGGGTGGGCACGTTAGGAAAATTTGTTGGATGATTTACGTCGCTCAGAAAAATCTCTGGAATTCGTGTTATTGTCGCCACGGGCTATTTGCCGTATATTCTTTAGTTAGTGATAACGAGGCGCAAGCTTCGTGTTAGCGAGGTCTAGCCATTCCATTGTATTTCACCATGTGTTTGCATGGTGGGTAGGTTCTGTGACTGTCATTTTGGAATGGAAAATAGTGGCTTTTTCGTTGTCGGAGGTAATATGTCATTCCTAATGGGGATAGAGTGCAGTACTCGTCTTCTAATACTGAGGTCAGGATTTTGATTCCTGCGTGAGTGGAATTTTCACCTCTCAGGGCTTGGTAGATAATTGTAATGTCTTATGAGTTTAATGTGGAAGATATTGTTTTTGGATTTTGCTGAGAAAAGAAAAGGCGCCATTATGTTATGCTCCCAAATAATTTCTTTAGTGTTCTCATTGAGGGGAGGTGAGTGTCCATGGAAATCAGTGGCTTTTTCGTTGACGGAGGTAATATGTCATTCCTAATGGGGATAGAGTGCAGTACTCGTCTTCTAATACTGAGGTCAGGATTTTGATTCCTGCGTGAGCGGAATTTTCACCTCTCAGGGCTTGGTAGATAATGTAATGTCGTATGAGTTTAATGTGGAAGATATTGTTTTAGACTTTGCTGAGAAAAGAAAAGGCGCCATTATGTTATGCTCCCAAATAATTTCTTTAGTGTTCTTATTGAGGGGAGGTGAGTGTCCATTGTCCTGTAAAGGAAGTCAGTTATTTCGAGTAGTTTTCTGCGTCGTGGGCTTGTATGCTTGAAATTAGTTCAGTTACTCAACACACTTTTGACGTCTAAACTGTGGCTGTCGTTGTTTAATGAAGATTATTTTATACCAGAAATTAGGACGTTAGGATAAGTATTGTTCAAAAGCCTACCAATCAGTCGGTATATTACTTGAATGAATCAAAGTTAGCATTAACAATACAACGCAAGCTGTGCGTTTCAAAATTGTTTGCTTCCCAGGTGAAGCGAATACCATCGATCGTTTGGTAACCAGTCTTTCCTTTAGTTTCGGTCATGCGTTACGGGAAAAATCATGTTTGGTGCATGTTTGGTGATCTTCACCCCCTGCCACACACCCTCGTGGTGGCTCGCAGGGTATTACGTAGATGTAGATGTAGATGTTCATTTCAAATTTAATGTGAAATTCCGTGTTGCTACGGGAATATTTTCATTGCATATTTGATCGTGGTCCGCCCTAATCGGATTATGGTTGTTATAATCCGGCATAAAAGCTGTTCAGTTTCATTGCTACTATTCGATAGCTCGTGGTACACTCGGGTACCTGCAGGAAGTGATTCACCGTAGCAGGTGATTCAGGAATTCTGCGGCGCGTCGACCCGTTTCCGTGTTGCTATTCATCGTGTTTTTATTCGCAGAAGGATGCATTACCAACCGTGTTGTTTTGGTGTAGTTGAAAAGAATTCTTTCTTATAGTGCTAGATAAAAGTGCTTCCTGTGTCTCAAAGGTATGTCGGTAACAATTCCTTCTTTGTCATTCATACGTTATCGGTTCGAGGATTTCGCGGAACAGGTTTGAGCTGGCAATTTTCTTGCTAACGGTGCGATGGTCTTACGTTTACAAGTTTCTTATTGTTTGATAGCGAAAGATAGCTGCGCCGTGGGAATTACCTTCGAGAAGGTAAACTTCATGATATCGTTATGTGGTTTGAAAATTTGTTGTTCGTATTTTATCATTGATTCATTTTTCCCTCATATCTTCACTGAGTATACATAACCGTCACCTTGAGTCGTAAGCCTCATTCTTGCTAATCTACTTTACAAAGGCCCTACAGACAGCGTATACATGGTTGTTGGTGATGTTTTTACATCTCCCTCCCCGCATAGCACTTATTAATGGTAAGTAACAATATATTGTTTAAACTTTCTGTATCAACCATTACGCTTGCTCTTAGGACAACTTTTTCCGTGTTGTCAAAGGAATGCATTCTAATGGGTATGCCCCAAATGCTTGTTCTGCGGCTTCCTCGTTGGGCGATTTCGGTGACATCTGTTCGGATCCTTTAATATCTAAGGAAAGAAAGACATTTTAAATTTTAAACCCATTCACGCTTCTGCTATCTCGCCAATCTTTTGTTCGCGATAACATCTATCGTCGTATTATTTGATCGCAGAATGTTTCCGAGGCCATAAAACGGCTGGCGAGGTTGTATACTGTAGTGGAAGAGGTTTTGGAAGACCGTGCATTACAATTTCAGCGCCCTTACTTCGGGACGAGGATGACGTGAAACTCTCCAAAAGTTTTCCTTCGCGGGAGAGAAAAAGAGTCTATCGGAAATGCATTCCGCGGAGGGAAGAGAGGATTTTTAGAATCTCGCGAGCGGTGTGTGCGTTTCGTATGATGTATCGTCGGAAGTTGATGCGGAGGAGGAGGTGGAGGAAGAGGAGCCGTCGTCGATCCGACAACGTCGCATCCCGGACCGCCCTCACCTGCCCGCCCGGCCGCAAATGTTGTGCGTCCGGTTTTTTTATTGGTCGGCCTCGACAGTGCGGCCAACGGCTCGGAGAATTTTCGGAATCCGAAGGGGTAGTACTCCGTGAATGGTGTGGGACGGGGTCGCGTTTTTTTGTGTTCCTCTTTGTGTTTATTTATCCGTTTTCCTCGGGCTCGAGCCGAATGCTTCGCGGTAGGTGATGGAAGGACTCTGTCATGGGACCCGATGGGCTCCGAGCGGAGAATGAACCGTCTTGTCTACGACCGCGCTGAATCGCCAGAAAGGGGTGTGGCTGGGATTGCCGGCCGTTTTATAAACAGAACGATGGTACCTCTCGTTGTCCTGTGGTTGTCTGAACCTTTGTATATACTCTTTCCGTACTTGTGAGAATGAAAACTTGAAACACTCGTTTTATTTGTCACAGAATATCTCGCAATATATTACAACACTCGCTCCCCGTTCCACAGAATACTTAGTAATACATTTGCTTTTCTCACAGAATATTTCGCCACTCATAAAGAAAAATGTAATGTAACACTCAGAAAGAAAAACTCACTCAACCGTTTCCCCCCTTTTTTTCAATATTTATTTTTCTTCCGCGTCCCTGGTTACGCATTGTTGGGCCATGGTTTACACTTACAGTTAACTAATAAATTACTTTACAGCATAGTTGTTTGGTTTCAAACTCAATAGTAAACTTCACACTGTTTAAATAAACACCGGCCATGGTTTCGACACTTAATGCTTAATACTCACACACACACCCCTTAGCAAAATACAGTTAGGTGGGGAGGGTAGGTTCTGACGGAGGAGAGGGTAGGGGAGGGAGCATACAGATGTCGGGGAGTTCAAAGTAACGTAATAATAAGTAAACAATAGTAGGGGAAAACCAGAAAATGGGAGAGAAGAGCAGGTGGAGTTACAGGTCAAAAAACAACAACCAGATTAGTGGGTCCCAGGACTTGTAGGGAGACATAAGTTCAAAATAGATGATTGAGTCATAAAAACTACGTCATTACAAATATTACCCGGGCTATTCACAATTTCATATTTCTCATAGAAATCCAGTTTTCGCCCTTTGCCATTAAAATGTAAAATATCCGGGTCCAAATTGCTAAAATTATTAAAACTAAACAAATGTGTGGCAAAACTAGATTTTTCGTCATTATTTATAAAACTTATTCTATTTTTATAACTCTATCCATAAGATTTCGGCCAGTTTGACCAGTATGCGTAATTATTCTTACCAGTATGGATATTTAATATCTCCTCAAAGTTAGGCCTGAAACTTCCCTACTTTGTACTCTTGTTTGATGTGATAATATTGCATTTGATACGTTCCATGGTTTCAGGCTCTACTATTAGCTGCTACTAGGAGCTGCTCCATTTGCAACTACAACGCGGTTGCTCTCAATTCGCTGCGGACTCAGTGAACAGGGAAGAGCACTTCGTAACTGATCGGGAACTGAGTTTTGTGATAGCGTGCGTTTGAGAAGAAAAGTAACGTCGATAATGACATCAGTGGTTGTTTTTTTTGGCAGACGATATTGGGATTTTTAAAGGGATCTAATTATAGGAGAGAATATGGATCGATACGCCAGAAATTTGGTCGTTAACATTAGAACTGCCCAAACCTTACCAATCGGCAGGTGAAATACTCAAATGAAATGATCGGTAAAGAAGTCAAGAATGGATAATTTGGAGTTTTCAATATGTTTTTAGTGAGAAGCCAACTCCTCTCTGTACTTAAAACGATTTCATTAAACATTTACTCAACTTTTGGCCGTGTTTACTGTGTGCTTGAAGGTTACACAGAATTATTAGCCTGGATTCATCGCTCAAATCATCGTCGTTCGGGTGCACTGATTCGTCCCGATTTGTGGTAACTTGAATACCTTGCATAAAATGCAAATTTTTAAATTCTTCATTAGTGATCGAAGCTTCTGCTTTATTGATGATAATTATATATTTTCCAATAGCCTTGCCGATGCTGGAGGTGAATATAGTTTCTATCATTTTTCCGGGTTTTCCGCCGCGTTGGTTCATGCTTGGGGACGATATTTCGCCGGCTGTCCTGCTGGCTTCCTCAGGTCCATGTAACAATTCGGTTCTGGAAGCGCCGTGTTATGTAGGGTCGTTTTCGCGCCTTTTTTGTGGTCCTCTTCTCTGATTGGTCGGGCTCTTTTCTTCTTGGAAAAGTGCTTTCCAAGAAGCGGAGAGAGGGTAACCGTCGTCTCTATTGAAATTATCGCGGTTTTTGGCGATTTCCACCGCTTCTCTGATGAGACGGGGGAAATATCTTTTTTCTCTGTGGATGATCGTCGCTTCCGGGAATAATATGTCATGCTGCGGTCCCTCCCAAGCATGTTCCGCAATGGCAGAAAGGTGGAACTGTCTATTTTTGGTGGCTCTTAGATGTTCCTGCATGCGACACTTGAGCGCTCTGCAGGTCTGTCCAATGTACCTCGAGCCGCAGCTGCAGGGCACGGAATAGATGCCTTCGCTGGCGTCTTTAGGAAGGCGGTCTTTGGCCTTGCAGAGGATGCTGGCTGTCTTCTGCACAGGTTTGAATCTAGAAACGACATTATGCCGTTTTAGGACCCTAGATATCCTCTCGGAGACGCCGGCCACGTAGGGAATCGTCGCGTAGGCAGCAGGTTTTTCACTCCTTCGATCCTCCTCGACGGTCCTTTTCAGGGCCATGGTTCTCTCCACACTTTTGGCGATCTTCAAGATGGAGGACCTGTGGAAGCCGTTTTGTTGGAAGGTCGAGAGCAGGTGTTCCTTCTCGGATTGCAGGGATTGATCATCCGAGATGGCAAGCGCTCGGTGGTACATGGTGCGGATGACAGATTCCTTTTGAATAGGATGGTGGTGTGACGATGCATTCAAGTACCTGTTGGTATGCGTCTTTTTTCGGTAGACAGAGTGGCCAAGCGTGCCGTCTTCTCTCCTGGTGACGAGAACATCCAGGAATGGCAGTTGTCTGTTTTTCTCAATTTCCATGGTGAATCGAATGGAATCATTCTGTTTATTTAAGTGGAGAAGAAAGTCCTTCAGTTCTTCCTCTCCGTGGGGCCAAATTATGAACGTGTCGTCCACGTAGCGTAGGAACAGCTTTGGCTTCAGATGGTAGGTTTCCATAGCTCTTTCTTCTAGGTTCTCCATGAAAAGGTTGGCTATCACCGGTGATAGTGGTGAACCCATCGCAGTGCCTTTCTCCTGCTGGAAGAAGTCTCCATTCCACCTGAAGTAGGAATGTCGTTTCTAGATTCAAACCTGTGCAGAAGACAGCCAGCATCCTCTGCAAGGCCAAAGACCGCCTTCCTAAAGACGCCAGCGAAGGCATCTATTCCGTGCCCTGCAGCTGCGGCTCGAGGTACATTGGACAGACCTGCAGAGCGCTCAAGTGTCGCATGCAGGAACATCTAAGAGCCACCAAAAATAGACAGTTCCACCTTTCTGCCATTGCGGAACATGCTTGGGAGGGACCGCAGCATGACATATTATTCCCGGAAGCGACGATCATCCACAGAGAAAAAAGATATTTCCCCCGTCTCATCAGAGAAGCGGTGGAAATCGCCAAAAACCGCGATAATTTCAATAGAGACGACGGTTACCCTCTCTCCGCTTCTTGGAAAGCACTTTTCCAAGAAGAAAAGAGCCCGACCAATCAGAGAAGAGGACCACAAAAAAGGCGCGAAAACGACCCTACATAACACGGCGCTTCCAGAACCGAATTGTTACATGGACCTGAGGAAGCCAGCAGGACAGCCGGCGAAATATCGTCCCCAAGCATGAACCAACGCGGCAGAAAACCCGGAAAAAGGAATCAACCTCCATCAAAGCCCCGCGGAAGCCTTCAACAGAACTTCATAGTTTCTATCATACTGTCTGGCGTCATCTCGCCTCCTTTGTGTAAGGAGGTATTCCTAACCTAATTTTAACCTGTTACTCTTAAATTTTCCTAATACATTTGCTCACAAATTTTGCTGTTCTTTATGTCCATCATGCCATTTCCTTTCGGGCTAGGAACTGTAAAAACGTTGTATTATCTGAAATAGGCCTGAAAACCTTTTCATTTTTCATAAAGACGTTTTATTTCCTCGCCCACCATCACAAGCACTTCCTCATTTGTCTTTCTCTCCGTCCACCTCACCTTCTCCATCCGTCTCTCACCCACATCTTGAATGCCTGCAGCCTATTCTCGTCCTCCTTCCTGAGGGTCCATGTTTCTGCCCCATACAACGCTACGTTCCAGATTCTTCGCCAGCCTATTCTTCACATCCTTACCCAATCCAATAGGCAGGCAGTAAATCTTTCTCATCATATTCTCTACTCTCTTATTTATGCATGATGTAAATATTGATGTTCTTATTTATGCATGATATTTTGAATCTGTAGTAGTAGTCTTTGTATCCCTTGCATGTTGGAACGATTGACGATAGAATGTTTGTTGGTTATTAGATTTTTAATTGGCGCTTTGCATGTGTGGCACGCGGGTTTCAGTGTAATTTCGGTGTTCTACCGTATCATTCATGCATGCCTGGTGTGGAAGCACCCCCTGCCACACACCCTTTGGGTGGCTTGCAGGGTATGACGTAGATGTAGATGTACCCAAGATCCCCGTCATCATCAGCCTTCTATTACTGAACACCTCCTTAGCTAGCCTGTGATATTACTGGTGTTTAATTCTAAACCCAAGTCTTTACACCGTTTCTAAATATTACTCAAATCCTGAGCGTAGACAGTACTTTCTTTTGCGCGCTGTCGGTCGAATTTCGTCGCTGCCCTTTCATCTCTGGGTCGTATTTGTGGCGTTCTGTGGGAAGACTATCGTATTGGGGAGGGGGTGTTCTGTGTCTGACTGAGGGAACGGACGCTGTCTGTCTCATCCCCCATAACATCTCCCTTTCTGACTCATTCTTATTGGTTCCTTATTACATCGCCCGTTGCTATGGGGGAGAGGGGAAGTCGAAGCTCCCGCTTCACAAGGCCCCACCCTCGCCCCCCCGTGGTGTTTGGTTGTTGACGGCGACCTGCCCACCAGCAGCACACCCCGTCGCCCCATCTCTTGTTTATAGGCGGACCAGACGTACAGAATTCCTCCCCCGGTCAGGCTGGCAATGCACACGATTGTTGCTTCCCCCCTCTGGGGATGAAATGTTGGCCGGGGCCCTCGTTTGGGGAGTGGGGGGTAGTGAGTTGTAAATAATCGCGCTCTGTTGCGTGTGACGGTCGTGAAGGCGTACGAAATGAAGAAGAATCCTTGCTCGTGGGAATGGTATTCTTCCTTTATGGTGCTCTTTTCATTCACTTCATCTACATCTACTTATTACCCTGCAAGAGTGTTTGGCAGAGGCTGACTTATCACCAAAATGAACTGCAGTGAAGAATTTTACTTGCACCAACAAGCACCGCAATATAGGAATACTACAAATGCTGCAGAAACTGCTAAAATAATCCACAATGTAACAATTAAAGCGTGACAAAGGAGTCATATAGGGAACATGAAAAACATGGTGTTAGCACTACTTGGTAGAAACATGCATTAGGGTGCATATGAATTAATCAGCTGCACTACCTGCCCATTAACTTCATTCAAAGTCTCGACGCAGCCCTTATGGTCTCTAATCGATCGCGGGAAAGACGACATTTTTAACCTTTTTTGTTCCACCTTCCCTTATTTTATTCTCATTACCTGATCTACCGTTTGAGCCAAGGTCCTTCAATATCGATTGTGTTTTTCCTTCGATGTAGATTTCGCAGCGTACATAAATTCGACATCAATGTGCTTATTTTTCTGTATTCTCCATAAGCATCGTACAGGTCGTTCGACGTTTTTGTTAATTTCGCAGCGCATTTGTATTCGAAAAGACAACGTGTGCCGTATATTCGCAGATTTTCGCAGAACCTAAGCTAACCTAATTCTAACTTTTCTGTAGGGATCCACGTCTGATTGTTTGCACACGAGTCGCCTCAAAGGCGTGTGGCATTGGGTGCCTGGACACAAACCGCGAATACGGGAGGGTTATGTTATTGTCTACAAGTGTCATTTTACAATGTTTTACGCCTACTTACAAAGCGGTGAGAAATCACGAGGGCGAGTGGCTGGGTGTGGTGGGACATCAAACGAAGACGGGTGAGAATAGGGATTGAGAGTGAAAATTAACTACTAATAGCTGTTGTTGTTTTCCGGTTGTTCCGGTCAGACTAATGATTAACTTCATAGCTGTTTCTATTTTGGTTGTTGGAGTACATTTCATCCTCCTAGAATGGCAGCCCAGCGATGGAAATCCCATAATAGCTGTGATAGATCAGTTCTAGGATATTGAATTGGTTAAATAGGTTTTTTCAGTAGTGCTCAGTATCTTAACATGAATTGTAGATACTAACTTCGCATGCCATCTCCGTCATGATATACTCCTGCATGTCTGAGTACCTTGTAGTGCTATTTGTTTGTTGCATTAATAATACTAACCAGTAGTTATGTCTTGAGTAGTGCGCTACATCGTAGCATGTTCTTCAACGTATCACTCTCCTGGTTTCTGGTCTGACTGCGTACCGTTGCACTGAATGCTTTCGTCCTGCGCCTGGCCTTCGGGGGAACGTGCGCGGTTCTGATTTGAACTGGGATGAGTGGTGCATGCCTGGTGTGGAATCACCCCGTGCCACACACCCTGGTGGTGGCTTATTTCTTGGTTGGTGGCTAGCTGACGGTATTTCGTAGATGTAGATCCCGTTGTATTGCACACAGTTCGTCAATGATTTATATTTTATGCTTATAGAATTCAGGTTCGGTTATTTAACTATTTCGTTTTTACAGATATGTATCCGTCGATATGGTCAACTTTCGGCTTGTCTCAGTATTCGTGATTGGAGCTATTTTTCCTTTCGATATGCGCTGTATATCGTGATGATTAATGCTCTGTCCCACTCGTTTGTATCGATTATATTTCTCCCTGCGGTCGCTCACGTAGGAATGTCAAATTCTACGAGAGCAGCAGGTCGACCGGTCGTGTTTTGTGGTTTTCATTCATTCGCTAAGCCTCAAACTGCGTCCCATGGGCGTGAGTTTGGCTTTAATTCTCGGGTCTAGTTCTCCGAGTTCGTGGTTGGATATATTGTTACGTGATGTCGAAGAGCTTTTTTCGCTTGTAAAGGAAGGGCCGAGAGCTTTTTTTTAATCGATATGGATCGATGTGTTGTTAATCCGTTGTGTAGCTGTGGTGTACCCGTCTGAGTTCAAGACGGTGTTCCCTCTCCCTCTCTCGCTGCCCAAGACTTGAGCTGAAATAATGGCCTTCATCTACAGCTCCAAAATACCTTGCAAACCACCACTGGGTTGTGTGGCACGGGGTGATTCTACACCTGGCATAATACACTTACCGCAGCTGAAATCAGAACCGCGCTCGTTCGCCAGGATGCCGGGCGCAGGCAAAAAGCAGTCAGGATAACAGTGCACGGTCAGATCAGAAACGAGGAGAGTGCTACGTTAACTAACATGCTACCATTAAGCATACTACTTGAGATACAAGTACTGGTTAGCATTATTAATAATTAGTGACGTGTAAATAGTACTATTAGGTACTAAATCATGCTAAAGCTATATCATGCCGGAAATATAATGCAAGGTTAGTTGCTGATGCTAAGGTATTTAACAAATTTTAAGCTATCCGGGACTAGCCACGGAGTTCCACTTTACGGAGTCACCCGCAATGCACAAATGTGCGAATTTCCACAGAGAAAAAATCATTTCATGATTTCCACAGAGAAAAAATCATGATTTTTTTATCTGTGGAAATTCGCTAAGGTATTTAGTGCAAAGCCTAAATTACCGCGTCAGGTTCAAAATGTCCAAAAACAGTTCTATCGCAGAATACCCCATTATGGTCCCTTATTGTGCGTGGAAAAAATTTCATTTTAAATATATCGGTTCTGCAGTCACTTTCCTTGATTATATGCCTCTGATCGTCCATACCATAATAGGAGCTTTGGGAGGTTGGAGGAGAGTAGGGAGGTTGGAGCGATTTTCGTTTTTGCACAGATTGGTGTGAAACTTTGCATGTGTGTTCGTATTAGTAATATCTAAAGTTAAAACGAAAAAATTGCCTTTTACCGATTCGTTTTCTATCGGTTTAATCAGTTAAAAATATCTGTATACCTAAGTCTTAAATTTGACTCATTTTTTTCGCGAGGTACGTTCAAAACTCCTTCACAACGGAATGTTTTTTGTGATCCTAAAATAATTCCTGCGTTGGCAATATGGCTTATTTTCAAAAGGAGTTGAGATGACATAAAAATTTCACACAGTTCATTTTTTGACGAGATCTAGTTGTTAGCAATTCCTCATTTTTTAAATAAGGACTCCCTTCAGTGCTTAGACGTACCATTTCCTGTGTAAATGGGATAGTATTTTTCGTCACAAATCTCGGTAAAGAGTACGGTAAATGGCCCATATTTTGGTGCCGTTTAAAGGCTGAGATATATTTCTTTAAAATTAGACCAAGTACATCGATTGCTAGGTGAAATGATCGTTCGCTCAAAGTACCTTAATCAGCGAAAGCCGGATTTTTACTAACTGAATTGATAAAAATGTGTATATTAGTATTTGTCTTGACTTGCATAGTCAAGCCAGAGCCACATTAATTTTGGGTTCAGGCTCGACAGTTTTAGGGGTTTCCCCCGTACTCCCCTTTTGAGTTTCAAGTTACCAAGAAGGATCACTCTACCCTCTTATCCGCTCAAATATTCGGCGAAGGGATCGGTAATGTCCCTCTCTCTCTCTATCTGTCTCCTGCGATGGAGGGAAGCCTTTCAAGTGTTGCGTTAATCTTATCGGAGTTCCGGATATTTTTTTATTTTCGAGTGACTCATGAGACTGCTCATCGTCGCCTCTCCGAGTGATTTCGGGGGTTATCGCTTTTCCACGAGTTGCCAGCGTCTCTCGAGAATCTTAAGTTTGTCGTAGTAATCTCGGTCACGTGCTGTAGGTTCCTTTAAAAACCTAATTGGTTCCCGTGAAATTTTATGTGACTTTTCCATAATGTGGAGCAATAAATAACTGATTATACTCACCTAAAATTTTATTTCTTTCCGCTCTGGATTTCGTTTTCGTACCCATGAAGATGTTATTTAACAACGATATTCAGGTGGGATAAAAATTAAATTTTATGGTGAGACCCATTGTTGTGTATTATACCTGCTAATTGATAGATGTACTCAACGGTGTCTGGCGAGATGTTGTGGAACATGATTTCAGTGAATTAAAGGAGTTATAGTAATGTCCACATGGTTTTTAT
Organism: Ceriagrion tenellum; assembly: GCA_963169105.1. Taxonomy (NCBI): domain Eukaryota; kingdom Metazoa; phylum Arthropoda; class Insecta; order Odonata; family Coenagrionidae; genus Ceriagrion; species Ceriagrion tenellum. The sequence goes on from OY720640.1 coordinate 80,683,412, forward strand.
TTTGATATGGATTGGTTTTTGAATGGTTTGAAGGTGTTTGAATGTTTTTGAATTTGGAATTGATAGGTTTTGGTTAGTCCTTTCCCAGAATATCTCTTTTTAAAGATAACTTTTCACTGGCCTGCTCATATCTTGCTCACCATCGGCTCTCTCTCTTATTTCCTCAACCCTCTGCGTCTCTAAAATTAGCTGATGATGTCGACCACAGCGACGAAACCTTGGTCGTTAAAACAAAATTCTCATTTGGAAATTACAAAGTGTTTCATCTATAATCCTCTATGTCTCTTTTTTTCGTCCAAAATTCCTGTCATCCTCCTTCCTCTTCACGCTTCCCCAGTTTGCTCCCCTATTTCATTAGTTTCGAAATGCCCTAGCCTTTTGACATGTCCTACATCCCCTTGTCTGCCCTTTCCGAATCTCCGTCGCTAACTTCATCTCTTTTTCCACCATTTAAAATGCCTCCTTTTTCATCTTCCTCGTTCTCCAGCTCACCCTGTCTATTCTCCTCCAAATCCAAATATTTAAATCCTTCCGTCTGCGCCCATCCACTATCCTCACGATAGCCACGTTTCCGATCCATGCATCGCCTCGCTCCAGTTAAGAGTTTTATTCTGTTTGAATATGCTTCTTTGGCGGAGGAATTTCTATATGTGATTACACCACTGCTGAATTTATTCACTTTAAAATACTATTGGAACTAATTATCTGCTCAGCCGGCTCTATTTTATGCCCTCCCACCCTTTAATTCAGCCCCAGCCCATTACTCTATCTAGGCTGAGCTATATTAATTCCTCGCAAAACTCTTCATTTTCTCACTCTCTGCTCCCATTGGTGTAATCTTGACGCTAACGTACTTGTGAATTTACAAAATTTTTAAGTTGTTCTCGTGATCAACGACCGAAGGTGAGCCAGCTTGGTTTTTTGTTTTAAATATGGATTTTAGTTGAATAGTCATGGTGTGTAGAATGGATCAGTAATCTTTGAGTTTTTTTTACTGACAAGTGTCGCCTAAAAGTTCATTCTTCAACTACAAGAGTCGTGAGTGTACTTATCATGCTGTGAGTATGAGAGAATGCGAATGCTTAAATTCTTCAATGAAGAACTTAAGAGAGATCTAATCACGTATAGGAGGGAAAACAGAATGATATATCAAATATTAGGACGTAAGAATAAGTAATATCCAAAAGCCTACCAATCAGCAGATTGAACACTCAAATGATGGTCTAAGAAGGGCCTCCCTGTTGCAAAACAGCCCCACTGCGTTGTAAGCACGCGTACGTATCCCCTCAATTTCTCTTGCGAACCCCGTCTGATTTATTCCAGTCGCGAACGAGAAAGGACCTCTCGTTAACTCCCCAATCTTTGCACTGCGAATCCTCCGTGCGTATGTTAGCCACCCCTGACGCAAAAGAAGCCGGCCTCCGCAAGCAAACATGAGAGAAGCCTCCTCCTGTCTCTCTACGCTCACCTCCCTCACCGTCCCTCGAGAATTTCGTTCTGAGATCTCCTGGGGATGGGAGGACAGCATTTGGGAAGGGAGGCGGGGACCCATTTTTTTCGTGAATGCCGGGAAGCCCAAGGCCACTTTGGCGGCGGCCGGCAACCCATCTCTCTTCCCTTGGCCGTGGAGACTTGTCGGTCAGGAGGCTGTTGCTCGCAGACTCCGCAGTGGGATGGGAGGTGGACGGGTCCGTACAATTTTTTTCCCACGTGTTCGCTCGGGGTCTTTCCGGGCGTTTGGTCGTCCAGCCTCCTCCCCAAGTTCCCTCATCCGTGCTCTAGCCTCTCCGATACTTTGAGCCCTTCTCACCCACATGTGTTCGGGTGTCCCTTACTCCCTCTTCACTCTCCTCGGGCTCAAGCTTGGGTGAGAGCTGGCGATGAGGGCAAGATGTCATCCTCACTTTTCCACGCAGTTCTTGACAACATTCGTCGATTGATCGCTTTATCTCCTTTGCATAAATATATCGTATAATTGTTGCAACAAATGGTGACACTCACCAAAGAAGAATTGTAGGTCACTGAAGGTGAATCGAGCGTTGATGAGTGGACAAAGGAAGTAAAGGGTTCCCGGATGGACTTCTGTTGTGAATTTCGGTCCCAGTATTCCACCCCTTTAAAATGCTTTCCTGTCCCTGGCACAATGAGACGGTGCATACATACCAGCGTAACCTATTGCCATGTATTATCGCTCTGGGGGCAGGGAAACTTGGTGGCACTAAAAAAGGGACCGAAATTCACAACAAAAGTGCATCCGGCAGCCCTTCACTTCCTTTGCCCGTTCATCGACGCTCGATTCACCCCTCATTGACCTACAATTCTTCTTTGGTGAGTGTCACCAAGTGTTACCACGCCTATTCTTACTATCTATTGTGTTCCCATCATATCTCTCTGCTGCCATCTCCAGAAACCTCGAGGAAGGTAGTCAGCGGATCTTTGACCGAATCCCGCATCTGCGTGATGTGTACGAATTTTGAGATTTCATGAAGAAAATTATACGATTCTCTCCTTAAACTTCGAATGGCAATACACTAATCTGCGTTGCGTCTCGTAGTTGATTGTCGTGTCACTATTTTTCCGGTTGCTCATACGGTGCGCTTTGATAAGCAGGCTGGGTTTGGAGTGACAAATTACGAAGGAATCTTCTCTCAGAATTTTTAGCTTACATTGGTCGTTACGTTAGTTCTTAAATGGCAGCCCCTGCTGCTTGCCCTTGAGATGGCTTACGGTGTATTATGTAGATGCAAGGGGGTCTCTAGCCTCAATCATGGAAAAGTTAATGCATGTGTTTGTCGTAATACCAAGTTACCAAAACCTATCGATACCGATATTTCTCACTAAGCATTCCCCCTATAATGGCTCTCAGCCTCGCATCGCCTGTTGGTACATGACCCTGTCTCCTCTCTCATACATTGTATTGCCGTTATTTCATTAAGCATCTTCCTCATTGCCATTTCTGTATATCTTTCTGAAGCTTTCTCTCTTCTTCAAGCAGCAAACTTGCTTTAGTCCTCAGTTTTTATTTCAGACCATGATTTCTACTATAATTTTTATTTTTAAGATGTATGCTAGTGAAACATGGTCAGGATAGACATAAGAGTAGACTAAACGCCGTGGGTATTAGTTATCTGAGGAGTGTTTGCGGCAAAAGTAGGATGGATAGGGTCAGGAATGAGTGGGTAATGAATGAATGTGGGTTAAATGCTCCAGTAATGGACGTGTATGAAAGGAGTGTGCTTCGTTGGTTTGGACATGTGGAGAGAATGGATGAGAGTCGAATAACGAAACAGATGTATAAGAGTGAAATGAATGGTGTGAGAGGTAGAGGTAGGCCGAAAAAGTTGTGGTTGAGGAAATTCCTAGGAGGAGGAATATTAGGCGTCTTAAAAACAGGAGGGCGTGTATGAAGCAGTGAATGGGGTAAATGAGACAAGAGGTTTGCAAGGATAGGTCAGTATGGAGGAAATTATTGAAGCTGAGTTAGGTGTACAATTATGTATTAATGAGTGAAACATTTTGACTGTGCCTACCCCGGAAGGGAACGGCGTGATGGGTATGTATGTATGTATGTAAGATGTGTGCCTGGAATTAATCACGCGAATTATTATCGAAATTTTGCTTGGAAATAAAAACGTGTAGAATATGCAAAGTATTGATTTGATATGTTGCGCATCCTCAAGGGTACGCAACAAACTTTCGATTTTATTCTCTTCTCTCTCTAGGTATGTTATGTAAAGGTGTTGTTCGAATGTGAATGATGAATGCAGTTATGCCTGTAGCAATTTCTCTTGTTCTCCATCGCATATTTTTTCTATGATATGCGAGTTCAATCTATGGAAGCAGTTGCCTACTTGGCATCAATCCTGCACTATTCGCTGTTTGGCGCTTCAGGCGGTCTTTTACTTATTCACTGATGAAATGTTGATTTATCTTCGTATAAATTGGTGTTATTTCAAAGTCTGAAAACTTGCAATGGGTAAATGTAAAGTTATTGACGAATGAATTAACAGGCATCTCTTACAATTGTGTGAACTTCACTGTGGACAAATCATTCGCCTGGACTGGGAATGGAACCCAGATCCCATGATTTCGCCCCGAGTGCTCTAACCATGAGATTCACAGAGGAAGAATTCCCCTGGGTAGCTTAATTGGTTAGGTCACTCGGCGCGAAATCGAGGGATCTGGATTCGTTTTCCAGTCCCGGCGAATGATTTTTCCTCTGTGACTTTCACACAATTGTGTGATCACTAGCGGGTGAATCCGTTGAAGCAACTGCGTGGCTAGTTCCGTGGTTCTTTGAAAAAGGCATCTCTTACGTTTGCTCATGCAAAGCTGCTGTACTACTTGGTGAATCTCGGGGTCTCTGTAGATCCACAGTGGTTTATTTTGTCCAGTTTTGGTAGCATTTGTCCGTTCTCGTATCGTAACAGTCTACATATCGACGTTATCACAGGATGAGGGTTAAAGTTATGTAATTTGGCGTTTCCCCATTACTTTTATTTATCTTTTTGTCCTAACAGTTGTACATGGAGGTGGATATATTGTTACTTTTGTCAGCTCTATGCATTCTTAAACACAAGGAGTGCCAGGTGGGGGGGGGTTATTTATGAACCCATTTCATTTTTTACAGTCTATTGCCTCTGACTGAATCGACCCAGCTCATGCATATTTCTTGACTTTTATTTTTTTGCTTGAGAATATAGTGTGAAGCCAAGAACCTCTTAGCACCAATAGTTGTAAATGCACGTTACCTTCTACCAATAGTACTAGAGAGGCCATTATGGTCGAAGAGTATCTTTCCTCTGTTTTATTTGAGTTTTGTCATCAGGGAATAGTTTCATTGTCTTCCTTTGGAATATTTTTCTTTACAGTTCTTAGGTTTTACCTGATAAACGGTGATAATAGTTTATAAACACTCCAAGTACAAATTGATGCGGTAAGAATAAAAGTCCCAGGTCCAAGTTCCAATACGAAGCATTGAATTATATCGTAATTGTGAATTATATCATAATTGAAATACAAGCATCCCAAAGGTTGAAATGGCAAGTTATAGGACGCTGATGTAAACCTTTTTTCTTAAAAAATAATTTTCAATAATAAATAAAAGATATTTTCGATAAAACTATATTAATTCAATTGAAAACGTCGATTTTCCTTTAGCAAACATTATTTCTGAGGAGGCAGTTCTGACCCCTGTCGCGACGCGATCGCCATCGCCACTGTCCTTTTTCCCTGACTTAAGACTGATTGCTATCGTTTAACAGAGAGCAGAATGAAGTCTTTTAGGGATGAAACTTATAGATGACACAAAGGGGAACGATAAAACAACTGCTGAAAAATACCTCAAAAAAGTTGAGAGCATGATTTTTGGCCAGCCTTTTCCGATTTGGACCCACTGTGCGTCGGTACGAAGAGGGATGCCGCTAAGTCCTGTTACACTAGTGTTAATTTTCCTCTGAAAATTGGGTACGTGCTTTGCTCTTATGCATTTGCATCCTGCGAGCCGGGATCCCTCTTCGGGGACCTCGGGGTATATATATATGAAAAAATAACGTGCCGCTCTTGAGTAGGCGTCCAAATGGTATTTACAGTTGCGTTTTTAGGGTCGTTACGGCGTCCCGCGGGGATACGTCGACGCAGGTGAGTCCGTCCTTAAATCTTCCGCGTTGGCGCGCATTGCCACCGTGGGTCTTTAAAAGCGCCCTCTCCGCGGGAGAAGAGCCTTCTCTCCCTCATTTCCCACCCCCACCCCCCAAAAACGCTCCTTTAAGTTATCTATAAAATACGTTCCACGTGTATGCATTAATGCGCCTCTCCATTTTGCCTCGCCTCGCGTGCTTCTCCCCCTCGTGAATGCCGCGGCCTCTTCGTGTACCTCCGTCTTCCTTCCTTCCCTTTGTCTCCCCCATGAATACCTAACTCCCCTCGGGAACACCGTGCCATACTATACAGCTCCACCCCCGCTCTCTCAGCCGACTGCCACCTTCTTTCCCCCTTCCGCGCGTGAGTGATGGCGGGGTCCTGCTGCTCGCATTCTACATCTCCCCCGGGTCCTTCGGGAGAGCGGCTGTTTTGATTCCTCTCTCGCTAATGAGATATTGCCTGCAAAAATGTCTCGCCTAAGCATGGGAATAGCTTGCCTTAAACGAGAATCGTTTAGTATCTCGTCCATGTTTTTGTATACTAGATGACCCGAGCGAATATTTCGCACAGTATGCAGCTTCTTCCTGTTTCTTCCTTCTTTCTTCCTGTTCTTCTTCCTGTTTCTTCCCATGGACAATTATATGTTATTTATGTTTGTATTAGAGAGACATAACGTAAACGTAAACAGTAAATGGTCACACTGATTGCATGTAGAATGTAAACAATCTAACCAAACGATGTGTTAATAGATGGCGCCTCCTACAGTTTTTTAAGCACGTAACCATAGCCAACATATTAGTTGATTATATTGTCAGCAGAGGGCGTTGTATCATTTTTTTGACAAAAACTTTAACTTTAAACAATTTGTCTATTTTTCATCAATATCGGGGAACATAAGCTTTAAAACGATGTTTGAGTCATTAATTTTGATGAATAATTATGGGAGTTATGGCGTTGCGACAAAAAACACCTTTGAGAAATAATATATACGGATACTTCTTGCCGAGTAGAGGGTGCGTGGACGGAGAGATTCCACCCCAGTTGAAGGTAAATCGGATTACCCACCGGGTCAAACTCTCCATGTTGGCCGACGTTCCGATGTACGAGTTGTCTATTATCATCAGGGCATAGAAGACTCGACATCGAAGAGTAACATGTACATCTAGGTCTGACAGGTGGGACAGAATAAGAGAGATACACTGCCGAACAGATAGGTTCAAGAACTCGTTCTTTCCGCGCACAATAAGCGATCACAATAAAAACTGAGCTCCACTAAATACACTCTTATAATACATGTCACCATTCCATCTCCAAAAACTTTACGCGGCTGGTGACCTAACACCCCCGGCCACACGCCCATGCGGCGGCTCGCATTATATTATGTAGATGTACTAAATACCGTGAAAGCCACCACTAGGGTGTGTGGCACGGGGTATTTCCACACCAGGAATGGAGAACATCCCACTTTAAATCAGAACCGCGCACATTCCCCCGGATGCCAGGCACTGGCCAAAAGCAGTCAGGGCAACAGTGTGCGGTCTGATAAAAACTAGGAGAATGATACGTAGAAGAACATGCTACCATGCAGTACACTACTCAAAATACAACTACTGGTTAGTACTATTAATGCGACAGATAAATAGCAAAGGAACAAAGAGAAAAAATATATCACGCCGGATATTCCATGCGAGGTTAGTGGCTAATAATCATGTTAAGAAATTTAGCACTACTGAAAAAAACCTATTTAACTTATTCAGTATCCTAGAACTGATTCATCGCAACTATTATGGTCCCTTATTGTATAAATACTTAAAAAATGACATTTTTAATCTATCGGTTCTGCAGTCTATTTCCTTGATCTTATTCCAGCATTCATCAACAAACTACATTTCAACAATAACAGCCGCTTGTTTGTAATTGTAATTAAGGCCAACCGAACCTCTGTAAATTCTGCTGGTTATTATAGGTGTTCTGTATTTCTGATACTTGTATAGCGATTATTATTCATGTAATGAAAATATGTAAATTTTCTGTTAATTTTTGCTCTAGTATTCTGACGTTTTTATTGCGAGTATTATTTATGTAATGAAATTATATCTACAGTTAGACGTCCTGAAACATGATGATGCCCCAAAATCAGGCTAGCCTTATGGGTTGAATGTTTTACATCATTATTTTTGTATTTATTTTGTATTTACTTATTTGTTTAAAATAATATATTCAATTCAATTTTTTTTAAATCACAATACGTCGATAAAGCCTTCGATCACCTCTCCAATCCAGGCTTGTGCCCTACTTCAGACACGCCGTAATATTATTGATCTTCAAATGCTTATTATAATTTCTTTTATTGTTCATTTGGCTATTGGAACTTGTAATTAGGGGGCGAGGGGTTGTCGATGGCATTAATTGAGGGAAGGATGTTGGGGAAGGGGAAGACAGAGAATAGTTTTTATTGATGGGCTGAAGTTGGGTAGATCGCATGCCGAGACGAATAAATAAATACTTGAGGTAGGTAGGACCTTGGAAAAGGTAGAAAACGGACGATTTTCCATAAAATACTATAAAACCTTCCTTCTGCCGTTGGAATACCTGAAAAAAATTAAGCGTATTGCGAAGCAGTAGAGGAATACATCCCCGTGGGCATGCTGAACTGAACCTTCTCCATCGCTACGCCCCCGCGCCAGTCGATCATGGAATCCCAGTTCCGCAAGCCCCCCACCTCCCCACACCCCGCTCATGAGCGAATACACAATGCTCTCGGCGGCGAATGTATTCACCTTCCCCGGTGTCGTGGAAATCTTCGACGATGTCAATCCTACCCCAGCTCAGTTCTCAGAACGCGTTTGCAATTTCCCCATTTAATTTCCCGGAACTGTGGGGTCGCTCGTCTTTTGCCTCTGCCATGTTCGCAGTATATTAATTAATGAATTCATAGCACAGGGGGGATAGGATTTTATTCGATACTGAAGAATAAGATAATAGCAATAAACTTGTTTCAGGGGCTTTGTCCTCAGATATGCTTCTCTGTTTGTAATAAGGTCTGTGAGACCATATGCCTGTGTTTACGTTAGTTAAAGGGTGTTTGTGGTTATGGGATAACTAAGAATCTCCGATAGATTCTAACCAATAGCACATTCGTAGAAATTTGCCGAAGTGAAGGATCCCGAACAGGCTAATTCGGAAGTGAGTCGCATTTTCTGCATGCCTTTTCGGCGTTTAAAGGTGTGATAAGAGCATAAGATTATATTATTGTTGGGCGGCATTATGACCTGGGGCTATTTAGGTGTGCTATTCTCTTACAGTAATTGTAATACTGAAAGTTACCTGATTGCTAAGAATACGGAGTTATCTTGATTTTTCAGCTCCGCTTGTGATTAGCAAAACATTCAGCAATCACCTCGATTCTAATAGCCCTTTTTTCACGATTTTTATAGTCCAAAGAGAGCCTGTCTCAGAAAAACGGTATTTCTTCATACATACTATGATATTTATAGTACGTAATACATGATTTTAGTTTATAAGCACTAACTGGGCTTTTATTTTTTAGCAGGAGAATGTAACGTGGAAACGTGAGCCTCTAATAGAAACAAGAGCACTGATAGTTTTAAATGCATGTTACTCCCTACCAATTAGTTCCAGAGGGGTCATTTTGATCCCAGGATATCTTTCTCCTGTTTTAGAGTTTTGTAATTATGGACTAGCTTCATTATCTTTCGTTGGAATATTTTTCCTTATAGTCATTACGTTTTTCTGAAAAACGATGGGAATAGTTCAAAAACACCCTAAATACGAATTTATAATCGAAGCACGTATGCATAGAAGTCCCAGGTCCTCTTGTGAAGCGTTGAATTACATCATCATTGAATGATAACTATCCCTTAAGTTTAAATGGCCAATTAAAGAACGTTAATATAAACCTTTATTTTGCAAAATAATGTAAAACAATAAATCAAAGAAATTTTCGAAAACATCTACTTATCAGTTCAATTAAAAACGTTCGTCGTTCAAAAAAGAACTGCGTGAAAAAAATTACCGGTTAGTTTGATTTTTCATGAAGAATTTTTAGAAATTAGAGCCCGAAATCATTGTTTGTCATTCTGAAAAGACTCAAACCGACGACCCTGGCCATATTCTGGATTTATAGGTGAGGACTCAGCATCTAAGCCACCGGGGCAAACGTTTGTTTAACGAGCCTCGTTCGCCTTTTTAAACTGAGAATTTAATTCTTTGGCAAGTGACGTGTTTACCCCCCCGATTATATTTTAGCCAGGGTGGGGGGGGGCTTCTCATGCATTTAAACATCAGAACACGCGCGGTAACATACCGTCATTCATACGCGACCGCTACCAGTACGATATGAAGGGGAGAGTACATCGAATCGATGAAGTTATGCACACATTAGTTTCGACTGGGATTTGGAGCAGAATGAAGACGCAAAAAGATTGGATTGCTCCGTACTAATCCTCAGGCAGAACATTAGTGGTTCTAAACCGGAGCATTTATTGCTCCTTGGATAGCAATTACGTTCATTTTATGGGAGCTGGGATAACGAGATGCTGACAACTAGTGAAAAAATGTAAAGAACCTATGGTTCAACTGAAATTGAGCGGGCGAATGATAAATACTCCTAGAGATAATCCACGGTTTTGTTTTCCTTCCTCGTGAGGTGGTTATTACTGTTTTATTGGCCGCCTCGTTTCCGGATAATAATGTCATAAAAGAGATATCCAGTCGTACTGCCATAAAGGTACGTCGCTGGTCTCCAGAGATACCTCTTTTAAGGTTTCCCAGTGGCTTAAAATAGAAGTTTTTCGTTGCATTATTCCGCCAAGTTGCTATCTCGTTTCCTTTTCTTCTTACAATACCCATTGGTATCCGGATCCTCCTTCCGTTGACTATGCTGGCGAACTTTTTTTAGACTTGGCCTCATTTTTATTCGTGCGCACGCGATGTACTGTGACATGCCAGGTTTTGCAAATTCTGGTTACCTTGCAGATGGATTTTATCTCCGAGTCATGAAATTTTCCTCGTGCTTCTCTTTATGTGAATCAGTATTCCCTAAGAGACGGTCTACAATTTGCGGTCAGCCAACCCGAGATTCCCGTGTGCTATGCCTTGAATCAAATAGAAATGAAAGTTATTTTACTGTTATCACAGTGTTGACATAGGTTTTCGCCGTTAAACAAGGTTAAATCATTATTCTAAAAAAAACAAATATTACGTTAGTGACTTTCGGAGGCGAAATACCTGAGAATTCAATACTTGTAATCTGGTGAATAAATGATAAAATAAAATAGTATATATAATTAGTACAGAAAGGTCTTTTTCTGTCATTCCGTATATGCTCCGTTAATACTGCACCCACAGTGATAAATGAGGTATCATTTTAAACGTTGAATCACCGGCTTCTGACGAAAAATACAATCTCAATCTCAAATTTCACTATTTACCCATCAATTTGACTTAAAAGTTTCGATTTTTCCACGTCGATTACTCGCTCGAGGTATATCGACTCCACACATCATCATCCGTATATATTATTTCTCAAAGGTGTTTTTTTGTCGCAACGCCATAACTGCCATAATTATTCATCAAAATGAATGACTCAAACATCGTTTTAAAGCTTATGTTCCCCGATATTGATGAAAAATAGACAAATTGTTTAAAATTAAAGTTTTTGTCAAAAAAATGATACAACTCCATCTGCTGACAATATAATCAACTAATATGTTGGCTATAGTTACGAACTTAAAAGACTGTAGGAGGCGCCATCTATTAACACATCGTTTAGTTAGATTTTTTACATTCTACATGCAGTCAGTGTGACCATTTCCTGTTTACGTTTACGTTATGTATCTCTAACACAAACATAAATAACATATAATTGTCCATGGGAAGAAACGGGTAGAAGAACAGGAAGAAAGAAGGAAGAAACAGGAAGAAGCTGCATACTGTGCGAAATATTCGACAGGTATAAGAACAGGAAGAAACAGGAAGAAGCTGCATATTGTGCGAAATATTCGCTCGGGTCATCTAGTAGTATATAATCTGGCTCGTGGGTTTTCAAGGTGTCCCACTAATTAAGGCTACTTATTCATGTACACAACACCGTGCGAGCGAACTCAATCGTATGTGGCGGGGGTGAGTAACCACCTGCATGTATTACACTATATCCTATTTAAGTGTAGGAGAATCGGACTACTGGCTATTAGCAAAAACCTGGGGATCGGGTTGGTGTAGTGGCTAGAGTTCTGGCTAACCATGCGGACGTTACAGGGTTCACATCCCTGCAGAGGAGGATGTTTTTCAGAGTCAACCCGATCCCTACTTGAGTGTCTTGTGGAGAGATCTTAAGTGCAGTACTCCGTCTGTCGGATGACACGTTAAACCGTGGTCCCCTCGGCGCCTTTTCTTAAGACCAGTCTAATGCCGAAGCCGGGTTTCTGTCCACCCTTCCTCCCTTACCTATCTCCCATGGCGCAAATGACCTTAGCTGTCGTCGCCTCCCCAAATATCCAATCCAAGGAAAAACCTGCAAAAGCTTCTAATGTGGCGGATTTTCACAAACATGCAGTACACCGTAAGCATGCAATGTAACACTGTTTGTATTGATGTTTTTTTATAACTCCTCAAATTTGCAGAGATGCAAACGTAACACTGCAAACATACACGGTGGACTGTTAGTATATACTAGGTAGCAGATAAGGATGCAAACATTAGGGAGTAGGTCAACCCAGTAGTCGCATAAACACTCATCAAACCATGTAAAAAGTCTCTTTGGCTACTTTTACGATCTTATACCGTTCGTGGGATAATGGCATTGTCCGTTATGCTATATCGTTCGCTAATTGAACTCTTATGACTTCACCTCCCGTGGAATGTCGGGGCTTAAATGTGTTAATAAGGTCGACAGCAAATAAATTGGTAAAGAACTAACGTAATGGATTAAGTCTAATTTTTAATCGGCGGTCTGATAGCGAGTCTCATCTCTGTTTCTGCAAAAAGTAGGTATGATTAACGAGATTATGATGACGGCTTTTAACGTATCTTACCGATATTAGCTTCACGCGTTTTTAACTCAGTTTTTAGCTTTGAGATGTGTACCTGATCAGTGTAACTTCAGAATGCGACCTACCGCAGGGTTGCCGATCGTTCCACTTCTCCTAATCATTCTATTTATTGTGCTTCGACTGATGTGATGCGATCAATGCGATCTTCACTGTTTTGAGTGGAAAGCTTCATTTAACTTGATTGGTCGATGCGGAGATTGTCTATTCAGCTTATACAACATTTGGTAGAAAACAACATTCAGTATGGTATATGTTGTACTTAAGATGTAGACTTGCCATAGCTTAAGAAGCATTGTCAAAGAAGAGGGAATACTTGAGGGTGTCTGAGTAGAGGAGTAAAGAAAACGCTTGTGAAAAATAATGTGGGACGTGGCGTTGTATGGGTCTAGATCTTTGCGAAGGTAGGATGTATGTAGACTTGAGGCGCTTGAAATGAGGGTTTGGAGAAGGACGGAGGGTTTGAGCTGGATGGTGATAAGTACGAACGAGGAGGTATTGGATATGATTGGAGAGGAGAGGAATCTAATGGTGGAGGTTCGGAGGAGACAGTAGAGATGAATGGAGCACGTTTTGAAAAGAGAGGGGATATTTAAGGTAGTGCGAGCGAGATAGTTCCCTAATCATAATAGAGACCATATTCGAATTATACTTTTTAATTTCACCAGCTGTGAGACAAACGAATTAAATATTGCATTATTAATGGTGCAATAATGTAGTTTTACATGACAGAAATTTTAAGTAATTAAACGAAAATATTTACATAGGTCTTTAACTTGACTCATTTTTTTCACGCGGTACGGTTGAAACTCCCTCAAAACGAAAGTTTTATTGTGATTCCGAAGAATTTACTGCGGTGACAAAAAGTTTCAAAAATAGTTGAGAAAACACACTAACTACAAACTGTTGATTTTTTGACGAGATCTAAGTGTATGAAATGCCTCATTTTTTTAATAAGGTCTTTCTAGAGTGCATACACGTACCATTTCCCATGTAAAAGGGCTGGTATTTTGTGTCAAATATCTCGGAAAGTAATGTGGTAAGGGGTTGAATTTTTCGTGTCAATGGAAGGGTGATATATTTTTATTTAAAATGAGACCAAGTTCAATGATTTATAGGTAAAATAATATTTCGCTCAGACTACCTTAAAAGAATATTTGAGGGAAGAACAATGGTGAAGAGGATAGGAGTTGTGTACGAAATTATAAGAGGAACACGAGATAAGCGAATTAAAGAGCGATCAAGTGGAGGATCACGAATAAGAGCGAAAATGTTTGGATATACTAGAAATAATAGACGTTATTATTAATAAGTATTGTTCTAAAACCTACCAATCCGCTGGTAGAACACTAAGATAAATGACCATGTTGTACTCCGGCGCATTATGCGTACGTATCAGGATCTGAACAGTTTTATCATCTCGCCAGCTACAACACCTTGGATTGAAACATCCCCACATCTTCGCCCTCGGTGAATATTGTCAGCAACTCCGCAAAAAGGGATTTTTCACGATGGTCTAAACTCTTCGTGAAAATCTCCGTCCGCGGTGTCAGCTCCATTTTTCTCGCCAAGTCTTTTAAAATTTGTGCCGCCCCGCGTTCATTCCTATTTCGAGGCGCAGATAACAACGGTGGACGCGAGCGGTGAATGTTCCTCTTGTTTGCATTCCCAATTGTATCCTACTCTTCCTCCCCACCGCCCCCGCGGCCCCTCCCCCCCCCACCCATTCCCGCTCCGTCGCCATGTGTCACCAGCTGTCTCCCTCGCATCCGCTCGCACCGGAGACCTCGTCTTTCGGCTTGGATGAACCCGCGATTACCGTCGGCGAGGGTTCTTTAAAGTCAGCAGCGCGGCGGAAAAATTGTTGGAAATTTTTACATCCCAACCGTCTGCTGCAGACCACTCTCGTAGAAATTCGGATGTCGAGGGGATCGATCGGCTGTGAATCGCGGTAATCGAGCGATATTCGTCCCCGCGAAGTCACTCACCGTCGTTTGCCGCTCTTGTTTCCGCCGCTGCATGCAGGGGCGTCTTTATCCCATCTTTCCGAGGACTGAATTGTCGTTCCTTTTCCCAATTGGCAATACTGAACTGTTCAGCAATTCCATTAAGCCTGTCATTCGCACCTCAATACCCTCGGCCTTTTGTTATTCTGTTCGCGATTCTTCTATTGTCAAAATAAACGACGCTTATTTTCAATTTATGCAATGAGATTCGACTTCATCTCTATCGCATTCTCCGTTCATGTAATATTTCGTTGTTGGGTGATCCATCGTTAACGGTAGATCTAGATGTAAATAGGTATACCTATTCTAATCTTTTACAATCCGAAGTGCTTGTCTTCCCAAATAAATGTTATGTCTAGTGACTGAAGCATTTTTAATTTTTCCGATAGTGGGGTGTTTTCTATTCGTTTCCGTCATAAGTATAATTCAACAAAAATGTAGTTGTCTTTTAACTTTGATAAACTTTGAAATAAGGACAATATTTCACCATCTGTTTCGAGATTTATATTTTAGTATGAAATTATTTAATTAATGGTACGCTGAGGATTATCCTCTCAATATTTTCAAGCACCTCTGCCTACAGTGTCGAATAGATATGCGTAAGATCTATAATCTTGTGGATTTATTCAACTGCATCGTTGACAAACTTAATATATTTTTTGAGATTAGATGAGAGAAAAGCATACATGTGTAAATTAATTAGCCAAAAAAGTATTAATATTTGAGACCTTCGGTATTGAAGTCATTGTACCCGGTTCCTGAATGTTGATAATACGAGGGAAACTCCTATTCTCTAGAGCGCTATATCTTATATTTCCTTTTCCTCGAGATAACTCCAGGAATCTTCGCTAATCAACTATATGTTCCCAGAAACCGTTATTTTTCTCACCTATTTGGTTTGCTTGATCCTGACCCTTTAGCCGTCCACACGCCGAAATCCTTCGAACCCTAGAATCATTCTAGGAATTTTTTAAGTGGAAATGACTCTTGCCGGACGAAGAAATCATTGAGGCATACCGATGTGAGCATAAAGATGAACTGATGGCGACAAATACGTTAGCAGATAGTAAAACATGATTCACTGCCTCGAGGTCTGGCTGGAGTGGCTACGAATTGTGGAAAAAAGTAACTACTATCAGTGCCATAATGCGCCACCTTTCTTTAATCACCAAAAACATTCGCCACCCCTCTCGCGAAGACTCACCGCTAGCGTGATCCCGCTAAAATACTCGGTCGTTTATTAACTCTTTAAAAATCGATATCACAATGTGGGTTTACTAAGGTAATTGTCATTAAATACTGCTGTGAAGAGCTTCAAAACAAGACCAAGATCTTGCTTCTACTACTTTTCATAGCCAAGAAAAAGTTGTTTCATAAACTTGATACTTACTTTTTTATGGCAAATTAGAAAGAACACGACTTTAAAAGTTACATTTAAATATGTTTTTCCTACACAATACTACAGGTTAATTACAAAGTGAGCGTTCCGTTCGAAAACGCCAAAAAACCGGCACTTTTTTTGTTCCCACCGCAATAAAAAATCGAAGGTATTGTAAAAATAATCGGCAACCACAGTTACACGCAAAATAAAACAAGCTAAAATTTGATGCTACTCTTATTCATACAGGTACCACGGTTCATTTTTAATCAGTGTCCAAACTCGAGTGTATATAATTTTTGTACCGACAGTCGGGAGGCAGCGGCCCCATGCGGTTGTGTTGTTCTATCTATAAATATTTCATCACCCCTTCTATAAAAATCCTATGGATTGAATGATATTTTCATCATTAGCTATTCTTTTGTCTCGTTTTTGTCTTCTACAATGCGCCGGTGAAAGTGGTCATGTGGGACTGGATATTTTTGCCCCATGTTGTAAACCAGAGGTATTATTTTTTGTTTTTATTTATATCTAGAATATATGTCCTCATCATTTATTCCAACAATCCTTATTTGGTGCAGTTCGCTCGAGTTGGATTATAAAAGCACTTTCCCCAGTCACTTTTGTCCGTGTTTTGCCAAAAAAAATGTATTAATTTGGGGTCAAGCTATGAACTAACTGCTCTGACAGAGCGAAGAAACTGCGCTTTAAAAACTTGAATTAAATCCAACGCAATGCTGTTCATATTAATATGGACATGCCTTCGAGATTGTGGCCTATACGATTTCCAGTCCTATGGATTGAATGATATTTTCATCATTTGGTGTATTATCATTTGATTGTGATTGTACCTTTGTTTAATACCAGAAGAGGATGATCTCTGAATTTGCCTGTCCAGACTAAGAACTGTATGACTTCTTTCTTAAGCTCCTCATACTGCCTGTCCTACCTTCCTCATATCGTATAAAAATCCTATACTCTACCGTCCTCTCCAACGCTAATGCCTGATTTTTTCTTGTATCGGGCCCTTCAATATATCATCACCTCTCAGATCTTTGAAATGTAAATATGCAATTATGATGGCAAAGCGATTAGAAAGAAATTATGTGCCGCGGCTCTCATTGTTAGCATAGATAAGTAACTCGTCGGCTTGTTGCATACGAGACGTCTAATCTCTCGGTCCACCTACATTAATATATAATTGGTAGTAATACACTCGCGCTTTTAGGTTCTCTATTTAATAAAAATAGCGTTTTTACTCGCCTCCTTCCATTTAATCCTCTTTTAAACTGTAGGTAACCCCACTAAGTAAATGCACTTAGGTTACTTCCCGTAGTCTTACCCAGGATTTTTCAGCCTCTCTATTACTATCCCCACCTTCAATGTTTTTCAAAAAAGTTTTTTTCTAATCGCCCACATGACATTTTTTAGGACATGCTTTTTATTAACTCTTTATATTCAATGACATTCTTCTGTTTTATACTTCTTAGTTGTAAGTTCAATGCTCGGTTTGATGTCAGCAAATTTATTCAACGCTATCGGGCGCAATGTGGTGGGACATCTTGATGAAATTTAAATGAAGAGACTTAGTATTGTTTGTTGAGTAATTTATTGCTACGATGCGTTTAGATGCAAAGATATCATCAGGTGCAATAACGTGATGATGACTTGTACCTGATGGTGATGCCTTAGAGTCGAAACGCGTCGAAATAATAAATTACTCAGAGGACATTGCCAAGTTTTCTTTCAAATTTGGGCCAATTTTATTTTAATTTCATACATTTATTTTTATAAAGTATTCTTCCGGTGAAAATTTAGGTTTTGTTGTAAGTCAGGCAAACTCCTTCCGGTTTTCTACACTTTCAAGGTGCTACCTCTCTCTAGTATTTCTTTTTTCGCCTCTGCAAACGATCTACCCTTCATCCTGTCAATGAACTACCCTTCATCCTCTTTCTTCCTCTTCCCCGCTTGCCCGACATCCTTCCCTCTATCAAATTCTTCAGCAACCCATCGCCCCTTATTACATCCTCCAGCGGCCTACTCTGCCGATCTCGGATTTCATTAAGTTTTCTTTCCTCGCCCACCATCTCAAGCACTTCCTCGTTAGTCTTCCTCTTCGTCCACCTCACCTTCTCCACCCTTCTCCACACCCACATCTCAAATGCCTTCAGCCTATTTCCATCCTTCTTTCTTAGGGTCCACGTTTCTGCCCCATACATCGCTACCCTCCATATCAAGCTCTTCACCAGCTTCTCCTTCACGTCCTTACCCAAGGTCCCCGTCATCAGAGCCCTTCTTTTGCTTAACGCCTCCTTAGCTGGCGCTATGCTCTTACGTATGTCTTTGCTACTATGCCCGTTTTCTTCTAGCATGCTACCTTAGTAATTAAAATGCTCCACTTGCTTGAGTTGTATCGTCCAACTTTAATCTGCAGCCTCACTTTATTTGTCCTAGAGAATCTCATTACTTTTGTTTTCTTATGGTATATCTTCATTCCGAATATCCTGCACTGCATTTCTAAAGCACAACCAAAGCCTGCTGGTCCTTGCCCACCACACTTGTAACTTGTTCGTTCGTCTTCCTTTCTGTTTACTGAACCTTCTCCACCGATCCCCACACCTACTTCTCAAATGCCTGCAGCGGCACCCCATTTTGAGATAACCTTAATTCTGATTCCATTATAATTTCACCCTTCAAAGTTTAATTTTCATATTCATTGGAGTGCTTTCGCCCCGTCGAGAATCCGTGGTCCTGCCCAAGACACCAATAACATGGAGAGCGCGAGACAAATGCCCGCGGCGGGGTCGAAACCTAGACCTTTGGTTTACCCGGCCGGCTCGTCTCCGCCCAGTCCGCCAACTCACTTCGTTAGCTTGTGTGCCGCCAGAAGAGGACGCCACTCCCGTTTTTCTGGTACAGGACGGTTGTCTTTTTCAAACATGATGCTGCGGTTAATTATTTGACGCAGTGACGTGGCGTTTTTCGTGTGGATTGTTCACCCACGGATTCATGCAGGATGCTTGCTAGTTTGCAGTATTCCCAGATGGCTGGAAGGTCCCGCCGTTCTATTCTCTCACGTGCAGGTAGGCGGACGGAGGCCCGTTTTTTTCCCCTCCACGGCGAGTTGAAAAGGAGAGGGGGCGGAGGAGGAGGAGAGAGGAAGGAGAAACGGAGATAGCACGCTTCGGTTCGGAAGGAGGCGGGGGAAGCAGGGAGGGCAACCGGCGGGCGCAGTGTTGCCAACCGCGGGGCATAAACCTGTCATCCCGGGTGACAGGTTCGAAGCGGCTGGAGGTTTTCCGCTTCCGAATGGTTAATAAACGGCGCGACAGAAATAAGCCACGAGGTGGCGCCCGTGATGTCTGGCGGCCGCTGTACCCGCCCATAAGCCCCGCCGCTCTGTTACACGAATAGGGAATGGGCTCCTGCCCATATTACGCCCCATCCTCCACGAAGTGATGGAAGGATGGGACGCCGCAGAGGTGGCGATTTGAGATTCAATCCGTTGACGGATAATCTCATTCGTTCATATTTGAAGAGGAAGAACACGTGTTCCGTATATCTCGGATTACTGGCGCGGAGTTTCACTTTCTGGCCGCCAGGATCACTTTCTTTAGAGCCATGGAGGAAAATAACTTTGTTCTCCCTTTGTCTGGTAGATTTGTTGACAGACTCGCCTTCTATTCATGTGATCGTCTGTTCAAATCCCCGCACAATAGTTTTTCTCCGAGCGGCATCTTTAATGTCTTTTGGGTGTGTTTATCTAGATAAAGTTTTTCTATGTGGTTCTTGTGTGCAGTAAATATTTTAAAGTCATCAATAAATCGTTTTTTACTCGTTACAGGTTTTGAAAGATCATTTTCAGCCTGAAATTCCATCTTAAAACGTATCTTACCTGGCTTTTTTCTCACTAAAATGCTATAATTTCAACGAATTATCTGCACTCTGGAAAACAGCTGTGCGCTTGTCTATCTAACTAACGTCTAAAGTCTAACTAACGTAAATCTGTTCTGTACTCTGAAATATATCTGAATGTATTGTGCCACGAATTGAAGTGTTCCATCGATGCATTGAATATTTTTGTTCAACTAATCAATATATTTATGGAATGGTTCAATGAGCGTATTGATGTATTCAGGCGTGTCTTCGAGGAAGTGGCTAATATCCACTGTTATAACAAAACGCTATTCTTTCCTACTCTTAAAATTGTGGAAGAGCACTAAATTTTGTTATTTCAACGGCTGTTGTACGTTTCAGTCTATTGAAGCAGTGCGTTACATTTTATTGCCAAGAATTGCTTTAAATAATAATAGCTGAAATAATAATTAAACTTGTAATAATCCCTTATTATTGTATTTGATTTATGACATCTTAGTTTGGAATAGACATATTGATTATCGAGGCGTTTTTCATTCGGCGGGACGGTCGGTAATCGAGTAGGGGTTGATGTAAGGGTAAGCTTTTCAAGGGAAATGTGAAAAATATGTTGACCATCTATCCATCTAGTCTTGATGGCAGCTATTCTGATCCCCTATTCTCCCTTGAATGAAAGATGATAAGGGATCAACCTTTCGGCCGTCTATCTCTCTGATCTTATCTGGAATCTACCGTCTCATTCATCTACCCCTGTCTCTCACCCTTGAGATTGCTTTCAGGGTAACATGTTGACATTGAATTATGTCCAAGGTCTTGTAATAGGTCATTTCATATCTACTACTTGGGCGTAATGCAGTACTAATCTTGGCATAGAGTCGCTGGAGATGATAACTTCACTGGTAGCCAGCTTCGGAGATTTTCATCTTTTCAAAGGAACATATGGTAGCTAGGTGTGTGGAATTTAATTTTTGGCTCCTTTATATTCTTTTCTCTTATATACGTGATTTTCGACGATTTGATTAAGTGGAATTTAGACGCAGTAAAAGAAAAATGACTTCGTTGACATTCAACACAACCTGCCTTTACCGGTAGAATACATTGTAATAATAATTTTGTAAAAAGTGTGGAAAATACGAAGTAAATTTTCTTTTCCTATTCTTTCCCCTTGTTTTATCTGTCAACTTCTATTTTTTTTGTTTCCAATTCAGAAATGTGTATTATTTTGCTTCCACTTGCGGTAACGTCTCTTTACTGCAATTCACCTCGTCTCCGTTACATTTTGCGGCGGATTTTCTGTCACCTTCAACATTAGAATGTCCCAAGCTACGAAGCATAAGCTCGCCGCTTCTAATATGCCATGAACGGCTATCAAATACGAGCGATCTGTTTTCAAGTCAGTTCTTACTCCTTGAATAGTATCACCGCTCATAAAATTGATCATTCCGTGCGTCAATGGTAGGCGACGCCGTTACCAATTATCATGTCTCTCATTGCGTTTAGAGTATCCAATAATCGTCTTGTTTTGGTCCGTAGTTTTCACTCTGTTTACATGTACGTATTGAGTGCGAGTGGACTCAGTTTGAAGTCTCGATATTTATGTTTCCATCGAATTGCTGTTTTACGTCCTCACCCATCTTACATATTCAAATGATGCTATTTATGCGGCAATTTAGCCGTGCTATATTTCTCTTGCTTCAGAGTAATGCAAGCGGTGTAGCGTGCCGGTGTACCTATACAGCTTATGGGTGTTTATTCCCGAGTCTGCATTGTTCGCCATTTTGTATTATCGTCCCTATTTAAACCCATAATGACCATTTTCTACTAAGCTTTAACCGGTATTTATTCCAGTTAAGATGTCGCTTGTATGCGCTCGTACGGCGAAGCTCACCTCTATTGCCCCCGAGCAGCTTATCCTGTAGCGAATAGCTTTTTGCCCGGGATTGGATTCGTGCTCACGGCATTTTGATTGCCGCGTCGTATCTTACCAAACCTGATTACCGTAACTGGGTTAATCATTACATCCAATACCTCTCGGATTAACTACCAAAGCGTTATTAGTTTGCACTTTCTACCCGTTCGGCTTGCTCTAAAGCTTATTATTTTATGAACTGGCACTACTTCGTGTTTGCCATGCGTGGAGTACGCCTTATCTTAAGTACCATACTGCGTGTACACACTGGATTAATGGGGTGTACCTCCATTTCCCATCAATCGAGTATGTGCATATCTCTTCAATGTAGGTTCACCGTAGATTCTTAACCGATAAATAGCTAGTTACAATAACAGTTCATGCTTTTACTGTGAATCTCTCCCATGACTCGACCTTATGTTTCGAGAATTATAATTCAGTCACAGATAACGTTGCTCTTTACTATTATGTTCACTCTGTACCGAAACTTTGTGAAATGAATTGGCCCCAAAAATGCCACAAATTTCAATTTAAATTAATTTTTTTACGAACAAGAGAAAGGCTGAATGCCGTAAAAAGCTTATAATTCCGTTTTGAATAGTCTAGGTTATTTTACTGCCACAATTTGTAGTATTGATGCCATCATTGGCCGTTCAATCCTATGATTGATTAACTGCAGCCCTCCAACCTTCCCTATCTGACGCTAGTTCCCTTACGTTATGGTAGGAGCTTTTCTTAAGTGCTTGTCTCTTTATTTGGTCCATGAACCTATTCCTGGTTCTTCTTCTGGGTGTTTTTCTCTCTATTTTATCTTCTTTTATGTTCTTCCATCATTAATGTATATTTCAATTTAGATCATGTGTACTTTTTTCCCGTACACAGTAACTTTATGCCTGAAGATAATTTTATATCGAAGTCAGTTGGGTGAATGCGATATTCTCAGTTCAAAGCACAAAACAGTATCACGATATTTTCATGCTATTTTCGTATCAATTGCCCTAAAAACTGAGGTAAAAACAAATGTATATTTAATTTTTTCGGGTTACTTACTACCGTGAAAAATATCCAACTCCGCCGTAATCCAGATGATTTCATGGTCTAATGTTTCAATGGGACTAAGTACCTATCTTTTTGCGACTCTATTCTTAGTGGTAATCATTATTCTTTTCGCATAGCTTGTACGGAGGGAAGGTTATGAGAGCATTAGCTCCTCGGTGATGGGTTACGACTGCCTCTAGCAGGCGCAGCGGACGTGACGACCGTCATATCAGAAAGGTCTTCCATATCTGTTCACCTACCCGAATTCGTGCGGTCGATCGCGGCCTGCCCATCGCGTGCGATTCGATTAATATTCAGTCGTTGCGGCGCGTCGATGAGCATTCTCGCCGCGTTTATGGGATGGATTAGCCATATATTCTTTTTCGACGGCGCTTCCGGCAGCCTTTATGCTCCGCCCGCCGGGTCCCGCGGTTCGCCTTTTCGATGCACCGGAAGGTTTCGAGGCACGAATAGTTCATGAATATGGCTCGGGGTCGCCTTCTGGGGGTTCGGAGAAACTTTCAGGCGCGAGTCTGGCGATTTGTTATTCAGAATCGGACCGACCGAGAGATATAACAACAGATGACCTCACAATTGCGGTTCCATTCCGAGAGAGAGGAAGGCGTGTAATTGCGGAATAGAAATGGAAATAAATTACATGACTGAGAAGCTGTTCAAATGCTGTTTGTTGTGGAGGTATATAAATGCATGTAAAACTCTGCATACACTGCGGTAAGCAAGTATTAGAAGAGTACAGGGATATACGAATTCTTCCTCTGTATGGCCAGATAAAGCAAGCTGACGCGATATTCCTTGATTTCGAGGCATTCGACAAGGTTCCTCACAAAAAACTCATATATAAATTGCATTCATGCAGATTTAATTTAAAAAAAATAGTGAATTGGATAAGGGGCTTTCTCAGTGATCGAAAACAAAAAGTAGTTATTGATGGTTTTAGCTCTGATATGGTCGGAGTCACATCCGGTGTTCCTCAAGGAAGTGTGATCGGCCCTCTTTTATTAATTATTTATACTAATGACCTAAGTTCTCGAGTTAGCAATAAATTAAGATTATTTGCAGACGATACTGTTATCTACCGTGAAATAAGCGAAGACGCGGACTTAAAAGTTCTGTCTTCGGACCTTTACAACGTTCATTCGTGGTGGCAGGAGTGAGGGCTGGAATTGAATCTTATTAAACGCACTACAGTTCACTTCCTGCGAAAGTCATCATACAAATGCCTTACCTAAAAGATGTAACCGAGGCCATAGAGATATAACTAAAAAAATATAATAGAATACAAGGAAGATCTCCACGCTTCGTTAATAACTGCTATTAGCGAACATACAACTAGAATTAAATTTGAAGAAACGCGCGATAATGAACTTTTGGAAAAAGAATGGCTTTCCCCGGAATAGTTATTGCATCAAAGAAAAGAAAATATCTAACGTAGAATCTATTGAATACTTAGGAGTCGCCATCACTGAAGACATTTCATGGGGGAAACACATCAGGAAAATAACTATTGTAGCAAACCGTAGATTAGGATTCGTAAAAAGGGTTCTAGGCAAATGTGATGAGAGAGTACGAGAAAGGAGCTATTTTACACTTGTCAGGCCTCATTTAGAATATGCCGCTAGTATTATGGGATCCTTACGAGGAAGGTATGATAAAAGAATTAGAGCATGTGCAAAGGGGATCCGCTAGGTTTTTATAAAGGCCGTTATGATAATTGTATAAGTGTTACGAATTTAATAGAAGAACTAGGATGGGAATTACTATCAGAACGCAGGTCAAAATATAGGTTAAACCTTTTAAGTAAATTCGAAACCGATTTGTTCACAGATGACGTTAGATATATATTAAGAACCCCTGCGTATTATGCTAGGTTTGATCATATGAACAAGATTAGAGAGATAGATTGTCGTACCGATAGATTTAAAATGTCATTTCTCCCGCGTACCATAAGAAAGAACAATAGGCAGCGTAGCAAAGGGATAGGTAGATGAAATATAGTTAGAGTACTCTGTAGTGCATGATGCATGTAATAACAACCAATAATCCCTTTCTTATTATGTAGATACTAATCACCTAGCTGCATGTGACCCTGTCCTCAAGCATGCCTCCCTTAAATATCCTAGTTGCATGACAATAGTGCATGTTTGGTGATCTTCACCCCCTGCCACACATCCTCGTGGTGGCTCGCAGGGTATTACGTAGGTGTAGATGTAGATACAATGTCTCACAACTTTTAGAGAGATTAAGGATGGAGCCCTTGAGAAGCGGAGACTACACGCTGGGCTCAGTTAGACCTACCCATTAGCTGGTAGAATGTGTACATGAAGATGAACTGTCTAAGATTCATGTCCACTTTCACTTCCCATCCACCCCACACCCTCTCCGCTGCTTTATTCTTCGGCATGCAGTTTTTACGCATACCTTTCGTACTTATATTGCCCTATTGTGTCTTCTGCTAGCATTCCTTTCTTCCATGTGCAATGCTTTCCATATTGATTCCACTCCGCTAGTATCCATCCCTCTCCAAAAACACTCTTGGAAAGCCTCAAATTTGCCAAAATTGTCTATAGAAAAAGAGCGCGTTGTGCGCTGTATTCTACTGAATGGCTGTGGGTCGCCTACGACTGGACCTTGGGAGTTACCCGAACACTCGCAGATCCCTCATCCAGAATCCGCCCGACTGCGGCGGAAAATAACAACAATTGAGCTCGCCACAGTGGCTGCATTCCTGAATAAAGACGGAGGCGGTGTCCTCGCGAGCATTTCCATCTTCCAGCTCTCTCGGTGTGAAGGGTGATGGTCTTTCTGCTTCCTTTTCCGATTCGCAACCTCCCCGCGGATCTTCCGAGACGGTGCCAATTTCCGCCGCCGGTGGCGAGGCTAAATTTTTCCATCACCGCTCGGATTTATGAATTCGCCCGGCATCCCCGACAGTGTGCCAAAGGAATGGAGGTCACGCGGTCCCTTCCACCCGCTGCGGAGCCCAGGGAAATTGTTCCGGAACGATTTGGAAACGGGTGTGCTGAGAATTTGCATGGGGCTCGCGTTGCGTGATTGTTACGTACACATTACGGTGGATGGCACCTCTTGTGTCATTAAGTATATGACTTTGGCAATCTCAACCTTATGCGTGTAGTGCTGCGGGCAGTCTGTCGATTCTTTGTTTTTTCAATTGTCAACATTTTCATGTGCATTTTAATCGGACACGATTCAAATAAATCACATTTCATCAACGAGTTGGTAAAGCCTATCTGCGTGTCAAGGGGGCTATTTTTTTACTCAAATCTTTAAACTCAAACTTACTCCAAGAAACATTGAGCGTATGTATATATTTTTCATTCGTGTCGGTATTTTACCAGCTGATCAGTCTTTTTCTGTCATATCATTCCGTTTTCCCTCCCGTAGGCGATTCGCCATTAGATCCCTCCTATCGTCCTCCTCCTATTTCGTCGTGCATTCCTATCCTTTTCCACGCCTCCCCAGTGTTATTCCCTCTGTGGTGATGGTCATTTTAAACTTGAACTAAATATTCTGATATTAATGTGCCTAAAGTCATGCATGCTATTTCTTTTGTGCCAACTCTTATATTTTATGATGTACTTTTTCCACAAAATGAGTCTAAAATTCGGTGCGGACAACTCTATATACTGGCCGAATCGGACGTTTCAACTGAAGATTTGGGATTTTTAAGAACTAGAAGTAGCAATCGTTGTAATAGTAGAATCTGAATGAATTGTCGATCGTCAATAAAGAGCATTTACATCGTGAAAAGTTAGAAGTTTACGTTCAGATAAGCAGTGATAATAGCTATTTAGATAAATCGCCGTGGAGAAAGTCGTATGATAAACATGCTGGAACACACCTCAGCAAATAGTTATTTGGTCTTCGCTGATCATTCATAATTAGTGTGAACCAATCGGCATCTTATTACCAATATATCTGCTTATTATATAGGTTTACTTCTACACATTGGCGATTATTTTTCTCTTCAATGGAAATTATAAATGGCAATAGATTACCCAATTGTTGTAAAATGAAAGCTGTAACTTAGTAATTCCGCATAAACTTTATTAAGGACCTAGATTTCGGATTATGAAGTCATCATCAGGTGACTTAATGATGGTGACTCCATAAGTATAAACCTAGGTCCTTCATAAAGTTTATGTGGAGTTATCTTTTATTTCACAATGATTTAGCAAGTTATACTAAGTTTCGCCTGACGCAACCAGTCAGATTACCCAATGTAATGAGGAATTTCATAATTTTGTTCCTAATGTTTAGCTTGACTAATGAATTTTGGAGAAACTGAATAACCATTGATTGCTCTGCTTGTCCACAGACTGGAATATATTTGTCGTAATTACTGGATTGTTACAATTGATACATTCCTTAAAAAGGACTTATCCCTCTACACATCATCACAGGCGAGTTTTGAAAACCCTTGCCTTTATAAATACCGCGCATTTACTATCGTAATTTACGCCTCTAAAATGTTATGCCCTCAATACAGAGCCGAATCGACTCCGCCATCATCTTTCGGATCGTTAACTGTAATCCCCCGAAGCAGTTGTGTCCCCGACGCATACATCACCGTTTTATTATTGTACTTTTCCCTACTCGTGGGGTGTTGGATAGTTTTTTTTACCCAGACCGTCGTTTGCCGTGCAAGCTTTTTATGCATCCTGTGTTATGATAATGCGCTCATTCCAAGGCGGGATACTCTTCGGATAGTTGCACCCGCTGGCAACTCCGGGCGCGCATCGGCTAACGTCCCCGAAGGCCGCTCGACGACGCTATAATGCGATATCCAAATCTACTCTCCGCCTCGTTATCCCAGGATGCCTATCGCTTCCAGCGTTCTCCTCACGTAAGTGGAAGGATGCCTCCTCCCGGTCGACGTAGGCTCTCGTGCAGAATGTTCGCCATCGTGCATTATCTGGCGATGTTTCCCGCGCTTTCATCGGAATAAAATTACGTACTGTTTCATTCCTCTTCAAGGGAGCGTAGCATTTGGGTGAGGGGGGAAAATTTCGAAATTAGTGGAGAAATTACTCGGATGTTTGGCTTAGTTTGCTCTCCAACGGGAAGTAATCTGTGTACTTTCGTGTGTAAACGAGACGACTGGCTGCTAGATTTTGTGATTTATGTTTGTAATTGGTTAGTTTGTTTAGCTGTAATGTGTGTCAACATCGTATGTTTTCAATCAATATTGATGAACTCCAAGAAACATCCTACTTCCCACTCCCCACGCGCAAAATGATGTTCGTCCTAATCCAGTCCTTTCGCGTATTTCCTCACGTTTTAAAATACCTCAACTACAAAATATTACAACTTTTAGAGGGATTGAGGTGGGAGAGAGACTCAGGGGCTATGCGCTAGGCTTAGCTTCCTTGAGAAATTCAGAACTGATGTGTTTCAGAGCGACACAGGGAATGTTGTCATGACGCCTCACTACATCTCTAGGTCTGACAGAAGTGATAAAATAGGAGAGATGCATTGCCGAATAGATAGGTGCAAAAACTCGCTCTTTCCGCGCACAATGAGGGACCACAATGAAAGCTGAGCTCCGCTAAATATACTCCCGTAATACTCTTCACCATTCCACCTCTCAAAACCTTATACCTTACATTTTTGCATGGCTGGCGTCCAATCACCCCCTGCAACTCGCCTGTGCAGCGGCCTGCAGGGTAGTATGTGGATGTAGATCTCATTCCTAAGCTCTCTCATTCTAATTCTCGTCTCTCTCTCTCTGTATTCAAAATCCCCCTCTCTTCTCCGACTTGTCTACCTCTTTCCAAACATTTTCTCCTCCATTCTCTAGCCCATGGCTTTTCGGTGCAGGGAGCCAGGGTAGGTGATAAATGAATAATCCCCGATAGTCTCATAGGGCTTACAGTCGTGGTTAATGGATAAATGACACTGGAGAAGACATTTTCCACTTCGGGCCATAATGTATTTTTACATTGTAAATATTATTTATTATAGCCTCACAGTTATTCGAAAACCGAGTTACCCAACTTGGTTGGAATTATTATTATTATTAAGAAATTGCTACAAGTAGAAGTAGTATTGACAAGGTTACATTAGTAGTAGTAGTAGTATTGACAAGGGCTACGTGATGAATTGCGCAGACACTAGATAGTTCCACCATTTAGCCACTCGTCGATGCTGAACAAACGTTAATAGTTTGAAGATGGAAGGCGTTGTCTCGGAGGATTTTTTATTCATAATTTGTTTACACTGTAAACGTGAAAAATACTTCTGAAAGAGCCTTGCAGGATTATATTCCTACCTCTTCTCTCTCTGTTTTTCCTCTCATGCCGAGTCTGTAAGGAGACGAAGGGTCGAAATTGGCTCGAGTGCTGGGGAAAAAGATAGCGTTTGTTGATTGTAATCCTTCCTTGTTTCCTCTTAGGATAAAAATTGCAACACGCTGACGTGTAAAATTTTCAGCATGCATTCCTGTAGGTTCTCATCCATTTAAGAGCGGAGGTGCTTGGAGTACAGCGTCATCTGGGACGTCATGTCTCCGAGTAAGGCCGCAAATTTCTTCCAGATACCCCTCCCTTGGTACCCGACGCCCCAAGAAGAGAAGCCACACTCGACTCGTGAGAGCTTTCTGCCGCGGCTTTGCTAAAGCCTTTCCAGTGACGGTTTGCGGAGCGCCAGCATGCGGAATATTGGGGTTTAAACTTATGAAAAAAATATTCCTCCTCTCTTTTCTTCTCCCCGTCGGGTATGGTTCGGTTGAGCGGTATGGGGCGTGCCTAACTCCGAGGTTAACGGCCGCAAAGTACTTACTGCGTTCGTTGAACCTTGCTTTGGGCCATTCTGTCTGGTTAAGTTTCACTTGTGCGTGCATTTTTATTAATAGTAAGCAGTCTTTGGGGAAGAAGAGTTTGGACGATCACAGATGACTGTTGTACTTTGTCGTACCTCTTCATGCATACCCCATCTGCTTTTTCTTCTAATTGTAATTTCCCATTCGAAATCCACTTTTACACCAAGCTTTCGCGGTTCACGTTAATTTCGATTCAGTTTATTATTTCCAGTGTTCTGTTTCATGGTTGGTCATTACTGTTGCGTGTGGAATAAGGTTACGGACGGCACAAAGATGATTACTGTGCGTCGAAGGACTTATTAATGCCATTTTCATATTGCATTTTCTCTCTACTTCATTCTTCTCCGTCACTGGGTCTTGACCGTCTTCGTTCGCGGTTCTTTCTTTTTTTTTAAATTTTCAGTCTCTTCGCCACGAATTCTTTTGCTTGCTAAGTCTCTCTGTAACATCGTTATTTTTTTCAGCCAATGGCCGCTCTTAAGCACGCTAAGTACCTATTTTTTCGTACCGTGCTTCGAGAAACGAGGCAAAGAAGTCGAGGCGGATCATCTGCTAATTCGTTTGATTTCGAAATGGAGCGGAAAATGATTTTTCGAGTAATGTGTAAAATAAGTAATATTAAGATTCGTTATTCCTGTGCATGTGAACGTTGTAGGTGTCTCATAAATTTTTTCCTTCATTGATATTTTAGTAACTGTGTTTTTTATCAGGTAATATCAAAGTTTTGCCAAACTCTATGTATCCATATGAAAGTCGCCGCTTCTATTTTGCGAAGTATAAGTATTGGAGGACGACTCGAAAATGATGTAAAGCATGGTTGTAGTTTTCGTCTTGAGTAATTTTTCAGTTTCACGACCGATTTGATAGATACGCACTATATTTCCTAGCCTATATTTTCTAGCCGATATTCCAAATTAAAAGTTATGTAATGCAGCGGTTCCGGCCTTTAATTATTCGGCGTATACCAATCAAACCAAAATATATTTTCTATATTTTTCCTCCTCTTTCTTTGGAAAATGTGTATAAGTTATAAAAATCAACTGCAAGGTTACTTTCGACATTATTCTAACTGCATATTTCGCGTACCTTTAATCCCCAGTCTTCAATCCCTCAGAGTACGCGTTCCGAAGGATGGAAGCCGCTTGCGCAAAGCATCAAACCGATCGTGAAGTAATTTATAATTCAAGTAAAAGGCATATTTCTCTTCTTTGAACATCTTTGAAGAAATAATACGCCCTTGGAAACAATCAAGACTTCTTGTTTAGATTAAATTCTCGTATGATTAGGTGTGCCTCCATTTTTAATGGTTGTTTAGAGTTGACAAATGGCAGAGGATTCATCATACCGAAAAGGAGATCCTTTGTTTAATTAATTTCTTGCGAAGAACGAAGAAGGGCTGCTTCTGTATGAGGCTCAAGATGAAGGACATATTGGTAAGGCCACTCTTTTTCCATATTTGGGATGCGTCGTCTCATTGCATGCATCCACGTCTCCAGGCCCAGCGATCCATAACGAATTGCCGTTTTCCCTTTCTGTCGGTCAGAGCTTCACCATGCCAGTCTATCCACCCACCACCCACTCCGCTCCCGTCGCGCCTCAACCCCCACCCCTTTCCACCTCCCCTTTGACGACTTCTGTTTCAGTCTCCCGTCCGGTGTTGCCAACTGAATCCTCTTTCCCGGCATTCTCCCCTCACGGGTGAGCCCGGTGATGACACGAGTTGTAAGATAGTGTGACAAATCGTCGTTGAGATGGATTGGTAAAATCTTGGCGGGGCGTATTCTATTTTATATTGTCGAAGCAGTGTTGAGGTGGTTGGGGAGGTGGTTTACAGATTGAATACACCAAAATACAGCGTAGTTAGTGAGGGGATTGGTTGGTGTGTTTCCTGTAGTTTTCCCATTCTGAAGGTGCGGGTTTGTGTTCCGACGATGGAGCATTTTTTTCTGCTGAAGTTGATACTCAAAGAAGTGCTGCGCGTATTGCTCTGTGAGCATACTACTCTGTCTTTTGGACTGGTTATAGGGCCCTTTTTACCCGGGGCACTGTCTGATTTGAGTGTGTATATGAACGTGCCTTTCAAATTGCATCGTCTAAAGCGGTTATTTGCAAGACGGCATGCGCAAATGCATGAGCGCGAGATAGCAAAATAGCCCCTGCTCTAATTCAATTGTTATTGCTGGCTGGATAAAGAAAAACGGCGAATTTAAAATGGTGCAAGTTCGTGCCCCGTGTAAAATGGGCTTAAAAGTATAATTATTAAAGCGTTCAACATTGAGAGAGTCTAATTCTGACGCCTGGTATATCTTCGGCTTCCCTCCGTTCCCTAGGTGATTCTGCCTGCTTAACCAGAGTCGTTGGTCGCCAACCACAGGAAGCTGCTAAGGTAATGAAAGTTGTGACGCGATGTCGCGATTTCGAACCGATATCAGCCGCGAAGGATAACGAGTGTAGTGCGAACCGTTGACAAACAATATTTTATTGATGATCAATACACTGAGTAAATTCCGCGTTCACAAAAATATTGGCATGGATAAATACGTCGACATGTGGTATCACCAAGTGCATTATTCGAGTCATGCTTCATAATTTTAAGTCAGTTTGTCGTTTTCAAATGAATCTGCCTCAGTAGTATAACTATGTTTTGTAGTAATATGTTATCGATAAATGGTCGATTTAGGAAATATTAGAGGTGAAAGTGTAGAAAACTGGGAGGGGATTCTTTAACATTCAGAAAAACCTACTTTTACCGGTAGAATACATAAAAATAGTAGATTTGTTGACAAATTTACCCTTTGCTCGCATGCGATATAAAAATTCTAACTAGGTCTTTCATGTCCAGATTAGAATATTATGCGTTATATATCGGTCTCAGTGTTTTTTTGGTGCTCCACGTGTGTCCTCCTGATTTTTTTAACGCGAGAAACCGCCGATTCAGATGAAATATTTTCGCGTAACCTACTTGTGAGGAGGCGACCGCAGGCACTATTTTGTCAGGTGCCCACGGGGCAATTTGCACCGTGCACGCCATTCGGGTAATTAGGGTGAGGGAGGAAGGGCCGAGGGGGGGAGGGAGGGATAGAAGGGGCAGACGAGGGTCGAGGAAATCCCGGCTGCTCCATCCCTTGCTCATAATCTATACACGGCGCCAACGGGGGTCTCCGATTAACGTGCCGTCCGGTGGACAGAAGGCCAGGAAGTATTTCTCCCCGTGACCCTAAAATACGAACCGGAATAATTTCTGAGCTGCCCCGGAAATGAAATCCTGCCCCCCACCCTCTCCCGTCCCCCCCTTGGAGTTGGAAACTAGTGCATCGGACTCCACGATATCCTACCTTTCGTTATATTCGCCCGAATCCATATTCAAATCCTCAACCTTTCCTGCGTTCTGTTTTCATTAATATTCTCTTTTCTCGAGCCGTTTGAGATTTGGGTTTGGAGAAGGATGGAGAGGGTGAGCTGGGCAGCGATAAAGACGAACAAGGAGGTATTGGATATGGTTGGAGAGTGGCGGAAACTAGTAGCAGAGGCTCGAAGGAGGTAGAATATACGGATGGAGGACGTATTGATACGACATGGAATGCTAAAGAGGGTAATAGAGGGGAGAACAGTGTATAAGTGTGAAAGAGGAAGGATGATGATCGGAATTCGGGACGAAATAAGGAGACAATATGAGGACCTTATGAGGAATCTAATGGTGGGTCTCCTATAAGAGGGACAAAGCAAAGATATGCTAAAAATTAGGATGTTGGGATAAATAACTAAATAGAAATACTGTAAAAAATAATACTGTAATAATACTGTAAAAAATGAATACTGTGATAAAAACCTACCAATCAGCTGGTAGAATACTGAAATTAAATGAAGTTCCTTACAAACGTTGTCTCACAAAGCGATGGGCGCTGGTTTGGTTGAGAGCACTGAAGTGCCGATCCCGGCAGTTAAAGATATTTTTTCAACGAGAGCCCGATCCTCACAAGGGCGTTAAGAGTGAAGTCGAGGTGAAGAGTCAAATTGAAGTGTTCAAACCACTCTCATTTATGTACATACATTTTTACACCTTCAACACCAATTCCTGGATATGGTTGGAGAGGAGAGGAAGAAGGTGGCGGAGGTTCGGAGGAGGCAGAAGAGATTGATGGAGGGCGTTTTGAAAGGAGAGAAAATATTGAAGAAAGTAGTACTGGGGAGATAATCGAGAAAGAGTTGGGAATCGGGTAGGAGTTCTGGACGAAATAAGATGAGAGGGACGATGCGAGGAATTCAAGAGGTTATACTTGGCAGAATTGGCAGGTCATACTTAAGAGCCAAACCGGAACGATCCGCCAATAGAATAAATACTATCAAAAAGCCTACCAATCAGCTAATAGAATTAGAACTCTTTGGTTTGGTTTGGTTTGGTTTGGTTTTGTTTTGGCAGAAAATGGGAATAGTAGTGAAGACATTTGAATGAGAATAGCGCTTGCTAAAGAAGTGTTTAGTATTAGGCGGCTTCTGATAAAGGGACATTGTGTTAATATGTAAAGGAGAGGCTAGCGAAGAGTTAAAGAAGTGTAGCGATCTATGGGGCAGAAACGTGGACCCTAAGCAAACAGGATGAGAATTGGCTGTTGACAGTCGAGATCTGGGTGAGAGGGGCGATGGAGAATGTGCAATTAACATAGAGGAAAACAAACTAAGAAGTTATTTGTATGGTAGGCGAGGAGAGAAAATTTCGATAGGTCTTCAGGAAGATAAGGATTAGGTGGTAGGAAGAGGTATGAGAGGCAAAGAAATGCATATTAGTGCAAACTGTGATAGAGCGAAGGATGTTGAGTAAGCGGGGAAGGAGAAGGAACAGAAAAGGTTTTATGGACGGGATGAAGAGCGGTTGTACGTGTGCTCTGCCGTAGAAAGAAATTGTCTTGTTAGATAGAAATCGGAAACTCAAACAATGGTAAGGATTTGTACTCTCCTCTGTACAAATCCACATTCTTCAGTAGACTCCTTTATTAATTATAGTAAATGAAGTTTCTATGGTGGTGACCGATTACTGAAATCATTGGCATCAAAGGGAATACGTGTCTTTTTTTAGCATTTATAGGGTTTTCGAGTTCTAGAGGGTCGTTGAGGTCTGTTGCTGACATATTCCTTCTTCTAAAAGTGTTACTCGTACCATTTTTCCATCGAATACCACTGACGGTGTCCTATAGAATTTTTTTCCTGGGATTTAATGGTCCTCATGTCTGGGGAAATATGAGACATATCAGTCCCCGAGCTTCACCTCGTTCCTCGGACCTCCGAAGTCCCCGTATAAGGTAGAGTACCTATAATACTGAGCACCAGTTGTCTTCAACTATGAAGGCCTTGGCGCATCGTCTAATCTTGGGCTTTAATCCGAAGAAAAGCAGAGCAGTCGTGCCCAAGACGGGATTCGATCGAGTGACCTTGAGGTTGCCATGCACGGCTTGTTGCCAACCTGAATCCCGCAGTCTGCAGCGGACTCTTCTCTTGGCAATTTGTTAGGATTCTGGATTTCTATCAGAATGTCCCAGGGAGTGCCGGGTATCGATCCCAAGTCTGTGGCCAGTCAGTATTTTAGTTAACTACGTGAACCGAATTAATATTTATTTTTAAGGCGGCTAGGATATCTTAAACTTGGGGTATACATTCTCAAATGCATTTCTGCTCGAAAATTGGGGAAATTTTTAATGCTCTTTATGTCGAGGAATTCTTTGGGGGAAAGCAAACATATCTCTTTGAGTTTCGGTTGAGGAGTGGTATGATCAATACCGAGACCTAATGCAAAATTCCGCGTTTCTTTTTGTAAGGTGGAGACTCGTGTGGGACTAGGCAGTGTTGATTATTCCCATTGAATAGTGTCATGATACCACGGAGAAGTAATAATTATTTGTGCATTTCAGCTTGCCTCAGAACTTATCTAGGGTAATTTTTTGAAAACCTACATAAAATGGAAAATCTTGCCGTGCATTTGCCATCTGATCGCCATGACAGAATAAATGATTGCTATCGCCATGTAAAACTTGTGAATGAAATTCGAGATCGGTAGAGTTGGTGGCTGAAGGTAATATGGGGGAGGGGTGGTTCAAGAATGTAATAGAGGGAAGGATGTTTGAAAAGCGGGGAAGAGGAAGGAAGAGAATAGGTTTCATATACAGGATACAGAAGGTTAGACCCCTTCTAGTTAGGGAGATAGGCCCCTGAATGTGTAGAAAACTGAATGGAGATGCCCTGACATTCAGCGATACCTGTCTTTACCGGTAGAATACTTTTTTTTGAAATCGTTAATGTAATAGATTCGATGGTGACAGACTTCACTTGGTGATAATCCCTTCTGAATAAATGTCAAAATTACTCGGTATTTGTTCACAGATTTTTATTCTTGGTCGACCGGTTTCGTCGTATAGGCGACATCATCAGGTCCTGATGTTGCCTAAACATAATAATAAAAATCTGTGGAAAAGTACAGAGTAACTTTGAAATTTATTCGTCATGTAATGGAACTGCTCTTATCAATAATTGTTTAAAAAATAATTAAACTGTTGAATCAGCTCGCTGCGATGGGCGACCATTAAATTCATATCGTCAACAGTTTCACTCGTCCTTCCAAAGCTTTCTTTCAAACTTCTGTCTGTACTGCAAATCTGAATCGGGAAAATCGAGGCCACATCCTCTGCGAGAAGTCATGGTTGCAGCATCTTATTAGTCTATATAGCTTCGACTCCCGAGAGAAGGTCATAGAGAAGCATGAATTTTCCTTGAATTTAATTATTCTGTTTTCCTGGAAATGGAAGATCGTGGGAAACGCACGGTCGTTTTCATAATTTTCTGCCATCGGACTTCCACCCCCGGTGTATTTTTTTCGCGCCATCTGTTATTTTGTCGTTGGAAGTTGGGACTTGTGTGATATAAAGCTAGTATTTTCATATTTTCCCGATGTCATGTCTACTGAAATATACTGTTGAAACCCGCGACTTGGAAAAATGAAAAACGTTACGCTCGGCACATCGTAAAAACTTGTCTATACCCAGCATTTTCTGTTAGTGAAGTAGCATTGACTTGTGTGATAAAAGCCTGTCATTTTTAAACCAAAGTAACGCATAAAATAACACAACTTGAAAAATAGAACATATGCCAGGAGAGGTTTTAAAATTTTGAATACATTTCCAGTGACTTTGACATTCACCATTAATCAACCCGTCATTTGTCGTTTTGATTTATCTTTTTCCACGTATTTAAGAATTTCGCAGAAGCTGTGTCGGTTTGTAAACTTCTTAATGAAATTCGAGATCGTTAGAGTAGGTGGCTGGAGGTTGTAATTAGGGGTGAGAGATTGCTCAAGAATTTGATAGAGGGAAGGGTGCTGGGCAAGCGGGGAAGAGGAAGAAAGAGAATAGGTTTCATAGACAGGATGCCATGCACGGCTTGTTACCAACCTGAATCCCGAAGAAATTGCCATGAGAAAAATTGATCTAGTTGCCTTGTATCCACCAAAATTGCCATGGGAATTGGGAAGCCTGGATAGCGTAGTGGTCTGCGCATTGGTCCGGCAAACCAAAGTCCGTGGTTCGATTCCCGGTCCAGGCCGAATTTTCTCATGGCAATGTCTTTAAAAAAAAAAATTACTCGCCATGTTTGAATTTCTGAATCCCGAAGTCTCTCTACAGCGGACTCTTCTCTTGGCAATCTGTTTGGATTTGAAATTTCCATCAGAATGTCCTAAGCATTGTCGGGTATCGATCCCGGGTCTGTGGCATGTCAGTATTATAGTTACCGTGATAACCGAATTTATTTGTGAAGCGGCTAGGATATCTTAAACTTAAACATTCTCAGTTGCATCTCTGCGCGAAAATTGAGAAATTTTTTAATACTCTTTATGCCGAGGAAGGGCAGGTGTGGAAGAGAAAGAAATAGAACTGGTGTCATGGACGGGATGAAGAAGAGTAGATTGTATGCTGAGGTGAAAAAAAGGATATACTAGAGAGAGATAGGACCCTGAAAGTGTAGAGAACGGGTAGGAAATTCTCTGACATTCAGTAAAACCTAACTTAACCGGTAGAACACTCGAAAAATGTCGGTTTGAATAAACTTAGGTGTTTATTTCAGTAATTATGCGACCTATTTGGCTGTTTCACAGCGTTGTTTACCCACATCTCTCGGTATCTGCAACGGTGGAGTCGATCCGTATTCTCCAGACACAGCCGACCGTATACATACAACCTGCTCCCCTCTTCCACTTGTCCACCCCCATATAAGTTCAACGCGTCTAGTCGCCCCCCTGACTCCCTTTTCTTAAACTCCAAACCCTCCCCCTCTCCCTCCGTCTTTCTGTCTCTCTTGTTCCTTTTTTTCTTCGCTTTCCTTCTCTTATGCGCTCCCAACCGTCTTGAGACGATCTCCGCCGCTCCGATTCGTCTCACGTCTTCGCGAGAGCACGTACGTGATTGAATGAAGACGGCCTCGTTCTTCCCGCGGAGCGTCGTCGCTGCTTTTGCCGTGTTTGGCGTTTCTTGGGCCGGGGGGAGACTGTAGTCTGGGCGAGGGGTTCTATGCACATAAAGAGTGCTCCGTTTGCGTTAAGCCATGCCGGCGTTCGTGATTCCCTTGCTCTACCTGCTCCCTCTGGCTCCAGACTGGCCCCTTGCACATCTACAGGAGCGTGTCGGTCCAGCTCCTCACCTAATAATCTCCTAGATGCTGCCAAGGGGTGCGGCGTGGTGTGTTAGAACACAAACACCGAAGTAGGTGGAGATTAAGGTAGTTTGAGCTAAATATAACTTCTCCTAGAAATCTAGGAATTTGGTCGCATTTTTAGAAAAATATCTCACCATTCCAAAGATACCAAAATATCCCATTTACCGAAATACTTTCCGAGATTTTTGCGAAAATTACCAGCCCTTTTACATGGAAAATGGTACGTGTGTGCACTCCAGAGAGGCCTTATGAAAAGATTGAGAAATTTCGAATTCCTAGATCGCGTAAAAAATTAACAGTGCACTTTGTATGTTTTATCGACTATTTTTTGAAATAAATCATTGTCATCGCAGTATATTTTTAAGATTCGCAACAAACCATCCGTTGTGAAGGAGTGTTAAGCGTACCGCGTGAAATAATGAGTCAAATTAATGACTTATGTAGATATTTTTATTTAGTGACTCAGAATTTCATTCGTATAAAGGTATATCATTGCACCATTAATAATTCAAGATTTAATTCATGCTTCCTACAGCTGGTGAAATGAAAACGTATTCTTCGATGATGGACTCCATTATGATGAGGGAATTATCTCGCTCAAACTGCCTTTTGAAGAGGAGTGCACAAACGATGATGTGTTTTTGACGTATTCTTGTTTCTCTCTCCTTATTGTAATTATTATAATTGGGAGGGAGGAATTTATGTACTCATCATTTCTGGAGACTATTTATAGCTTTGCGTTTTATTCATTTAAATGCCTGTTTAACAGCTGGGTGATGCCTTGTCATATATAGAAACAAAACAATGCCTTGAAATTAGTATCGGAAGGAACGACAATTAGGATGAATTGATGAGGATTATCGATGTATGGAGTGTGGGGAAAATCAAGAAAGAAGTCATGAAGGATTTGGAAAAAAAAGATCAGGAATGAGCTGTAAGAAATCATTTTTTTGTTTGATTGATGTTGACGATGATGATGATTACGCTGTTCGATTGTGAACTTCACTAATCATGTCACTTCATTCGTTAAATATATGCCTCCTACCTGTTGCCATGATACTCGCGTGATCTCTAATTGATAATTAATTAGCTGGTAACGTTTTTATATAAAAGTAAAAGAAGATAAATTCGTTTCGAGTACCATCTAGAAGACAAGGTCTAAATGGATAGACGCTTTGTGAGACAGCGTTTTTGAAAGGAACGTCATTTGAGTAATCTATCCGCATATTGGAAGGTTTTTGGACAATACTTATCCTAACATCCTAAATTCTGGCATATCTTTCCTTTTTCCCTTTTATCAGTGATTCGCCCTTACATCCCTCAGTAGACCCTAATATTGTCTCCATCTTCTTATTTCGTCCAGAATTCCTATCCTCTTCCTTCCTCTTTCACGATCCCTCAATTATCTCTCCTCTATTACCCTCTTCAACATTCCCTCCATTTTCAAATCTTCCTTCGTCCTTCTTTTCTGCCTCCTTTGTACCTCCGCCACTAGCTTTCTCTCATCTCCAACCATATCCCATACCTCCTCGTTCGTCCATCTCGCCACCCAGCACACCCTCTCCATTTCTCTCCTCACCCACATCTCAAAAAACTCATGTCCGCCTGTATTCTCCCTCTTCGCCACGGCCAAGTCTCCGACCCATACAGCTCCGCGCGTAAGGAACGTATGGCAGGGAGAATAGAGGATAATTTTCACGGGAAAGGCCGAGTGACAAATATGTAAGCCAGATAAAACGGCACGCGATGCAGGTGAACTACGAGGGCACAAAAGAACTTGGTCGGAGTCATGAGTACATTGGAGGGCTGCAGTCAACCAACCTTAGAATTGAATGATTGATTATGATAGATCTTACTCCTACCTGTTACCTCCCTGAGTCCTCAGCAGCCCTCGACGTGGTCCTCCCGTCCTCTCCGATGCAGGAGTTGGTCGTGGGAGTGGATATGACCGGCGTTGTAGGAAGGACGCTTGGGGGACAGGTGGGAGGGGATTGCGTCTAAGGAGACCGTCTGGTCTGTCTCTTTTCACTTTTGTTCTCCTCTACTTCGCGCGGGAAGTCGATGTGTGGGAAGTTGCTCGGAGGGGAAGCCGCCCCCCCCCCTTACAATTATCCCCTCCCAGGGGCTGCTGTACTCGTACCGTTGCCCGAAGTGATGATGCAGTCTGTCTGCTGTTGATATCGTGGAATGCGATGAAAAGTGCGAAAGTGAGCTTATAGGGTTGGAGCGACTAATG
Source organism: Ceriagrion tenellum (assembly GCA_963169105.1). NCBI lineage: Eukaryota > Metazoa > Arthropoda > Insecta > Odonata > Coenagrionidae > Ceriagrion > Ceriagrion tenellum. The sequence continues at coordinate 80,724,121 of OY720640.1, forward strand.
GAGAGGATTAAGAAATTCTGCTGCATTGTTCCAGTTTACTTAGAATTCGGATCTTTTCATCAGAATTTGAGCACAAAAACTCTTCACGCCTTTTATTAGAGGGGCGTACGCAGACGTACAAACTTAATTCTCGATGTTAGTTCTAGATGGTTGACTCTCTTTCAGTAATTTGTCTTACCTTACCTTATTTTTGCCTATCTCTTTGGCTTCTTTTATATAGCAAGCATTGATTGCTTCGTACTCACAATCCTGAGAGACATTTTACTTACGCATGTGTTATGTAAATTTGTCGTATTTTGTGTTTTCCTGGCGCTGTATGGGTCATAGACTTGGGCCGGGTTCCAATCCGATATTATTCACACTTCGTACCCTTATGTGTTCTTTTCGATTGTCATTTTCCGGATGTGAAGTCGCATAGTACGGTTCCAATCCGTAAGAGCGCATCATGACTTGGGCGCTAGTGCACAAGGAAGGTAAGTGTATGACGATGCGCCCTTTTGCGCCCCTAAGAAGTCAGCGGTGAAGACGCTCTACGTTGGAAAGGGAAGTAAGATCAGTCGCAATGTCTTCTCAAAGTATTGATGGTTCATTCTCCATTTTATGATTATTTTATATTCCATGCCATTAAAATGTGCTCTAGCGAGCAGTTTTATCTTCAATTAAAGTAGGAAACCAAAAATGAAGAATGAAACTTGTATTAACGCTATATCAATAATTATTTGGGCATGAATATCGATACTGAGTTGCTAAATTTCTTAGCCAGTTTATTATGTTAATTATTGGGATGTATTCCAAGCACGTGGCCTTCCGTTCCAATGTCGGACGATGTCTGGTGTGTATTCTATTTAATGATCAAAATTAAGTGACAGTGTATCTAATTTATCAAGATTTTCCTGATAATATGGTTTAGTGGAAGCTATAGTGTTATTTACCTTCAAATTATTTCATCGGAATATACGCATTGCGATTCTCAAGGGCAGCAATGAAAATTGGCTACTTCATTGTCCTATTTTTATTTCGCGGATGGTATTTCATGAATAATGCGAATTTCCAATGCGATGTCTTGCGATAAATTACAATTTTGAGTGACTAATGGATGTTCTTCTGATATACTAGGGACAGACGTAAGGATAATACAATTTATCGGCCTGCGGAAGAAGTACACAGACCAATTTACGGGCCGAGGCGGTTCTGTTATAGTTCCGACATTGAACACTGGGAGACCTTGGTGCTGGCTACCTTAAGAGCAGAAAAGTGCGTGAAGTGCAGGATAGGGCGTAAGTGCATAGGGTGCACCCTACGGATTGGAACACGGCCTTGGCCATTGAGAAGGGAGGGTGTACATAGACTTGAGGCGATTGAGGTATGGGTTTGGAGAAAGTGAGCTGGGTGGCGAGAAGGACGAACGAGGAGGTATTGGATATGTTTGGAGAGGAGAGGAATCTAGCGGCAGAAATTTGGAGGAGGTAGAAGAGATGAATGGAGCTTTGAAAAGAGAGAGAATGTTGAAGAGGGTAATTTGAAGGGAGAACATTAGGGAAGCGTGGCTGTGGAAGGAAGAGGATAGGGATTCTGGACGAAATAAGAAGAGGAAGACGATATGAGGATTTTTTGACGGGATCTAATGGCGGATAACGTGTAGGAGGGAAAGCAGAGCGAAAAGTCAGAAATTAGGACGTTAGAATAAATATTGTACATAAACTGTACATGAGCTGAAATGGAAATGTGTTTACACTCGTATATACGTACGATCGACGCATTTCGTTGAACTTCAGAGATTACCACTAATTTTCATATTTCAGTTCTTATTGTAATTTTTGGATGCTTTAGTTTCCAGCTAACCATTTCTCCTATACTTTTCCGTCCTCAGACAATTCTTTCTTCATTTTATTGCTGTTCAGCAAACGCTGCTTGATATTTCTTTTCCATATTGTTCCTTTCGCTTGTGGACTTATCCTCCATTCTCGTTGTGGCCTTTGTCTAGACTCCCCTTTCAGAAAACATGTTCTCCCTCCATACGCCTACTCTGCCTTCTCCTAATTTACTCCAATACTTCCCTTTTCCCCTCTTCTCTCAAGTACTACTTCGCTTGGTTTCTTTATGTCCATCGAACCGTCTATGTTTCTCTCCACCCCGGCTGCTCCACCGCCTATGTCTTTTTATCCTCTCTTTTCTGAAGGTCAGAGCAGCTCTTTAGTCTTAACTCAGAAACTGGGTATTTATAACCGTGATTACTTTATTTCTCCTCGTTTCGTTTCGCTTATATAACTATGTTTTATGTCTCCTTTGGATAATTACATCTTGCGGAAATGTTACATCATTTCATTGAAAATAAATCAAATTCAACGCCCGCTTCTCAGCAGGATGACGACGTCGTGCTTCTGTGAATGTCCTCTAATGGTGATAACCTTCACAGATTGAAATCTTGAGTGTATGTCGATTGTCGAAGAGCTGAAATGTCGTTTGTGTCTGCAGAAAATGTGAGCAAATATTTGTTTTTCTCGAAATGCGTCAATTTCATGGTATTTACTGTTTGAATTGTTGGAGTAATGAATTATGAACGATTAAGACGTGCCAAACAAATGATAAATCACTCTCCCTTAACAAAGATGCAGAATCATTTTACTTTAAAGACGATATTTATATGGAATTGGAGAAAAATGTATGTTTTTTCTGGTGGGTTCGAGGTCGAGGAAAGAAGCGTCTCATCACCTCAGTATCGATCCTGATTAGGCTTCGCTCAAGAATATTTCTTATTTTCGATTATCACGGCTCAATAATCTGAGATCCTCTTGTCCTCCTGTTGTCACAGTCGCTCACGCAATGCCCGGTCCCGTATCAACATGGCATTCTGCGGTAATCGATCACCCAGTATAGTTTGATATCATATGAACTTCCTTCGCAATTAATTATTTTGGCGAGGAGGATTGTCCTTTTTTCGTTTTAGCCAGAGGGTACATCTTCTCCTTCGAGCTAGATGGCTTCACGACACTCCCCTTTAGTCGTTGTAGCTAAATGGCTTCGTATCACTCCCCTCCAGTCGAGGTGTTTTGAATGTTGCATAATGCTCATTTTACCAACATTTCTAGTATCTTTTTACACTGGAATTGTATCATCCACCGTAGGAAGCCGGCCATAAGTTACCTGGTATTGACATAAGTTTCCTTCGCTGGTATTGTTCTCTTCCTTATTCCTTTGTCACTACGCTCATTTCCTTAGAGATGATTTCTGTTTAGCTGCCATCCATTGTAGCGAAAGCGGATTAGGACAAGTACTGTCCAAATACTTACAATGCACCTGTTAGAATACTTAATGATGATGAATTGTTCTGTCTGCAATAGTATCCGCCCTCAATTCTCTATGTACCATCCAGATGTATTCACTTTGAGATACCTCGTGAACCTATTTGTCGTTGATCCTTGTTCTGTATTTCTGAAGCTGACCATCGTGTTCGCCTCGCAGCAATTGCAATTCCTTAGCTCATAGATCGAAAAATATTTGAGACCCGAAATCGCAGTCGACCCCTATCGAAAATGTAATTATGATACAGGAAAATTATTTTTTACGTGTAAAAATATGTACTGTAATGTTCCAACAAGTTTATTTGTCTTTATTAATCTTCTGAATGTAATCCGCCATAGGCAGGGTAAGTAGCTGGAAGAAGTAATAAGGGGCGATATGTGCTCATGAGTGTGACAGGAAGAAGGATGCTGAGCAAGCGAGGAAGGGGAAGAAAGAGAATAAGTGTTATGGACGGGATGAGGAAGGGTATACCGTATGCTTAGGCGAAAAAAGTTAAACCAGAGGTAGATTGGATCATGAAAGTGTAGGTAACTGGAGGGAGATTCTCTGATTCTCAACTAAACCTGCCTTTACCGGTAGAATACTTATTAAAAATCGAAGAAAAAAATAATTTTATCTGATAAATATTATTTAATTTAATGGTAGAAATTTTTATTTTCAATCTGTTGTCGTTGCTACATATTCGTAAGCAAATAGAAGTAGTTTCCCCCTGTCTCTAACGCCTGGCTTTCTGGTATGTCGTCATCAGACTGTATACATACAAACATAAACGTAAAAACGTTAATAGTCTTAAGGAAAAATAATGTTTTTTTAATAATTTTGTCCAGCCACGACCACAGTGATGACCTCCGCGCTTTCACAGCTTCAAAACGTTAACAAAGCGCGGCGCTACATCAGCCTTACGTGCCGGTTGATTCCGTTCCCAAAGGATAGGGATGGCGCGGCTCCGCGTCTCTTAAAGAGCAATTAACCCTCCCACGGGGCATTCGGGGCACGTCCGCGCAGATGTTACTCGAATCACGAGCGAGCATCTGGGTTTTGAGTTAAATCTTTCCCATATTCATCGGGCGTCCCTCCCTATCGTTGCCTTTTTCGGCGGCCTCTTCGCCGAGCCTACGTGCCCGGACGAATGCGGGGAGCCGCCGTATCATCTGCGGGGGGCTGAAGAGAGGGGGCGAGCGGTTTTCCTAAATCTTCCTCTGGAGAACGCATCTCGACGAGTCTGTCGGACAGAGAACGCCATTTACACAGGGCAGCCTTGGGAGGCCGGCATTGAAAACGCGCTCTGATCCGCTACTGGACGCATGGCCGTTAAATTAATTCTTCTAATAAATTTTTCAGCGGTCGGTTTTGGTCATGCGGCAGCGCTCAGGCGGAATGATTTTCTGGCGTTTTAGATCTTGATACAACTGTAAAGTTCATATTGCATTATGTATTTCACGTGTGCCCTGGGCTTGGAAGTTATGAGTACTTGGAAGTACAAGTTCTGAAGATTCCGGCCTTATTCTGAGGAACCGAAACATAACTAACATATCACAAAGCGAGCATTTTCCACGAGTACAAATTTATTACAACCTGGGATTCGCTTCTTACTACATCATCAGGTCATCAGGCAACCTGATGATGCTGTAATAAGGGAGACCTAGGTTGTAATTAATTTGTACTTGTGGAATATGCTCGTTTTGTGATTTGTCAATTACTTGGAAGTAATTTAGTTAATTTGGAGGCGTCGCTGAAAGAATGTCTCATCTTTGTTAATGAAAATTTACTCTCCCCAATTGCCACAAATCTTTTAAAATTTCATAAGGAAAATGTTGGTCGTTAATCGGAGGAAGCAAAAATGGGTGGAATACATTATCAGAAGGGTTATCGAAGAAGTTGATGGAGGGAACATTGTTAACATTGTTGGGTAAGCTCTTAAAAGGAAAAAAGTGAATAAGAGTCCTGGACGAACGAACAAGGCAGAAGGTATGAAGGGCGTAAAATGGAGACTTTGGAAAATGCATAATTTTATGCGGAAAAGTGAAAAAAACATCCCCGAAAAGGGTAAAGCGAGGTAGGACTCCTGAAAAAACTTCTAGTGCATTGGTAGACTATCAGATGATGAGATTAAGGAGAATCTGTGGGCGGTTTTGACGTGCATTTATGCGGTTATTAGAAAGTTAAGGGCTTTTAGGAAAATTAAGCTTTAAGCATTAAAATCTGGCTCGACACTAATCGAGGCTCATGGCTTTATACTTCTAGGAAAAAAAACAGATTTTTTCCCCTTCAACATTAAACTGAATCCATCATGTTATCGTTTCTGTCGTCCTCAGCTCAGTGCTTTGGGATGAGATGCCAACTCGCGTCATAACCAAACACTCATCGAGATGTATTTGACTTTGTTTATTGGTATCTGTAAAATTGATAAAAGGCGTGTGAACATTGAATTGTCAACACGCTAGTATAGGAAAAATGACTTTTCACTCTTTTTCGCTTAGGTGTGTCAATAATTCCCCAAGCTTTATCAATGCTGTCTTTCTAAACGTCCATTGGTTTAATTTTGAACATTATGTCACTCTTTAAAACGAGATTAGTTAACTGCTCAGAAGTTAGAGTGAAGAGGATAAGTGTAAGTTTTTTTGACATGACTAAAAAGAGAGAACTCTTAGTATTTTCCACACTTAAAACTTTAATTCCCGACCCAGGTTTCGACTGCCTTGCAATCATTATCATACCTTTGAAAATGATTGCAAGGCAGTCGAAACCTGGGTCGGGAATTAAAGTTTTTAGTGAGGAAAATACTAATAGTTCTCTCTTTTTAGTCATGTCACTAGTGTCATTCCACAAAGCTACGCCTTCAACCATTAAGTTTATTTGTAAGTTTATTGTTGTTTGTTAAATCCCTTGACTGGGAGAGGTACTTCAAGAACAATCGGATTCGAACGAAATCACGCCAAGAATTTATTTGGGGAGTCGTGTGAGTTATTGTATTATTTTAAGACCGCGTATCCTCGTAATGGGTGCACGTTTTTTAAGCACAAGCGCGTGATAAAAGAAGCAGTTATTTTCAAGAAGTGAGAGCGTTACACGTGTTTCCCCCCTTATTCTCGCCCCGGATGAAATCTTGCCAAGTCCCTTCGTTCGAGCGGCGGTTGTTTTTCTTTGGCCCGCAGCCTCCGTGCTGCTCGGCGGTAATTATTCCCGGCCATGCCGTCTGGACAAACTCCGCCTTGGTTTTCCCGTGCTTCACCCTTGTTGCGGTTTGTGACCTACTATCGGGGTTTTGCGATTCTCCCACACACATATCACCTCTTACCTCTGCGCCATAAACGAGTGAACCACTGCTTCGCTCTCCTGCGGCAGGAGTCCTGCCCGAAAGTAATCATCGTGTTTATTTTCGATTACCGGTTTCTATGGAGAGACTTGGGCCTGAGATAATACGCGTAGCACTTAGATTACATAAGTGAAATAAAATCAGATCATAGGTGTAGATTCCATCTCTTTTCAAGTTTTTGAAACATGGAAAATGAAAGAAAGGTGATAACATTGGGAATGAGGAAATGGGATGAGGAAAGGAAAACGATGTGAGGATTGTGAGAGTTCTAGCAGATCATGCAGGACGTTTTTCCAATTCCTTCTCTCCTCTATTTTCCTAATCATTTCTTCCGTAACCCACTGCTTCTTTAGCCCCCTCGTTTCCGCTACTCCTATTGTTTTCTCCGCCGATCTTACGATGCCTGTTGTTATATTCTCCCAATTTTCCTCGATTGTTCCTGCTTCTTTAGCTTCGCCGATGTTCCCTTCCTCTATCTCTTGGCATTCCCTCTTTTTTATCTTTTCAGTTCGCTTCCAAGTTCCACCTCTCCTTCCTCCTACATTTATTCAGCCTTTTGAAACTAACCACACAATTCATCGCTACTAAATTATGATCCGAGTCTATGTCAGCCGCCGGATAGCTCCGCGAGTTCTGTTCTGACTGTTCCTGTATCTTTGCCTGATCATGATGTGGTCTATTTGATATATCTCAGTGTCTTCCGGCATTGTCCACGTCTCATTTCCCGTTATTTTCCATGTGTCATTTCCTTTACATGTTTCATTTCCCGGCATTTTCCATAAAAGTACAGATAAGGATAGACATTTTGATTACTTGCGTCAATGATCGTAGAAATGATTATTCCAGCTCATAGTTTTTATTTCATTGAAATCGATTGACCCTACTGGCGCATCCTACTGTATCCTAAACTCCGCAGAATTGACAGTAGTATCAGTGGCAGCTATCCTGATCTCTTAAATGTTCTAAGGCAAAATGGCATTTTAAACCTGTCCAATCTGCAGTCTATTTCCATATTTTATTCTCATAATTTAACCTGTCGGGATTTTTTAAAAAGTGGTTTCGACGTTGTCGGAAAATATATCGTCCTGGAAGTTGCTTCAAAGATTTAAGCGTAAATTTTAACCAACGGGCTAATGGCACATATATATTTGTTTGACGACCTTTGACGATGTAGACGAAATTGAAACTACAGCTCCTCCCTCGATGTGATTATCTTGTTTATTTTCGATTACCGGTTCCAAAGAAAAGTAAATGAGGTCGCCCGAATCGGAATCCATCATTCTCGTGCGGAAAAAAAAATAATTATATAATATATTGGTCGTTCCGTATCCCAAGGTCGAATGGATCGATATTGGTGGGCGACCCCTTATAAATCTTTAATGATATCCAGGAAATGTCCGGTTTTGAATGTCAGCGGCCGCCGCCCTCCTCTTTTCAATGGAATGTCGGCGTTTCCCCGGCCAGGTTAACTATAAATGCAAATTTCTCCTCGGGTTTTATGGGTGAGTATGCTCCGCGAAGGGGCTTTTTATGCTGCACCGTGGCAATGCTGGTGGTATGAGAGAAGCAATGCAACCCAGTTCTCTGGTAGGCAACGCTTATCCCTCGCATTTATATGAGGCCCTCGTGTGTGTGTGCCCGCAGTAGCAGAAAATTCCTTCGAGTGCTGACCCGTTTCTCAAAAAAATCTCCGTTTCTGATTAAATTTTGTACGGGACGAGAAAATAGCTTTATTTTTCGACGAAGAAAATAGTATTTTAGCTAGTCAAGGACTTAATTCTCCTCTGAGCGAAGTAAAAAGAATCGAGCAGGTACGGTAATTTACGCATAATTGGAGCGTAGTGTGCGAATAGTTTTTGTAAACCTAATTCCTCACTCGTAAAGTTAAATCTTGGCTTTAGTATCCGAATAATGCTCGTGGATCGTATCGCTTACGGTGGCTGAGGTATTGACGAAATTTAATGCATGTATTGGCACTGGTACAATTGGAACTTATCAAGGGTTAAGCCTACTCCACATCATCAGTCAGCAGATTGTTAATGCATTAAGCCGGTTGGAGCGCGAATCGTGAGTCGTTGAGTGAATATTTTAATAACTCTTCAAGTCACTCGGAAAAAAATCTTGGACCACATTTCACTTAAGTACCTCGATTTCATGAATATATATTATGGATTGTGATCTCGTCGCCAAAAACTGTTGTCTAGAATTCCGTAAACAAACATTTTTTGGAACGTGGTGCCAACTAGTGATGAAAGGCGGAAGTTAAAATGTAAATACAGTCGACAAGTTGTAAATAAACACGTCTTACCGATTTTACCATGAATATACATGGGTTTTACACACAAGTAATCATAATGCAGTGCATAAAAAATGTAGTAATACGGGACGTAATTGCACACTTTTTTAATATCGTCCGGTCTACAGATGTATTTTATTCCACTCCAAATTAGGTAATTCCTCTCCAAATTAGTAATTAGTAATTACACAAATGCACAATTAACTTCTTAGCAATTCGTAAATATCGCTATACGGAAACAATGCAGGAAGAGGGTGGTCACGGGAGGGTAGGGAGGGGGGCTAGGAGGACGAAGTGGAGGGGATTAAAGCTTTGAGGATGGGGGAATAGGCAGGGAGCATACATTCATTAACAAGAAATTTATCACAATAAGCTTGGTTTTTAAAAATTTCCAGTTGTTCTAAAGCATTCAGCTTACGTCTGTCAGTTGCAAAATGGAGAGGTGTCATAGTAAAATCACTTTTATGTCCGTGGATTAAAAGATGTCGGGCGAAGTTGCTTCCGTTAAAATTAAAATTTCTAAAATCCCTTTTATGCTCCTTCTGTCTAATTTCAACATTTCTACAGGTCTGTCCAACATACTGTCCACCACATTCATTACATTTCATTAAGTATACACCACTTAATTTCTGAGGTTCAATGGGGTCCTTGCGTTTCACTAACAGTTTTTTCACACTGTATGGTGTTTTAAATGCCACTTTATAACTGTCCTTTGGAAACAATTGCGCCACTCGAGAGGAAATCTCCCCGAGGTAAGTAATTTAACGCCGTTGTTGAACACGGGGTTCTGTTTTGTTGTACAAACTGGCCACGGCTCTTTTCCTCCTATTCTTGCGAATTAATTTGTCTATTAGTGAGAGTGGATAGCCGTTATTCACTGCAATCTGTTTGATTGTTTGGGTTTCTTTTGCAAACTCTGAGTCGATCAGGGGAATGTTGAAAAGGCGGTTAATAAGGGCGTTGAAAGCAGAAAGTTTTTGCGAGTAAGGGTGTCTGGAATCAGCAGGTATGACATCGTCGGTATAGGTGGGTTTGCGGAAAATTGAAAAATGGTGCCTCCCTTCTTCAAGACTGATGCTATCGTATTTATTTATTTAATTCACCACAAAAAATGGCACAAAGGCTATTACATTGGCTGATATAATCAATAAATAAATAAAAATTTCAAACAAAAACAAATATTCATTAAATAAAATAATAATGCGGTAAGCGTAAGAAGGGACTTAGGGACTGGAGAGGGATGGATCATTTAAGTGGCGTTTCAGGGAGGATTTGAAAATGGTGGCAGAGGAGAAAAGGTCCAAGGAAGGATATTTCGAGGCCAAGGAGTTAAACAAGGAGGGGATTCGGAAGAAGAGAGAGCGCTGGGAGATGGAAAGATGGAATCGGGGAGTATGCAGTAGACAGTTACTGCGTTACTGGACGTGGAGGAGCATGAATACTAAAGAGAGGGAGTATTTCATTGGTCCGAAGAGAGCCACTGAAGATTCTTTGTAGGAACATCATATCGTATCGCATTATTCGTATTATTGAGTGAGTCTTCTTTTCCGTAGTAAGACTGTCGTAGCAACAGTGAATGGTGGCTGAAAAGTGACAGTGTGAAGACTAGCTTGGGCCTCCGTATGTCGAAGCGCATATTTTATTCGGAAAATTCCTGAAGATGAGCGCTTCCAATGCAGTCGAAATGTCGTCAAAGATATCCTGACTCCGCGCTGCGGACTAGCTTGGGCCTCCTTATGTCGAAGCGCATATTTTATTTGGAAAATTCCTGAAGATGAGCGCTTCCAATGCAGTCGAAATGTCGTCAAAGATATCCTGACTCCGCGCTGCGGACTAGCTTGGGCCTCCTTATGTCGAAGCGCATATTTTAATCGGAAAATTCCTGTAGATGAATGCTGCATATGCAGTCAAAACGTCGTCGAGGAAATCCTGACTCCACGCTGCGGGAATCCCCGGAAAAGGCTATACCCTCTCGTCGGTGCGTATAGGTGTTCGCGAAGCGATGCCCGAGCCTCGTGAGGCACACGGCCGGCCTCGCAGTCTAGGCCACCGTGGTCACCCGGCGGCGGGGTCTTCAACCGCCTCCGCCCTCCTCCGGGAGTCGAGGAACTGCTCCGCCCACGTGGATATTTTTTCCCCATTAGTTTTTCTCCACGCTTGTCCCTCCTTTCACGTCCTCCTCTTCGTTGAGTGTCCTTCGCGCGTCTACGTCACACTCGGTCGCCTGCGGGGGCGAGCCCCGCTCCCTTTCCGCTTGCTCACTTGGCATCTAGATGTACTAAGTATTGGGCGAGTCCCCTCCAGGATGTATGGCACGGGGTGATTCCGCACTAGGCATGCAAAATTCGTCCCAGCTCAAGCCGAAAACTTCCCACTCTCCTTGGGGCTCGTTCAAGTATTATTTAAGACGATTTATACCATTTTTGACCTCCCCCCTTCCCCTACGTTGCACAATGTAAGATTTTCCCCACCTCCTCCCTCCCATTCTTTCGTTAGACGTTAGATATTTTTATCTACTCTTCGTTAAATGCTCTTTTTCTACTGTTTCTTCTTTCCATAGAAGCCACCGTACGGCTTTGAGCACTGGGTATCGTATAATTATGCAGTGTTGGAGGACCACAATCATTAACATTAAAAGCGAAACATTACCACTGCTGATGAAGTTGAGAACAATCAATGGATATTTGGAAACGATACAATGTTTCATGACGGACAACAATCTTACGTAAATTGGTTCCAGACCGCCTGCCCCCCTCTTCATAAGACGAAGTAAGATAATACCAACCCCCCTATCCCATAAACGTCTTACGTAATACTTGAATGGCCACTTGCCGCTAATCGAGCTTCAAAATTCAGTTAAAACAACGCATGGATAAGCCACTAACCGATAAAAGAGGGAATGCTTCGTTAACAAACGCGCTCAAATGCAGTGCACGGATCAAGATGATTTAACGGTCCATGTTGTTGAGTATTACTGCCGTCTCCAATGCTTACTGACCAAGGTTTCGACATGCTATGGTATTAATAATCGCCCCTTATTACATCCTCCAGGCACCTCCTCTGTCGATCTCGAATTTTATTCAAAAGTTTCCTTTCCTCGCCCGCCATCTCTACTTCCTCGTTAGTCTTCCTTTCCGTCCACCTCACCTTCTCCATCGTTCTCCACACCCACGTCTCCAATGCTCGCAGCCTATTCTCATCCTCCTTTCTGAGGGCCCACGTTTCTGCCCCGTACCACGCTTCGCTCCATTGGTAGAATACTTAATGAATGAATATGATGGTCCCTAATTTTCGGCGCAAGAAATTATGTACGCATAAAATAAAAACACCTTTCTGCAATTTATGTCCTTTATCCTGCGCCCTTCCATTGTTTCTTCCGTACTACGTTCACTCCACGCGGTGCGTGGTCGGGAGGTAAAGGAGGACTTCATCGGTGGTCACCTGATCGCCTACCCTCTCCTCCTGTGTGTCACCATATCCACTCCTCCCAGTCTCCCAACCTCCCCCCCCCCACCTTCCTCGCCGTGACGAGTCCACCTCGCGGTGATGCAGCCAGCCGCCCGCTCTTTTGTGTCGTCACGGGGCGCACCGTTGGCGCTTCCTTATTAAGTGGTGCAGCCGCCGTGGTGCTCCGCCGTGCCGGTTCGCGTGGGCGACTTGCACTCTCTTCCTCTCCATCCCCCTGCGTTCGACGCTCCCTCCACTTCAATGAGTACCCAGGTCCAACGTGGCGGCGGCTCCCAACCTGTGCTACGCAGACTCATAAAGGGTTCGTGCTTGGGTTAAAGAAGATGATAGATGCATGAATTTAACTATTGATACATGTGCACCCTTGATTATGACCTTGCAACGTTGGAACCGAGCGGGAAAAATGCACGCGATATCCATTCTGAGTGTATATTTTTTTCCGAAAAAACGCCAAACAGGCTTCAGTTACCTGTGCCAAGATACATTTATTCCCTTTTTATTTTTTGTTCTCGTGCTTGGCAGTTGGGCTTACGCGAGAGAAACCGGAATAATGGCAGATTTTATGTTGAAATTGCAGTTATAAAATGGATGACGTTCATTTTTATAATACATTTGTATAATGGATGAAAATGGGTGACGTAAGTGATATGGATATCTATAAAGTTTGGGAGCCACTGTAGTGTGGTATCATATGTTACAACTCTCGTGGGAACTTATGGCAGATAAACTGTGGACGATTTTGGGTTTGAAATGGTCTATTTCGTGAAAAATTTGCGCTGTGAATGTATGTGGCATAATTGTGTCTTGTTTTCTTTTGCTTTACCACTCCTATTGCTTCGCAAATCAGATTTTCAGGAGTATAGAATCTTTTCACTTTCACCCTCACTCTCCAGTCTTTCATATTCCTTGTGTCATTACATTAACTTCCTGCGTGGCGCAATGATCTACGCTTCCATCTGCCATCAGCTTTGTGAAAGATGTCCAATGTCCAACTTCTTCGTGAGGGGTAACATAATGGGGTTTATGCGTATGTCCATTAAAAGATCAAGAGATGTTTAAGCTCATGCGTATGTCCATAAATCTTGATGTAGCCTATAGCGGTAAAGATGTTTGCATGGATGAGGTTATATTACAACATCGAGTGTATGCCATTTGAATCGACATTATTATACTTCACTCGGAATTATAATTTTGTTCTCATTGTTGTGTTTCAGGTAAGAATGCTGAAATACGTATTCCTGCTGATCTGCTCATCTTGCCAATCGTCCATCTTTCATGTAGCCCTGCTAATTGTGTAAGTTTTTCGCGTTACGTTCGGAGTGTTCTTTGACGTTTGCAGTTGGTAAGTTTTCACTCTCTTCTTTAAAACAACTATTCATTATATCAATAAGATAAATTTAGGTAGATATTTGGTCCCCATGGGAGAAAAGTCATTAGAATAGTCATTCTGTGGAATACTTTACTCGGTGACAAAAAGTGACCATGGTATTATTTGTGTTCGTGGCCTTGGGTGTAATTGCTCTTTTACCTTTTGGTGCTGGTCAATTTTTGGTTCTTACTTTCACAAAGTCTCTGAGACACCGAATAGCAATGGAATTATGCGTAGCTCAGCGAATCAGTGTGTGGAAAAAAGATATCCCTCGTTAATATGCGTGAGTCGTCTCCTCATATTTTGCATTTTTTCCACTTTTTGATGCAGGCCGAGATTAAATTGCCCAGGTGTCATAACTTGTGTCGTGGGCTTTATTTTTTCTTGTTTTACGTCAGGTGTTTCCATTTTATCGTGCGTGGCGAGAGTATTTAAGTCATGTCCCTCGTTTTCTTTTCTCTAAAAAACATGTACCTTTTTTTATTTCACCCTCCCGCTTATTTTTCTTATGTTTTAGTAAAACGTTTCGACGATTTTGAATAATAAAGTTACTCATCGAAAATCAGGGATGGTTTTTTATTAACATATTTTTTTTAAATAAATACCAATTAAACCTCTGGAAACGATTCCAGTCCCGTCCTGAGCCTTTCGCCATGCGGTTTATTGCCGAATCAATGAAATTTCCACGTCACCTACACATTGTTCCTCTACTCATGTACTAACGTATTTGGCTGTGTTTCTACGGTGTTCAGGTTTCTATTGTGTATTTCCAGTCAGGAAGTTATTTTTGGTCACCTGATACTGAGTTATAAAAAATTCCTTGGTTGACTCACTTAAAATCTGATTGATTAATCGATCATAGGCAAAAAGTTGAATATTTTTGTTCTACTTCATTAGTTCCGTAATATCCATGAAACGATCTTTTTTATTCGAAATCTTGACTCCTGCGCGTTGTTTAATTTGCCTGTATGTTGAAGTGCATACATTTAATGGAAGCAAAAGAGGCAATGAGCGAATTGGAAGAAATGGTGGGCCATCCCTGGGAGAGAAATTTGATTAGGATAAGTAATGTCCAATAGCTATCCAATCAACTGGTGGGATACTTTTTTTTATTTGACCGGTTAAGGTAGCTTTTGCTGAAGTTCAAAGAAACTCTTCCCAGTTTACTACACTTTCAGGGGCCTTTCTCGGTGTAGAATATCCTTTTTCGCCTCAGTATATAATCTACCCTTCTTCTTCCTGTCCATGAAACTTATTCTTTTTCTTTCTCTTCCCCACTTGACCAACATCCTTCCCTCTATCACATTCTTGAGCAACCCATCGCCCTTTATTACATCATCCAGCCCCCGACTCTTCCGATCTCGAACATCATTAAGAAGTTTCCTTTCTTTGCCCACCATCTCAAGCACTTCCTCGTTAGCCCTCCTCTCCGTCAACCTCACCTTCTTCAACCTTCTCCACACCCACATCTTAAATGCCTACAGGCTATTCTCTTCCTCCTTTCTGAGAGTCCACGTTTCCGCCCCATACAACGCTGCGCTCCATATCAAGCCCTTCACTTCACAAGCCAGTCTCTTCTTCACATCCTTACCCAATGTCATCAGCTCCCGTCCCCTGTATTTAAGAAGGGAATAATAAATTATTATTATTGACCCAGAGAGTGCTCTGGGGTTCAACGTGCTAGCGAAATGAGCGCTAAGCGAAATGCGCGCTAAGCGAAAACTAGACCGCGAAATTTCGGGTGGCATTCGAGCGGAGGGCACTCCCCGCGCCCACCTAAGCGCTGAACCTGGGGCCAACCTGCTTCGCCCACAAATCACTGTCGACCCGGGTGGGGTCCATTGTTGGTCTGCGAAAGCACGGGCATTTGGCATCCATCCGTCCACAGAAAACGCGTCTCCGCTATAGCCCCGCACTCCTGTGGGTCGTTTTTCATCGCACGGAGTTGGCAAAGGAATCGTTTTGGAGAAGGTTCCCTTTTTGAGCAAGTGAGAGAGAGAGAGAGAGACCTCGCCACTTCGTCTTCCATTCGATTTTGTTCGAGATATTTCCCTTGGGGGAATGGCTTGAATTTGGCGTCGGAGAGGATAGGGTTGAAGAACTGTTCTCGACCGGTCGGGAACAGCGGAATCTCTGGTCCCATTGTTCCTCGGAATTTCTCGGAGGGGATTTCTCCTTGGGATGGGCCCACCAAAACGTAGGCCAAACATTGTACAACGTTCAACCTTGAATGTCTTCCTTGTGCTCCTTCCCTCGTCGTGATGAAAAGTGAACGCGGTTTTCGTGACCGTCTCGTCGGAATAGTTGGGCTGCGTCATTCCGAAGTGTTTGTCCATGACTGATGTTGTCACGGACAATCAAGGGCGTGAAGACGAAAGGCAGGAGGGTTTGAATGAAGAGCACGATCCTTTCGATCTGCCTATCACTCCGTCGTTTTATTGCATGTATCTAGGATGGTGTGGAAAAACTGTCTTCGGTCTTTAACCCTCTATACACCGATTTTATTGTCCAGCATGTACAGTCATTTCACATGTTACCCCACTCGTAGGAGAATCGGGAACTAAAAGTTACGAATGAGAGATATTTTCGTTGCCAAGTAAATTTTGATTATTAATTAAAATTAAAAATTAAAATAAATTAGATATTAAAAACATTATTATATATATTATGTAACAACAAATTAAAAATAAAAAAGCCAATGTAAAATTTGATGTCACAAAGGCATATAGACGTAAATAAACCTAGTCACAGACAAAAATAAAACTTCTATATGTTACGTCTAGGTCACACTGCGTGATACTGGGTTAATTTAAGTGCGGCAGCGTACTTGGTTTTGCTTCCGGTAGTAATGTTTTATTCGTGGCGAAGTTACATTACGATCATGTCGCAATGCATGCTCAGGCGCCTTACGGTGTTGATATCCTCATTAAAGCACTACATGATTGTTGGTATAAATAATAAGTAATATATTTCTTCCTAACGCAACTTCATATATTGAAAAAATATCTATTCATAATTGAGTGATTTTGTATAATGGTCGGAAATGTTATTGAATTTACATTATTAGAATTCGTTTCACTCACCTATTTCATATCACCATCATCATGGCATAATCATCTCTTAGCTAGCAATTATTTACTATCACAACTCTGATACTGATGATAATAAAGAGAAGCAACTTCTATACTCAACTAAACAATATTATTGCATAAAACCTTGTTGAAATGTTTCTCATTACATACATTAAATTTGTTGTGATTGATGGTCCTGTGTAGAAAGTCGTATTAACAAGTTGCATATACCCGCGCGAATAGATGAATGAATACATTAAAATTGCGCCGTGTAAATACCATAAATTGCGCAAATACATGAACGCGTGGCCATAAAATATCCCGTCCTAATTTGAGGCCTAATTTGTCCATCCACGTATTTGCGCGGGTACATGTATCGTAGATACACGCTTTAAAATTTAAAAATGTTTGCCCTGTAATTTTCAAAGAACTACAGAACTAGCCGCGTAGTTATTTCAACGGAGTCACCCGCTAGTGATCACACAATTGTTTGCCCTGTAACTTTTTTCATTGGGCGAACCTAAAGAACAGTAAATAATGGACCCTCTACATATTAAAGGAAAGTTTTGACCTCATAGGATATCCTTATTTTCTTCAACATACTTCTAACCTCTCTCCATGACATCCAAAATACGTATATTTCTTCCCCCTCACCTCCAGCAATCGCTACATTACTTGGTCTTGATGAATGTGGTATACAAGAGAATCAGGCGTTTGTGTAAAGAAAATGTTTTGAATAAATTAAAGACCGGTGTTATTCACCATGGATCGTCCCACTTTCGCCTTTCTTCATCTGTTTTCCGCCGACTGATCTCCGCTGTATTCAGTGAAGTTTTCGGGGACTTGGCCGGCCGCGTGTTTTTGCATGGAGGATCATAGACGGAGTAGGACTGTGAGATGCTGGGGACGAAAATGTTGAAGGAATTAGGTCCGTACGCAATGGATTGACCGGCCGCCCAGGACAAATTAAAAACGGGACACCTCTCTTCGTCTTGTTTCGGCCCGCCCTCGTCCGCACTGAAGACGGCAGGAAAGGGCGGATACCTTTCCGATTCTTTATTCCCTCTGCTCTTTCTCTTTCAATCGCCATTTGCTCGCATACTTTTTCCTGCCCGCTTTTCCTTACAATCCTTCCCCTATGTTGTCCCTCAAACCTTGCCGTTCCGTACTGGGTTGAGATAGGGAGAGCATTAGGCGAGGGAGGTCGTGTGTTGGATGGGGCCTTCAATTTTTTCGTGGCGGGAATTGATTCTGAGGAGAGGCCAGGAGCTTTGCTGGGATTGGCGGTGCTGCCAATTCACAATCGGGTTCAGTCGCTAACTTCGAGTAATGGGTCGCTAATTTGTCGCAAAACGCAACTTGATAGAAGTCTGTGGTTAATTCGCTCGATGGGAATGCCCTGCTAATGTATTTTTACTCATAAACGACAAATTGTATTTTCAATTGGTCAGCAACTTATCTAAGAGAACCGTTGGTGGTATGGTTTTTTTCGTGATTTGTGAAAGGTCAGCCATTGATATTGGCATATTAATGATTTTGAAGTTATTTCATCTAAGCTCTGAATGTCGTTTTCCACCTACTTATAATTATACACTTTTACTGACATTTTTGCAACTCCTTAAAAAAAAAAATGATTTTTGGGAAGGTTTAGATTTCGCAATTCGTCTCAGTGTGTTTAAAATGGGTATATAGTGGCTTAAAGTCTCTCTTTTGTCATCAATCATATATTTTCCCTGATAATTTATGGAATTTAAGGCTTGGCGCTAAAACATGTTTTCTTTTTTTGCCGTCAATGACTGGTAGAAGTCACTAATGCAGTTCTGAGTGTGGATTAAATAATACCCCCTTCTTGACTCGGGGAATTCGCCTCCAATTTATTCGTGAACTGTCGTATGGGGGTCTATTCATACTTCGGCTGTTGATGAGTGCAAGCGTGTGTGCCCAATTCTGGGAAGCATCAGCAGGTATCATGCCGTCGATTAGTTCTGTGCTGCCCGTCACTTTATTTTATTTTTATAACTCCGAATTTATTGAATTTGGCCAATTAATGTTGAGTGAACATCAACAACAACAGACGAACACAAGCACCCATACCCTGAGTTGTGATAATTCCACCTAGGCGGGATTCGTACCCGCGACCCTCGGTTTAGCAGGCGAGGACTTAACTGCGTCGCCACCGGTTCCGGCTTTATATTATTTTCAGCTTTCTTGCAAACCACTTCATAAGGAATAAGAACTGCAATCGTACTTTTCCTTATATTTAAATTATTAACACATGTAACTGATGTCTGAAACCTGATGATGACTCTGTGTGTCGACACTTGTATTACATGCAATAAAACTCTGTGAGAAAGGACGATTTTTGTTCACGTTATGCCGAACTTCCATTGTATAACATCTGAATCTGTTGAACTTCGTCAGTTTTCATTTGGACGTCCCGTATAATTGGCCTAATGTATTCAATACTTCCTTCCCATTACTTTCCCTTCATTTCTCCCCTATTGATGTGAAATACTCCCTTACTATACGGGAATATGAAAATAAATAAAAAATATTGGCTCACCTATCAGATGACTCGTTTTTATATAACTTTCATGGCGTGTCATTTCAGGTAATTCTGAGTCTGGGTGTTTATAGAGTATTTACTTATCCAAATTGTAATGCAATGGTGGATGAAAATCCTCATTTTATTCCGTATCGTCTGAAATTGTTTTAATATGCATCCCCCTCCTTTTACAATCACTTCGTAACTCAAAATCTTTATTCCATGAGCGATACGCCTTGGGGCTTGCGATCACCTCGCACTCTTTCCTGTCATAACTTAGGTGGATAATTGACTTGTCAGAATGCTGTCATGACAGTAGCCACAGTGGCATAAAGCATGATTCGCAATTGTACTACCTAACTTGAATCACAGCTAATTGAGAAAAATGCCTGCCCACATAGGTATCGCAACATGTTGACCTTCGGTGGAGCAAGTGTGCGTTGTGCGACCCAGGCAATTAAAGATACCGTTCGAGATTGAACTGAGACGGTGTAGACATTGACATGCATTCAGATATGCGGAATAATTGACCCTAGCGCTTGATAGGCATTCATTAACGGCTTTAAGACGTAAGTGAAAACCGAAAAGCTACAGTTTAGTTGTGCTTGAGCATTACGAAAGAACTAGGATGGGAATTACTATCAGAACGCAGGTTAAAATTTAGGTTAAACCTTTTAAGTAAATTCGAAACAGAGTTGTTCACAGATGACGTTAGATATATATTGAGAACCCCTGCGTATTATGCCAGGTTTGATCATATTAACAAGATTAGAGAGATAGATTGTCGTACCGATAGATTTAAAATGTCATTTTTCCCGCGTACCATAAAAGAGAACAATAGGCAGCGTAGCAAAGGGATAGGTAGGTGAAATATAGTTAGAGTAGTCTGTAGTGCATGATGCATGTAATAACAACCATTGATCCCTTTCTTATTATGTAGATACTAACCATGTGACCCTGTTATCTGGCTTGCCTTCATTAAGTATCCTGGTTGCATGTCAATAGTGCATATTTGGTGATCTTCACCCCCTGCCACACACTCTCGTGGTGGCTCGCAGGGTATTACGTAGATGTAGATGTATGGCTAGGCCTGGGCGGTATTTGAACCCCAATATCTTGAAATTTTGAAAAGGGACCAATATCAATTAACCAGCATTGGGCGATTGAATATTGCAATATTGGAAATATTTCAATAATGTAAATAATGTAAAAATCCAATATTGGTGCATTGAAAAATATTGAACGTAGCAATATTAACACTTAAAAAACAAAATACGGTGGTACAAGTGTATTACAATCTAGGGGGTTACTTCGAAAAGGGGACTTTATTCACTATGTAAAAGTCTGTTAATAAAACAAGATAACCGATGTAAGCTTCTTTTCCCCAGTTATTGCTTTGAATAAAGGTGGAAAAGGAAGTGCTGCACTGTCTGCTTTCAAAGATTAGGGCGCTCTCCGACCACCCTCCTCGCCGGGTTCCTATGTACAGTACTTGAATTTTTAACATGGGTGATTCAATATTCGAAATTCCAATAGCAAATATTGGTTATTCATTGTACAATATTCCAATTTTAAATATTGTTTTTACCGACCACCAATATCCAGTAGAGGATATTGCTGTTGGTCGTTCCAAAATTATGATTTTGGAATCCCAATTTAAAAAAATATTGATATTGAAACCAATATATTGTAAAACCGCCCAGCCCTATTCTTGTCTACTATTTTTGAAGTCCACGATAGATGTACGTCCAAACGGTATCGTGTCCAAACGGTGATTCAATATTAAAAATTCCAATTTCAAATATTGGTTCTTCAGTATACAATATTCCAGTTACAAATATTGGTTTTTCCGACCACCAATATCCGATACAGGGTTTGGTAAAATAGAGGGTATTGGTATTGTTCGTTCCAAAATCGTAATGTTGGAACCCATTAATAGAAAGAATACTAGCAGGCAGCTAACCTGCTCACTTCGTGAGCAGGGGTGTGTGTACCCGCAGGGGGTAAGTGCCCAAGTCTAAAAATAGCTCCTTGGTGAAAATGTTTTTTTTTTTCATTCACTGTTCTCCTTTGTTGTATTTAAAGCTATTTGAATAGGAGAGCACTGTGGGTTTCTTTTGTTTCAACCTTGACACTCTTCCTTTTGGCCTTTCTCCCTTGTCACTTTGTTGCCCAGCATCTGGTTGTTGCAACCACAACCCAAAAATATAACTTACACCTTTGCACGAATGGTAACTTAACAAACCCTGCCACACGCCCAAGCAGCCGATCTTTTGGATCTTATTTAAACTAACTAAATTCACTCCTTTTAATTCACGTCTCCATTTCATCTCCAAATATCTTACACCTTTGCACGGCTGGTGACCTAATACCCCCTGCCACACGCCCAAGCTATAAAATTCCAAAACTACTACCAAATCATGAAGGAAGAGATTCCACATTCAACGCATCAAATCTCACTCTTCTAGCTCAAAAATTGACAGAGAAAGAAACAAAACGGATACAGAATGACTGACACGCTACAAAATTGATATATATATATATATATATATATATATATATATATATATATATATATATATATATATATATATATATATATATATATATATATATATATATATGGATGATATTGGAACCGATATATTGGAAAACCGCTCAGCCCTCTTCTCGTCTCCTCTTTTCGAAGTCCACGATAGAAGTACGTCCAAACGGTGTCGCGGATCGTGAGTCTCTGAGCGGATTCGTTCGTTTCTCGCTTCGCGTTTGCTGCGGACGGACGTATTCTCGTGGCCCACCTCCGCATAATAAGCTCGGGACTCGTGTCTCTGTCCCAATGGGACTCGCGTCCCCCGAACGAGTGAGTGCCCCACTCCACATCGTCCCACACCTCCCGCCTTCGCCCGTCTGCATCTCCGCCCCCGGCATCCTCCCACGCCCCCGGAGTGTGTCTCAAGGTGGTGCCCCCACCGCTTCGCCTGCCCCCCTGCCCCCTCCACCGCCTGAATCCCTCCTCTCCCGAACCGCCCCACTCCCACGCATGCTGGAAACGGTCCTCCTTCCCCACATCTCTACCCTCCCGACTCATTCTTCCCCTCATTTCCTCCTCACTTTCATTCTCGTTCATTCGTTCGTTCACCCGTCAGCATTATTCATCTCACTCTTCTCTCTCCTATTAATTCGCGGGGATTCCTCCATCGAGCGCTTAAGGTAGTCCGAGCGAGATAGTTCCCCATTCATAATAAAGACCATATTCGAATTATACCTTTTAGATTCCCCAGCTGTAGGACACTTCAATTAAACATTGCATTATTAATGGTGCAATAATATAGTTTTATATGAAAGAAATGGTAAGCAATTAAATGAAAGTATCTAAATAAGTCTTTAACTTGACTCATTTTTTTCGCGCGGTGCGTTTGAAACTCCTTCGAATTGAAAGGTTTTTTTGCGATACCCAAGATCCTACTGCGGTGACAATATGAATAATTTTCAAAAATATTTGAGAAGGCATGCAAACTACAAGCTGTTCGTTTTTTTACGACATGTAATTGTTATAAATACCTCATTTTGTAAATAAGGTCTCTCTGGAGTGCATACACGTACAATTTCCCATGTGAAAGGGCGGGTATTTTTTTGGCAAAAATCTCCGAAAGTAATGTAGTAAGGAGTTGAATTTTTGGTGTCATTAAAAGGGTGAGATATTTTTCTTTAAAATGAGACCAAGTTCAATGATTTATTGGTAAAATAATATTTCGCTCAGACTACCTTAAAAGAATATTTGAGGGAAGAACAATGGTGAAGAGGATAGGAGTTGTGTACGAAAATATAAGAGAAACACGAGATAAGGAATTTAAAAGCGATCAAGTGGCGGATCACGAATAAGAGCGAAAATGGTCGGATATGCTAGAAATAATAGACGTTATTATTAATGAGTATTGTTCTAAAACCTACCAATCCGCTGGTAGAACACTAAGATAAATGACCATGTTGTACTCCGGCGCATTATGCGTACGTACCAGGATCTGAACAGTTTTATCACCTCGCCAGCTACAACACCTTGGATGGAAACATCTTCGCCCTCGGTGAATATTGTCAGCAACTCCGCAAAAAGGGATTTTTCACGATGGTCTAAACTCTTCGTGAAAATCTCCGTCCGCGGTGTCAGCTCCATTTTTCTCGCCAAGTCTTTTAAAATTTGTGCCGCCCCGCGTTCATTCCTATTTCGAGGCGCAGATAACAACGGTGGACGACGCGAGCGGTGAATGTTCCTCTTGTTTGCATTCCCAATTGTATCCTACTCTTCTTCCCCACCGCCCCCGCGGTATTGTATTGAGTAAAATGATATTTCGCTCAAATTACCTTAGGGCGGACTTCCATGTATGCTCAAATTTGCTTGAAACTTTGCATGAGTGTTTTCATTTGTGTTTCCTATCGATGTTTCATTTCAGTGTTCTACCGGCCGATTGTAAGGATTTTGGACAGTACTTATTGTAACCTCTTAATGTTTAAATTCCTCATACTATCGTCTTCTTGCTCAAGTATGCGATAGAGGGAAGGATGTTGGGCAAGCGGGAAAAGGGAAGAAAGAGAATAGGTTTCATGGACTGGATGAAGAAGGGTAGATCGTATGCTGAGACGAAAAAGGATATACTGGAGGGAGGTAGGCCCATGAAAGAGGAAAAACCCGGGAGGAGATTATCTGACATTCAACATAACCTACCATACCGGTAGAATACTAAAAAAATGTAGTCTTCCTCGTCTTATTTCGCCCGAAATTCCTATCCTCTTCCTTCCTCATCCACGCTTCCCGAAGTTCCTCCCCTCCATTACCCTCTTCAGCATTCTCTCTTTTTTCTAAACCTCCTCCAGCCATCTCTTCGATTGGCTTACTCCTACCGGTAGTAAACTTTGAGTTTATTTTAAATCAGTTCGCAAACATTTGAGGAAATTACTCTCAGAGTGGTGTATAATACGTATTATTTATGCGACTCCGTTTGAAGTCGAAAGGAAAGAAATCCTGGACCTGACGTGATCCGAATCCAAAATATTTTAAGAATATGACTCCATTCGAAGGAAGGGAATCGCTATTTGTGCCTATTTTATGGATGTTCTACGATTCGGGTGGTTGATCGTTGGACAATGGTACTGGAGACAATTTATTCGTACATTTTAGCTAACAATATGATTGTTGGCGATTTTGTGAGTGTGGTTTGATTTTGTTAATTGTTCATATCACGTACATGCGGGAACTTTTTTAAAAGATATAATCGGGACTTCCGGAAACTGTCTCCTTTATCTGGATCAAATCCCGTGCGAAATCCTCTTATTCATGAATGGATGGTATATAATTTACTCATTAGGAAAAATAGTGGTTGAGCTGGTTGATTGCGAGCACTTGTTGTTTGCATGGTTCTTTGCTTAAAAAAACTCATTATTTTCAGTATTGTGCTCTCGTTTCGGCTAAATGATGATAGCCACAGGTTTATTGTGTACTGTGACTTCATTATTCTTAGTTTTATAAATATTTAAAGCCTATATTTTATTTTCCAACATTTATCTCTTTGTTTTCGGGGATGGTGTTTTTTTTCTATTTGTTTTAAACTACTTCCGCGCGACAGTTGAGTTGCAGATAAAGACATAGCTAAAATTTTTCGTGCGACTCGTGGATGTTGTTATTTTCCTTTACCGAGGCCTCGAGGTTATTTTTTCTCTCCTGCGAGGGAATTAATCTTCCTCCCCTCGTCCTTGGCTCCATTTCGGCTCTTTTTCTTCCTTCGCTTTGCGCACTCGCTCCTTCGAACCTCCTCATCCCCCTCTTTCTCTCTCAACCAATAGCGCTTTTCTCTCTAGGAATGCTTCTTACGCGTTCATTCAAGTGGTTGCACTTTTGTCAGTTTCTTTCTCATTCAATTGCGCGCGTTTTCTTTGGGCAACACTCGTATCAACTCTGAATGGAGTCCCCACCTTGGGTTTGGATGGTAACACCTATGTGTCGCAGTCTTTTAATTTAGTCTATCTAAACGCACAGTTACTCATAGAATTCACGTAATTAACAGTCCTGAGGGTTGTGTTTTAAATCGCTCGGAATGATCCCGAGTACGTAACTATGGAGTCACGTTGTACAACAACGAATGGTTGGAAATTTTGGTGAGTTGAACCTGCTTGAAAGGAAAAACTTACGTTTCCGATACATTGTCTGTAGTGTCTTTTATCGCTATATTTAACGCCATTAACAATAATGTAGCAAGAAATACTCGATGGGGAAGGCTGGGTGAAATTTTACGTGTGGCTTGAATGCATCAGTATCTCGAACCATTCGTGATTGTTGAACGTGATTCCTTAGTTACGTGCACGAAATCATTGCGAGTGATTTCAAACCAGCCTCCCTGGTTTTTAATTTGATAGCCACTCGAAGGAGATCTTATTGCGAGTGATTTCAAACCAACCTCCCTGGTTTTTAATTTGATAGCCACTCGAAGGAGACCTTTTTATGTCTTGGAGACGACTGACGTGTATGTCCATCCTATATGCCTATGCGTCCATCTTTTCAACAGCGACGTGCTACTTGTTCACCGTTGGAATTCAGGGCAATGGTTGCGTTTGGTGTAATCATTGGCGGTGTATGATTACAATGATGTCCTTTTAGTACATATAAATATATAGCACAATTGTTTACCTCTCGTGAAGTAAGCGAACTATGCTAGACAATGGATTCATAGTGTCTCATTTGCCTTCGATGTTTTTCATAATTTCCAGTTTCGTAAGGACTGTATTTATTTCGAGATAAAACGATTGTCTTTCCCGCTTTATTACCCTCTACATTTATTCTAGAAATTCTCTAAAAATGAGACTTTTCGAGTGGCACATTCTCATTCATTTCCTTACTTATTCTTGTACGTAATATCATTGTGTTCTGCCAATGGTAGTTTAAGTTCAGGATTATACTCTGCTTGTAATAGTGGTAGGTTTTTTACTATCCTTGAATTGAGAGTTCTTGCCTTATTGCTAACCAAACAAAGAAATTGTTGTGCGGCATGATTATAATTGTGAGTTACTTGGTTTTAATAGCCATTCGCTCGAGAGCCCGAGTCAACCTTCTATAATAATATGAGGTAATAGTCTTTACTAAGAAGTCGCTGCTCGAAGTTTTTCTCGTGAGATGATGTAACCTCTTGCCCTTTATTTCTGCTCCTCTCGCCATCTTCCTTTTTCTCTTCGCTTTTCCATTTTTTGTTTCTTCCTCCCTCCATTTCTTTTCCCCTGTTCCCTTTTAACCTCATTCTCCTCGCTTCCCCCTCTGCTTTCTCCTGTGACCGACATTCCCCCTCTTCCACTCCATCCTCTTTCCTACATCTCATTTTCCGCCCTCTGCCCATCCGACCCTTCGTACTTTCTCCCGGCTCTTCTTATTTCTTATTCCCATCTCCCTTCTCCTGATAGGCCTCGTTTTCCTTCCTTTTCCAGGCATTTCCCTTTTCCCTGGAGACGCGAAGTTCTAAACTTGCGATTGATGCAGTGTTCATTCAGCATTTATGAGTTGAGGGCTAGATATTATCTGGGCTTACTTTTGGGTAGGTCTTAAAGTTGGGTCGTGCGTGAATATTGAATGATGCGAAACGATTGTTTTTGGGGGAACGATATGAATGTTCGTCTGGTTTTGCTCGCTGAGAATTTGACCAAATGAGATTTTCTTATGTAGTTTAAATGGACATGTGTTGAGCTAACAGAGTTGATTTTATCATGATGTGCGATTCGTAAGTTCATTTTTTCGCAGTGGTCGTTGATTCGGCCATAGAGTGAATGATTCCAAGTAATGCCGGTGAAGAGTCTGATTACGCTAAGTGCTTCCAGTAGTGAGAAAAAAAACGATCGCGTGATCATATCAAATATCAATCCAGCAGCTATGATTTTACTTTATTAACCTCGTACGATGTTGAACCAATGTACTGCATGTAATATAGGTATGTCTGACTGCAAATTTGTCTTTGGATAACCGACCACTTCGTCGATTTTTCTCTAATAGAATTATGCGTGCTTTTGCTTCTGATGAAGATTAAAATAAACTCGTTACTTAAAACTCGTTTTCCATTGACTTTCTGCATTTAGTGGATTGGTGGAAGTTAAATATTAATCAACTTCGGTGCCCTTGTCGTTCGTTTTAGGGTACTTTGAATCCTCGGCCCTAAATTTCACGATCGGAATTTCGTCACTTTAAACTCGCTCCAGTTGATGTCAAATGGCGACATCAATACGACACTCCGTGAGTGTATCGGCAAACATCTTGGATGCCAAACGATCCCTTTATTTGCGTTTCCGTGGTCGATATCCAATCGAGATGATGCTCTTCGGATTCTCGAACATCTATCTTTCATTCTCAGCTTTCCCTTCTACATATACAGGGTGTCCCATAAATGTCACGCCACAGTGACACTGGAGTTAGGGCAGCCTAAGAGGAACCGAACCAGCCTAATATGACCTTAGTAAAAGTTGCACGGTTTTCGAGATATTGCCAAATTAAAGCTTTTTCAAAAATTTTACTTTTTTTACATTTCTAGTCCCAGAATTCACTTGAATAGCTCTCAAATTAAGTTTTTTTTAATTGTACGATATCATCAATCGGTTATTAAGCTGACAAAAGGGTTATTTTATGGATAACTAATGTAAAATGAGGAAAATCACTGCATTTATCTTGACTTAACTTAGCAGCCAAAAAACAACTTCGACTTTAACCGCCTGCCGTGAAATAAAATACTAGAAAGTAAATGAGATAGTAACTTCAAAAACTTGCGTATGTTATGCCGATTTTAAAATGGTATGAGTAGGAAAAGTAGCGTGATTTTATTCAGTAAAATACATGTATCATGCATCGTTTTGTGATTAGCAATAAAGCAGAATTAGCCAATGCAATTGATGTGAAATTTGATGTAATGCGATGCAAAAATTTTGTACGCCATGTTATTTAACGATGTCATTCGGTTTTGCGATGTCATTAATTTAATCTTTGATGGAAGAGACACCTAACAAGGGGATTCTCACGAACAAGAAAGGGTTTATGCAGTAATGAATTAATGTACAAATGCAAACTTGGAATGCAATTTTAGGACGTGAAGTGGAAAATTAATGAATGGTAGCGTTTCTCTGGCGCGAGCATTGAAACTAAGGTATTTGACTCTGCTTTACCTGTGAGAGAATGATGAAATGAGGGATGTACATAGTGATTAAATTGTTGGTTTAGCGAGAGCAAAGACTCAACGAGCAATATCTGCCGGCTTCTGAGGTCGCGGGTTCGAGTCCTTCCTGGATGGCTTTTCACCATCGGGGACTTGGTAGTTTTTGAGTTATCTTAAAAGCGTTAGTGTAAGAATGGACTCTGCAGTCCTAAATGAACTCTGATTAAGGCGTAATTATTTTTCATACTATCAGAATCCATTGGATGCTGGGTAAATCTTATAGTCATTGGATTTGGAGCACCTATGACACCATTATTTCTGTAAAAATTCCACTTGTGACTCTTTCTTAGTAGCAGGAGCAGTCTCACTTGATGTACTGGCCGTGTAACGTAGGGAACTATGGTTGCTTACTATAGCTTTCGGGTTTCCATCCAAGTGATGGTGGTTTGTGGCACCGAAGTCTCGAAGGCGTTGTGTGCCGTCGTCCTCAGGGTGTCCTCAGGTCCCGATGGCAGACAACGTCTCCGAAACGCAGATGGCACAAACCACCGTCACCCTGTTGGAAACCCGAGAGCACTATGTCCCAAGCATTCCCTGGGGAAGCCTGAAATCTTTATGCCAGGAACCTTTTTCGCCATCTTTCTGTCCATGATACAGATGATACTATTATATTATATATAAATGCGATATGGTGGTATGGCGTGATCAGTATCTCAGGTAGTACTCGAATATCTTCACCCATCGGTCATGCGGAATCTGACATTAGGTGTTCCACTGATTTTAAGCTATCCGGGACTAGCCACGGAGTTCCACTTTAAGGTCAAGGCGGATGATTTTTTCTCTGTGGAATATCGCACAATTAGGTGTTCCATTAAAAATCGTGTAAAGCAGACAATATGCCGGAAATTAGGACGTAAGAATAATTACTTCCCATGAATCTGCCAATCTGCTAGTCTCTTCTCTTCAGTGTTCAACCCTGGGGTTGGTTTGCAGCAGTACGCCATTCCTCTCTTCTGTCTGCTTTTCTCTTCATTTCTGTCTATGTGGTGCAACCCATATCATTCACAATCTGCTGCATGAATGACATCCTTGGTCGTCCCCGGCGATTCCTTCCCTCTATTGCTCCTTCTGCTATTGTTAAACAATGTCGTCGTGTCTTAGAATGTGCCCTACGAGTTTGTCTCTTCTTGTTTGGATATCCCTCCACAGGGATCTGGTTTCCTGAACTCTTTTCAGTACCTCTTCATTCGTGACTCTTTCTTTCCAGCTGAGCTTCAACATCCTTCTGTAGAGCCACATCTCCAGGGCTTCTAGCCGCCTTCTCTCTTGTTTTCTTACTACCCATGTTTCGCTCCCGTATAGGGCCACACTCCAAACAAATGCTTTCATCATTCGTTTCCTTATTTCCAAACTAATGTTCTTGCTGGTGAGTAGGTTCTTTCTAAGATAGAATGCAATTTTGGCCTGATGTATTCTCCTTACAATCTGCTAGTAAAATACAGTAAAGTAGAAATAATAAATCTTTGTTTTATTCCATTAAAATATTTTCTGGTACTACGTCATCTTCAAATACCCCGCTGCTTCGAAACTAGTAGTACATGAAAATAAATTGGTGGAATAAAACAACATTTTATTTATTCATTATTTACAACAAACTTACTCCAAGTTGAGCCTGAAACCATTGACATCATCTGAAAAATTTATATAATAATTTAGTCTATCGACGTGATTACACATATAGGCATAGAATCCGACACATCGTGTCTTTATGACGATACAATGTGTGTATCGCAAATTGTTGCCGCCATTCGAATAAGATCGCACATCCCTCCGTCCGCGGAATTGGAACGGCTCCAAGGTGAGAGAGCTTTTGCGAGTCTTGTGTGTGTGTGTCCTTTGGAAGGCTGCCTGCCTCCTCGGCTGTCGTCTTTAAGATCCGGCGCGGGATGGGGAAATGGAGGAGAGTGAGGTATGAGGCACGTTTAAGGGAGTGGGGGAGAGTGGGCGGGGCACGGAGAAAGTTCTCGAGTGTGGGTCGGTTGGTAATAAGAATAAGAACGACCCGGGGAAAGAGTCGAGGGTGGAAATGTGTGCGAGCGGGGGAACGGAGCGCTCTCCTGGAGTTGAAGGCGACTCCTTATTCTCAGCCCTTTTCGGATATATATATATCTGTATATATATTCGCGTGGAAATCGCGTGGTTGCCCCGGGTCGCCCTCATCCTCATCCGCCTCTTGGCATAAGTGGGCCACGGACCCCAGAAGCGGCGTCCGTGTTACATAACGCGGGAAACGCCCACCCGGAGCTTAGCTTCTTTTTCACGGGCGTGCCTCGCTTCCGAATGTAGGGGAGGGCAGTGTAGCCTTGCCCGCGACTTGACGGACCGTGTACGTCTGACGTGCCATCAGACTTGGGCTTGGTTTTGGTATTTTGAAGAGGTCGGTCCAGGTGGCGACGGGGTAAAGTCTTTGCATTCCAATCCCGGAGTCGCGGGTTTGAGACCCGCCTGAGTGATTTTTCACCATTCAGGACATGGTTGTTGGTGTTTCGTGTAAATGTTAATGTTGATCATCCGATGTAAAAGGCCTTAATGTGCTGTTTTCTGCGTCGTGAAAATAAATAAAAAAATAAAAAGAACACATACCACTCATATTTAACGTTTCAGAGCCAGGGGAAATTAGAAACGTTTCACGCGTGAACATTTGTTGAAAATACTTGGTTCAAATGATGCCCCTGTGGCTGTGGGGTTAGTTCTTTGCCTACCAAGTAAAAGGTCGGGGGTTCGAATCCCGCGTAGTTAGGATTTTCACCTCCTAGGGAATGGTTGTGTGTGTTTTTCGTTGCTACCCATTAAAGCGCCGATATTGTTTTTAGGTTGATTTTAATAAAATATGAAAGAAGTGAATGGACAATGTAATTATAGAAAGTGAAGGTTGAACGGGATGCTGTCAAGAAGGGTAAAAATTAGGTTTTCGTGGAAAAGAAAATCGAGTGAAGATATATTGTTTATTGACTTATTTAGCCTAGGCTGAATGAATACTTCTCTGTACGTAAACGACTTAAATACAGTAGTAAAAAATAGCAAGCTCTGTCTTTTTGCCGATGATGCAGTAGTGTATAAGGAAATTAGAAAGTAAGAGAATATCCAGTTTTTAGCTAAGGATTTAGATGCGATTGATGATTGATGTGATAGTTGGCAGCGAGAATTAAATTTGAAGAAATGCGCGATAATGAACTTTTGGAAAAAGAATGGCTTTCCCCGGAATAATTATTGCATCAAAGAAAATAAAATATGTAACGTAGATTCAATTAAGTACTTAGGCGTCACCATCACTGAAGACATGTCATGGGGGAAACACATCAGGGAAATAACTAGTGTAGCAAACCGTAGATTAGGATTCGTAAGAAGGGTTCTAGGCAAATGCGATGAGAGAGTACGAGAAAGAAGCTATTTTACACTTGTCAGGCCTCATTTAGAATATGCCGCTAGTATATGGGATCCGTACGAGGAAGGTATGATAAAAGAATTGGAGCGCGTGCAAAGGAGATCTGCTAGGTTTGTTAAAGGCCGCTATGATAATTGTATAAGTGTTACGAGGTTAATAGAAGAACTAGGATGGGAATTACTATCAGAACGCAGGTTAAAATTTAGGTTAAACCTTTTAAATAAATTCGAAACAGAGTTGTTCACAGTTGACGTTAGATATATATTGAGAACCCCTGCGTATTATGCTAGGTTTGATTATATTAACAAAATTAAAGAGATAGATTGTCCTACCGATAGATTTAAAATGTCATTTTTCCCTCGTACTATAAGAGAGAACAATAGGCAGCGTAGCAAAGGGATAGGTAGGTGAAATATAGTACGAGTAGTCTGTAGTGCATGATGCATGTAATAACAACCAATAATTCATTTCATATTATGTAGATACTAACCACCTAGCTGCATGTGACCATATTATGTAGCATGTCTTCATTAAATATCCTAGTTGCATGTCAACAGTGCATGTTTGGTGATCTTCACCCCCTGCCACACACCCTCGTGGAGGCTCGCAGGGTATCACGTAGATGTAGATGTGGATGAATATTGCTGCCATTAAATTTCTCTACTTTACAACTCATTTACGGATTAATCTCTCTTGTCCGAAACCATGGCTTGAATTTGGTTTCACGCATTGTGGTTTGACAGTGGTAAAGTTGGAGTTCATGACATCTGGGAAAACTTAAACCACAAAGTTTATGATAGTTTTATATGGTAGGAAAGTGGCATTTCGATACGGAAAAAAACTGCGTTGATACGATCCTTCAAAACATACCCTTGATTTTAACATGAAGAAGTTAACATCAGCTTCAGTATTATTATTCCTCTCCAAAACCTGTAGCTCTCTCTTGATATCGTTATCGATGATGCTTAGTTGCAAGCTATTTTAGCCGATGTCATATTTCCGCTCCACGTCTAATTTAGACTAGCGACCTTTGATAAAGAGCTCCTTAACGTATTTTATTTACATTGACAAAATGACTGTAACAAGTAAATCTTACTCAGATTTAATCTTTCTTATAAATACAATATTGTATCAGTCTCCGCATTGCTAATATGATTATATGATTCAAACACCTTGAATAAAATGACTTTTATCACCTCGTCTTTTCTTCTTTAAAGGTGCATTCACAGAATTGGCTCCTATTTTCTCTCCCCGTCGCCGGTAATTTTTAAAGGGGAATATTCTGCTAAACATGTTGAGAATACGCCCGAAAAGTGATTGGAAGCATTACACTTCGAGATCTTGACGCTCCTGCTTTTTCTCGCGAGAAAAAATACCTGTGGTTTACTTGCGGTGGCTGCATTTTTGAAGGCCGCCAGTTGTTTTTCCTCAGTGGTGGTTTTCTTGATCACTGTCTTTGCTGCGTTGGCGGTTTAAGTGAGTGTTGCGGCAACGACCGTATCCATCGAATATATTTTTTTGATTTATAGGTCTTCGTCCTCGAAAAGAAATATTGATAGTTGTAATCTCAGCTCAACCGTAGTTGAATTTAATAAAACTAGCTGACCTGTGCGAACATTTCACACAGTATGCAGCTTCTTCCAGTTTCTTCCTTCTTTCTTCCTGTTCTTCTCCCTGTCGAATATTTCGCACAGTATGCGGCTTCTTCCTGTTCCTTCCTGTTTTTCTACCTGTAGAATATTTCGCACAGTATGCAGCTTCTTCCTGTTTCTTCCTTCTTTCTTCCTGTTCTTCTGCCTGTCGAATATTTTGCACAGTATGCGGCTTCTTCCTGTTTTTCTACCTGTCGAATATTTCGCACAGTATGCAGCTTCTTCCTGTTTCTTCCTTCTTTCTTCCTGTTTTTCTACCTGTCGAATATTTCGCACAGTATTCAGCTTCTTCCTGTTTCTTCCTTCTTTCTTCCTGTTTTTCTACCTGTCGAATATTTCGCACAGTATGCAGCTGCTTCCAGTTTCTTCCTTCTTTCCTCCTGTTCTTCTGCCTGTCGAATATTTCGCATAGTATGCAGCTTCTTCCTGTTTCTTCCTTCTTTCTTCCTGTTCTTCTGCCTGTCGAATATTTCGCACAGTATGCAGCTTCTTCCTGTTTCTTCCTTCTTTCTTCCTGTTCTTCTGCCTGTCGAATATTTCGCTCAGTAATCAGCATCTTCCTGTTTCTTCCTTCTCTCTTCCTGTTCTTCTACCCGTTTCTTCCCATGGACAATTATATGTTATTTATGTTTGTGTTAGAGATACATAACGTAAACGTAAACAGTAAATGGTCACACTGATTGCATGAAGTTTGTGAACAATCTAACTAAACGATGTGTTTATAGATGGCACCTCCTACAGTCTTTTAGGCACGTATCCATAGCCAACATATTAGTTGATTATATTGTCAGCAGATGGCGTTGTATCATTTTTTTAACTAAAACTTTAATGTTAAACTATTTTTCTATTTTTCATCAATATCGGGGAAGATAAGCTTTTAAGCGATTTTTGAATCATTCATTTTGATGAATAATTATGGAAGTTATGGCGTTGCGACAAAAAAACCCTTT
Organism: Ceriagrion tenellum; assembly: GCA_963169105.1. NCBI lineage: Eukaryota > Metazoa > Arthropoda > Insecta > Odonata > Coenagrionidae > Ceriagrion > Ceriagrion tenellum. The sequence continues at coordinate 80,758,706 of OY720640.1, forward strand.
TGAGAAATAACATATACGGATAAGTGGAGAGGAAACTCCTTAATGAAATTCGAGATCGGCAGAATTAGTGGCTGAAGGATGAAATTAGATCGATGCGAAGGGGCGATTGATCAAGAATGTGATGGAGGGAAGGTTGTTGGGCAAGTGGGTAAGGGGAAGAAAGAGAATAGGTTTCATAGACAGGATGAAGACGGGTAGATCGTATGCTGAGGCGAAAAAGGAAATACAAGTGCGAGATAGGCCCCTGAAAGTGTAGAGAACTGGGAGGAGATTGCCTGACATTCAACAAAACCTACCTTTGAGAAATAAAGAAATGCTTACAATTTGAGCCTCCACTTACATCTTTCTCTTCTTCAACGATCGAATTCGATCTATTCTAATTTTTTTACTTCTCTGCTGTGATCGGTTATCGCTATCTTAAGCGAAGGTTATATCCATTTTAGAAACAAATCGCCACGTTCGTTATCTCCTGATAAAAATGGAGTTTTCAAAAGCTTTCCCATTCACTATGTCATTTCTTCCGCGTTTTCCAAAGTGAAACAAGTTCTCGATGCTGATCTGGGGGAGTGTAAAGAAATTAATCGCGCAAAATACTTCTTCTAGGCCTCTAGTTGCAGAAAAATGTCCTCTCTTTCTGCATAATTTTCCTTGCGTGGTCAACGCCTGCAACCAACGTGCCTTTATATCTGGTAATATGAGTCATTTAGGCATCATGTGATGGGATTGTGGAAAATACAACGGGTGAACTTATTTTTTGTCGTTTTTTCTCTCAACCCATGTATACACGATGGATGAACCCGCTCGGGTGGATGCATTAATGCATTCAGCATTAGAATTGCACCGTTTAAACTCCCAAAATTAATAAAATGCATGAATGCGTGGTCATTAAATTATCCCTGTTCTAATTTGGGGCATTAAACCATGCATCTCTCCAGCCACGTACTTGCGCGGGTGCTTGCATCGTGTAAACTTGGCTTTAAACCTGAGTTTCACAATTCCTATGGATGCTCGCTAGTGATAGGAGTATTATTGCACTCCTTGATTACGTCATGGCCAATTTTATCGCGATTGAAACCATTTTACAGCGGCATCTCGGTATTCTCATGAATTTAGGAAAGAATGCTTGTTCATTGGTTGATAACCTTCAAAGGTTCCATGATAGTAGAGTTATCTTCTTTCTTTGATGTGATAGCGTTTTTCAGGGCCATCCTGCTTCATGTGGAGATCTTTTTTTCTCGTATATATCGGAGATGAATTGTTTTTAGTTTTCACCTCGTAGCTACTCTTCAAATGGCTTCCTCTCTACTCCCATTCCCTCTCTTATGACTCGTGGAGAATTATACCGCCAATGTTTTCACGCTTCGGGTTCGTGAATTACTGGATTGAGGCAATACATTAAAGGAGCTCGACGGTCCCATTTTAATCCTCCCTACCCATTCCTCGAACCTGAAAAATCGGCTCCTGGCCCACATCCGAGCAACACGTCTCGGGATCTTTTGCATGCCAATTTCTTTTCGTCGACGACGTCGTCGTGCTATTTTTTTTCTCTCTGCAAAGCGCGCCCCCTGTTTTGTGCCGCTCAATCCCGATTCCCCCTCCCGGCCCCCCGCTTCCCCTATATACAAACTGCCTTCCCGCCCTATTCTTCGAACCCCCCCAATCCTTTATTCCCCCGGCCAAACTCTCGAGGCCAGACGGGTGGAATGGTGTCTACTCCGCACAAACGGGTCCGACTCACAGCGCCGTCGTATTATCGGCGGTTTTTTTCTCCTACCATCCACAAGTTATTTTACGACGCCACTTCCTCCGACCTCGCCCCCGCGACTGACTTTCCGTCCCCTGCCGCCCCCCTCCCCACCCCCGTTCCCTTCTCCCAAACCAATTTCCTCCCCCGCTATCCTATTGTTCGTTCCCTCGCATCAGACCTTCGGGCGACCAAGCGCCGTTCAGCCAGTCAGTCAAGCCTGCTGCTTTTCAGGCAAAGGGTGCGTGGAGAGGAATACATGTGAAGTATCGGAATTTCTTTTCAGTAATCCACCAGCCGATTGGTTTGGTTTTTGGACAGTACTTATTCTTCCCAATGATAAGGTTGTAGTCATTCACTACGTCTACCAATCGATCTCAGATCGATCTGAACTCGGACCGATCTGAAAATTCAAAGCGAGCCGACGGATCGTCTGGTTTACCGACACGGACTGAAAATATCGATGGTGAACAATCGAATCTATCAGTTGAAGCACGATTGACACGGTGTGTAAACAAGTGCCGATTTAAAAATTTTTGGCCTCATCCCCAGTGAACAAAATTGCCCAACAGAGGTGGATTGCGATGTGCTGCGATACTGTCAACGTCACTTCACTCACTGTGACCGCACTCTTGTTACTACACACGCCTTGAATAATAACGTTTATATTTTATTTCCCTATGACGGCCAAAAGAATAACGAGGAGCGCCACACACCAGATCGATCTGCAATCTCATACTGGCTGAGAAAGAGGGCTGAGTCAGCCCGCTTCTCAAATCGATCCCACTAGCCCGTCGTATTGGTGAGCATTGTGATTGGAAAGAGAATAGGTACTTATTCTTACGTCCTTATTTCTGGCATATAATTCTGCTATCCTTCCTACACCTGATCCGTCCCTCTCAAAATCTTCTTATTGTCTCCTTATTTCGTCCAGAATTCCTATCCTCTTCATTCCTCTTCCACGCTTTTACAATGTTCTCCCCCCTCTTACCCTCTTCAGGATTCCTTCTCCTTTCAATTCGTCCTCCATCCATCTCTCCTCCAACCTCCTCTCCAACCATATTCAATGCCTCCTCGTTCGTCCTTCTCGCCACCCAGCCCACCCTCTCATCTATACTACCTGTCAACTAACCTTCTTCCAAGTCTTATCGCAACCACTATGGCCTCCTATCGATCGCGGTAACATACATGAATCATAAGTATTATCATAATATATTACAATGGATGTACGCCAGCACTGTAGGTGGTGAAAATTCACCCCGGTGGAATTCGAACCCGCGACCATGTGATAGTGGGGAGGGAGAAATCCCACTTCTCACGGGCGCGAGGATGACGTCTGAAGTTGGAGAGAGTTGATAAGGAACAAGAGACTTTTAATTCGTGAGAACCTCTTTATGGTAGTTTGAGAGAAATATCATTTCGCCTAGAAATTAATTAATTCAGTCTCATTTTAATGAAAAATGTCTCGCCCTTCCAAAGATACAAAAATATCAGCACCTGACATAACTACTTGCCGAGATATGGGCCTAAATATTTAAATAACAGCTAAATATATATATATAACAGCTAAATATATAAATAACAGCTAATTTACCAGGGAAATGGTCCGTGAATACACTCCAGAGAGACTTTGTTTTTAAAAAATGAGGATTTTTTAACTACTAGATATCATCAAAAAACTAATAGCTTATAGTTTTTATGTTTATTCACCACTTTTCAAAATAAATCATAGTGTTACCGCATACATTTTTCCGGGATCACAAAAAAACCTTCCGTTATGAAGGAGTTTTAAATGTACCGTATGAAAAAATGGGTCAAGTTAAAGACTTATAGAGATATTTTTACATACATACATACCAATCACGCTGTTCCCTTCCGAGGTAAGCAGAGTCACTAAGTTTCACTCATAAATACATATTTGTACACCTAACTCTCCTTCAATAATTTCCTCCATATTGACCTATCCTTGCAAACCTCTTTTGCTTCATTTACCCCCATACGCTGCTTCATGCACGCCCTCTTCTTTTAAGAATCCTAATATTCCTCCTCCTGAGAATTTCCTCAACCACATTCAATCACAACTTTCTCGGCCTACCTCTAACTTTCGCACCATTCATTTCACTCTTATGCATCTGTTTCGTTATTCGACTCTCATCCATTCTCTCAACATGGCCTAACCAACGAAGCACACTCCTTTCATATGTGTCCATTACTGGAGATGTTTTTATTTAATTTATTAGAAACCCGGTCACATAAAAGTATATATAGCTCCGTTAATAATGCTATATTAATTTTATTCTTCCTACGGCTGCTGAAATTAAAACGTATAATTCGAATACGGTCTCCGTTATGACGAGGGAACTATCTCGCTCAAATTACCTTAAGCACCAGAAATAGTGTAACACGAGGTAGAGACTCGGCAGTTACCTATCTATCAGCTGGTAGGATACCGTGAATGTTGCTAATTCGTGAGTCGGCGATGGTGTCTCGGTTCCATCGAGGCCGTTTCCTCCGCTTCCCGGTCCGACGAATCCTCGGGAGTCGCCTTGGGTCGGGTCATCTCGGTGGGAACCAACACCGTACCCAATCAATCTCTTGAGACAGTGTGGAAGGGGACGGTGTCGTTGCCGAGATTTCTTGGGTCGTCTGGGTGTGGGGAGCGCGAATGCCGCTCCCACGTGTGCGGCGAGGGAGCGGCTGAAGTGGAGACGAGCCATTCCTCGCATTGTGCCGATTCGGCATCGGGTGCCGTGTCAATTGGGGTCGAGGTGTTGCTGGCAACGTGCGCGCTACTGCAGTCGCTCGTCTCATTAACCGCAAGTCGTGTCTGCCCACGTGAATTCTCTCCTGCCTCGCGTTCGGAGAGGAATGAAGGGAAACAGCTTGTGAACTATTTGATTCTTTCGGCTCGAAAACGGATGCCTTGCACCTAGGGGAGTAAGGTGAATGAGGTGGGAGGAGGAAGAGAATGGACTGCTTGAACCAAATGTTGATAATATATCGAGAACGGCACAAAAAATATATTTTACAAATTCCAAATATAGTTTACTCCCACTGACGACCGGTTCCGTCACAAAGTTACATTTTAAGGATCTAATCTTAGTCTCGCGATGGAAAACTTCCAATAAGTAATCCCAGAGACGACGTATTACATACGACGAGAAAATTAAGAAAATTACAAGAACCATTATCGCTTCGCATCTACGATTATTTAAAAAGATGATAGAGGTAATTTAGTGTTCATCCTATTCCAGCCTAATTGTTACTATTTCATGTTTACTAGCGTTGTTTAAGAGCTGCTTTCACCTTTGATGGCAATCATTATATTCGTTGAATGTTCGGTTTATGGGAGATGGCCTATTTCGAAATAAAGTAATAATTGAAGACTATTCTTACTTCCTATCAAACGAGTGCATCCTAAACGCCTATTCATATATGAATGCCTGATTTCGAAATATCTCCCCGTAAAATTCTGGCATCTACATTTTTGCCTGTCAATACCTTCTCCTGTTGGTGAATCAGGGTTTGCAACTATAGGTCGCGGTTTAAGGCAAGGGTGCCCGCTGTCGCCATTGCTTTCAAACATTTATGCTGAGGAAATGTTAAGATAGGCATGGGAAAAACTTGAGGTCGGAATCAAAGTAGAAGGACAGCAGATAAAGTCGGTTATATTCGCGGACGATCAGGCATTGTTTAGTGGATCTTCGAAGGTACTGCATACTTTGGTAGATGCATTAGAAATGCAGTGCGGGATATAATAAGAAAACAAAAGTTAAGATATTCTGTTAGACAAAGAAAGTTAGGCTTGTGATTAAAGTTGGAGGACACAAACTCGAGCAAGTAGAGCAATATAATTACTTAGGTAGTACGCTGGAGGAAAACGGACAGAGTAGCAAAGCCATACGGAAGGGAATAGCGCCAGCTAAGGAGGAGTTAGTAATAGAAGGGAGCTGATGACGGGGACATTGGGCAAGGATGTGAAGAAGAGGCTGGTGAAGAGCTTGATATGGAGCGTAGCGTTGTACGGGGCAGAAACGTGGACCCTCAGAAAGGAGGACGAGAATAGGCTGCAGGCATTAGAGACGTGAGTGTGGAGAAGGATGGAGAAGGTTAGGTGGACGTAAATAAAGACTAACGAGGGAGTGCTTGAGATGGTTGGCGAGGAAAGGAAAATTTTGAATGAAATCCGGGATAGGCAGAGTAGATGGCTGAAGGGTGTTATAATGGGCGATGGGTTGGTCAATAGTGTGATAGAGGGAAGGATGTTGGACAGGCGGGGAAGGGGAAGAGAGAAAATAGCTTTTATAGACGGGACGAAGAAGGGTTGATCGTAAGGCGATTATGGATATACTTGAGGGGGATGGGCCTCTGAATGTGTAGAGGACCGGGAGGAGATTCTCTGACATTCAGCAAAACCTACCTTTACCGGTAGAATACTAAAAACATACCTTCTACACATATATTTTTTTCGGCCATATTAAGAGGAACCTAGCGGCGAATCACGTTTATGAAAGCGGAAAGGAGGAAAGCGGAACTGTAAGCCTGGAGTTACGACGTTAGGATAAGTACTGTCCACAAACCTACCTATCAGCTGATAGAGTACTGAAATGAATGATTGATTACCATTTTACCCACTAATGGCCAGTTGCAGGAACGTAACATATGTATTCCATAAAGTTATGGGACCCATAAGCCATGGAAACCATTCAATAAGTGTTGCACAAACATTCAATAAATTCATTGGTCTCTCAACTTATGGCATGGAGTTATGAGTTCCATAAGTAGCCAAGATGGCGGATGCGCAATAAACCGCTTGGAGTCTTAATTACTTGATTAAAGAGTTGTTTTGAGACAAGTGAGCAGTTTGTTTACTCTTGCTGACTAATTATAATGTGCATTATTAATTATTCATAGGCTAAACTTTCATAACTTTTATCCGGCGGTGGAAGATTAGATCAAATTTTCGAGGCTATTAAGTATTGGTAAATAAATTAAGTAACTAATAGATGTGTTCATGCAACCCGAATATAGTTATGAGTTCTATAACTTTATGGATCTCATAACTATTGATTCCATAACTAAATTTTCTTGCAACCGGCCAATAGCCATCCAAATATCAAATGTGTAGCTGGAGAAGTCGTCTCGGTCTTACACAAGGCGAGGTGTTAGTTCGCCGTCGTTTGTAAATAGCTTCCTTCATCGTATTCCAGGGTATGACTTTTGTGCGGCGGAGGCGGCAGACCCGAGAATTCTCCAGCACCAAATGCCAGGGAAAAAAAACGCAAATTCTGCATCCATGTGTGGTGCTTATTTATTCCCCCCGCTATTCTCCGAATATTTTTCTGTCCCAGCTCACATTCTGAAAAGGTTTAAATATTTTTTTGGGAGCTATCTTGTCAGTTATCCTCTTTCACGTTGGCATTGTAAACTGTAGAAAATAGTGTTCTCACTCTAATTAACTCCACGCAGTGATATTGTGGTTTTTGTCGGCTGAAACTCTATAATACATGGGTATTTTGATTCAAAAATAAAAAATAAATTCAAAAAATACCTTGCTGATGTAAGCTTTCTTGGTTTCAAGGAAATTGATGCTATCTACGGCAAACGGTTTGACATAAAACCTGTGGGAACAAAACCAATATTGCGTCAGTTCTACACAAAGATATCGCCGATAAAGATTTTATGACTTGCGTGTCCCGGTTTTTTTTTATTTTTATACCAAAAATTTGTGTTTTATCTATAAAAGTTATGTTTCGTTCCAATCTGTTGCGGAATGAGGTCGTTGTGGGTCACAAGGGACTATCTGAGCAACCGCGGTAATTTTATGTGCATGGAAATAAGATTAATGGAAACCGTTTAATGGAACGAATTCTGAAGGCTTTTTGTGTATGAATGTAGAGAAAGATAGATAGAGTTAGTGGTTTGGAGAGGAAAACAAATGAGGAAGTGTTGTATACATATGGTTGGAGAAGAGAGTAAGTTGATGGGAATATTTCGGAGTCGGAAATATTGGCTGGGAAACGTACTAAAGAGTGACAACATGCCAAAGATGACCCCCTGTCGTTCTTTTCTCTTCTTGTGGCACCTTGCTCTGCCCGTGCATTAACCCTTCCTTCGATCATATTCCCGAATTCCGGCTTTCTATATCCCTGAGATTCTTATTCTTCAGAAATCTGACCGTATTTCATTCCCCGCAGCTAGGTGTTCTTCTCTAGGTCTTCAATCACCTTCCGCTCCTTTTTGAAATATCATTCAGCGGTCGTGAATTAATTTTTAGTGGCTGGTGCGATTGGTAGTGACTAGTTGCTTCTCGTAGTTAATGTTTCGTAGTCAATGATCTGTTGCGCCCGCCAATGTGACCGTCAAATGCCTTTGTGTTGTTTTCGTTGATTTTTTTATTCAGTTATTCTACCAGCCGATTGATTGGTTGTTGGACAGTAGAGCTGTGTCGTTCATGAGTGAATCGTTCTTTATGAACGACTCATTGGTATGAACCGAATGAATTGAATCACGGTTTTCAATCCAGTGGTTCGTAAAGAATCGCAAGAACCAAAGGAATTGAAAAGAATCAAGAATTGCTTGCATCTCTTGAATCGGACTGTGGACGAGAAATTACGACAGATCTAATAGTTAACATGTTGTCATATCTTCGGTGGAAAATTGAAAATTCCTGAACAAGCAAATAAGATATTTTATTAAATTTCATCTTTATAGATTGCACGTAGGGAATTTCATACTTTCACATTTTTGGATGCTTCAAGAACAAAGTAAAACTCCCATACTTCGCAACCAATAATTTGTCCCCGACATATCCGAGTAATCACATCTTCGGTGGATGTCGTTTTCATTCCTTGTTTTCAGTCGGTTCAATCGCTAGTGGTTCACGAAGTCATTTGGTTCTTTGAAGTAATTTGGTTCATTATGAACCATTTGAAAGAACGACTCATTCGCATGAACCAAATCGCATGAATCGAATCATCGAAATGAATCGAAAATCCCTGCTCTATTGGACAGTACTTACCCAAACATCATAATATTTTGCATAGCGTTCTGTTTTCCCTCCTATGATTGATTCGCCATTCATTCATTTAAAAACTTCTACCAAATGTCTGTGATTGGAAAAAATATAGAAGAAGTGAATAGAGGTTAGAAAACTCTTGGTCTTCGGGCTGATAATTCGCAGGATGGTGTATGAGTCTAAAATGCTTATATATTTGGTAGAATAACTGTGGTGACGATTGTGCGTCGCTAACGTCAATGGGTCGCTCTACAACCCTTCGGTAGCTGTTCTGTGCTGTGATAAGTGCGGTGGGACACTGTTTCGAGCTCTGTGTACTCACGCGTTCTACCGTATAACGATTCTTCAAGCGCGGATTAAGGTGGTTGGAGATATTTTCGTTTTAGTACAGTTGTATGTGAAACTTTGGATTAGTGTACGTATTATTCAGCATTGGTTGTTCAATCCTAAGATTGGTTGTCTGCAGCCCTTCACCCTTTCCTATCCAATGCTAGTTCCCTTACCTACTGGTATCTCTTCCTATTTACTACCGAGACATCGATACCTTTATATTGTTAAAAGCGAAAAAAATTGTGCTACCGATTTGGTTTTGTGGCAATACAATGCTATTTTAACACATAGCCTATGGTACCTGACACATTTCGAAATTATACGATTCTATATGCATAGATTTTCTACTAATCGCAAAAAGTACGTTTCAAATTATGATAATATTTCCTAATTAATATCAAGGTATCGTGCGGAATATTAAAAAAAACACTTATTTACCCACGATTTTCGCTTAAATCTTGAATTCCGCGCCGTTAACCCAGTGCTATAAATGTGACGAAAATTGTAAAATTTAATTCTTGCATCATGTATATAACAACATGCATGGTTATTTTCAACGTGTAGATAATACGGACCACACTTCACTTGTGAAAATGAGGTGTGGTCCAATGATCTTTTTTTGATTTATTTGAAAAGTTTTTTAAAATCGACACTCAATGACTCACGATTCGCGCTCCAACCCCGTTAAGAGGACGCATCATACCCTTCGGTAAGGAAAAGTTCTGTCGAAAATTCACAAGATGGCGTCACTCGCACCCGATCGAGGCGTTTTGGCGTTAGGAGTCTCTTACTCTAGGATAACTCCCGCACAAGGTAACAGTCGTCGGTAAGTTGTAGCAAAGTCTCCCGCGCGAAAGTACAGGCTGCGCTTATATAAGATTTGTGAAAAACGACTGAACTAATTGCATCTCCGTCCGAGCACATCATGGCCGAAAACCATTCAGGTAGCTTGTCGAAATATACCGATTACAGATCATATCTTACAACCGTGACGGCTGTTACTTAACATTCCGATACAGGAGGGATTGATACATCTCCATTGGTTTGAGATATGTCAATAATAATAATAGTTTTTATAAAAATATACCCTACATCTTGTCGTTTTCCCGATGGTTTAATTATGCTCCGGGATAAAAATTTTCATGTTTCAGATACGAGCCTCCCTTGGCAAAGGTCTATTCTTTATACAATAAAAATTTCAAGTTGATGACGTAAGACTTTAACAAAAAATCTGGGGTCGGAAATCATCACAAATCCGACCTGTCGAGCGGGTGTGATGCGTCGCCTTAACAGCCCAGCCAAGATGAAAGTGAGCGGCGTGAGCCATGGAAGAGAAGGGATCCCTCCCACGCGGACAATCGGGTACTTTTTGTCGTGCGGGGCTGATTAAGACGATCTCCGAAAAGTGGCACGCGCTTCCCTTCCACCATCGCATTCCCTCGCCGCCGCAACTGAGACCCGCTAAAGTTACTGCTCCCCCCCTTTTCATATCATCTCAAGTGGGTTGTAGGTTTGATACCCAAATGTCCGCCTCCGTTCCGCGACTGATGCGTGTGTGTTGATGTCGCTTGATGGGTCGTTTCCTTTCATCCAGGCCACCTCCCGCCGGCCCGACAGCCCCCACGCGCCTCCTCCTCCCCCCCTCCCCCACTTTCGGCTCTTTCCTCTCCACGCTCCTCACCCCGTAGGCTTCAGTGTGCTTATCCCGCTCGCCCCACCGGCTGGGTTTGTGGCGTTCGCCAGCGAATCTCACGAAGTGAACGAGGCGGTATACTGAAAAATTAGATGGCTCTGACTACGGATTACTAAACCCTCCTCTATACACCAATTTCTTCATCTACCATGTGCAGTCATTCCACATTTTACCCCACTCGCGGGAAAATCAGTAACTAAAAGTTACGAATGAGAGACATACTTTCGTTGCCAACCTGTTCAATTGATATCACTAAGGCATATAGACGTAAAGAAACCTAATCAGATTCAAAAAATTAATTCTTATATATGTTACCTCCTGGTCACACAGCGTGATAGAGGGTTGATTTAATTGATTGTCAGCAGACTTTTATTTTCATTAAACCTTCCTCTGGAATAATCTTAAAATGTATAAAAAGAGTTGTTTAAGGGGTGATCTGGTAGAAACTTTTCACGCCTCAAGTCTACATTGTAGCACATGAAACGAAGTCGTGCTTCCAAAGCCACTGTCGCGGTGGATAAACCCAACATTGTCGTTATTAAAACGACGAAATTGACAAATTTCCAAACATTGCATTTAACAAATGATGTGGTACGAAGTCACTCGAATGGGTGCATATACACCAGGGTTGAAATCTGCCATGAAAAAATCATTTCACTTGACCGGGATGAGTCAAATGATTTTTTCAAAGCGAATTTCAACCCTGGTGTATATGCACCCGTGCAAGTGACTTCGTACCACATCATTTGTTAAATGCAATATTTGGAAATTTGACTAAATTATCGTTGAATAGTACTTTGTTGACAGGAAACAAAAATGATTTTATATCTTCCGATAACATTCACTGTAAGTTTTCATAGTACTTTCTAACACTTAAGGTAGGTTGAGCAAAATATCATTCCACCTAAAAATCAAATATCTCATCCTTCTGAAGATCTCGATGTATCAGCCCCTTACCACACTACTTACCGAGATATTTTCCAAAATATACCAGCCATTTTATATGGGAAATGTATATACCTTTTTTTGTAATGTGTATACTCTTTTCACTTCAGAGAGACATTATATAAAAATGAGAAATTTCTAACGCCTAGTTCTCATTGAAACTACCAGCGTGTAGTTTGTACGCATTCTCAACCATTTTTGAAAATAAATAACATTGTCACTGCCGTAATTCTTTCAGAATCACAAAAAAACCTTCCATTGTGAAGAAGTGTTAATCGTACCAAGCGGAAAAAATGAGTCAAGTTAAAATTTATAGGGATAATTTTATTTGATTTATTAGATTTTCAATCATTTAAAAGCTTATTATAGTACCAGTAATGATGCAATATTTAGTTCATGCATCCGGCAACTGCTGAAATTAAAACATATAATTCGATATATGGTCTCCATTATGACTAGGGAACTATCTCGCTCAAGCTACCTTAATTTGATCGAACCAATGTTTCCAGTAATCTTTCTCTTAACGATGGACTTGTTCTTCCAGTGGCGAGTCAAAAATGAAAATCAATCGGGTTGGAACTTGGATGAGTGTTTCATCGTCCTCCCTATCGGGATATGCCAGACCCAGTCCCAAGGTATCCGGAGTCCCATCCCAATTAAGGGTCCTTATTCCGACTTTCAAGCACGCGCGAACAGGACCGTAGTACGCAAATCCGACTTCTCGCTTCACTCATGCGTATTACCGATACGCGGGCCAGGCTTGCTGAACCATGACGGCAGGCGTACGCGGGGTGAATATCAAGCAACCAACCCTTCGCCGATGAGAAACGCGGAGCCGCGAGAGAGCTGCAAGAGAGCGTCTTCACTTTTTCGGTTGTTGTTAAATGTCGCAACGTGAAGCAGTCGAGATTTCCGCTGCCTTTGCTTTGCATTCCTTCGCTTTACGCACTTGATAAATTTTCCCCTAAACTTAGCACAGGTGTTCATACTCGGAATACTCACACGTTGGGCTATTTATAAACATTTTCTTTTGCTGAAGAGGGTTAGGACTGAGATGGAGAGAGACATAGTGTGAGGAGTTTAGGGTTTTTGCCTCTGCAAACGTGGAGGATATTATCCCTCCTCCATTTGAGCGTACTCTGGTTGATTACCCTTATCAATCCGCCAATCATTAATCTGTAAGGGATTGTGGTACGTGGGCAGCAGTAAAAGTAGGAAGATGTGATAAAAAAAGCGACCAAGTGGGGCTTAAGGAAGTAGATTTAAGATGGATGTCATATGACAGAATTATATGGAAGGCGTATGGATGAATGAAGTAACTAACCGATTATAACCAATAACAATTTTCCCCTATTATTTCGTTCAAATTCTCTCGGGCACCTTTTTGTTCAGTGTGTGCATGGCAAATATGTTTTAGATTCAGGCTAATTTTTAACTTTTTTACTCTGGGATTATACTCTGGGAATTATACTCTGGGATAAAATGATAAAAAATTACTTCATTTACTACGTCGACTTTTCCCAGCGAGGCAAATCACAACAAGATGTGCAGCTTTCGTCATTACGACATCCATATATGCATAATACCCTGAATGCCACGTAAGGGACCATTGATGGTTTTTTTTACCAACGTTGATCTCCTTCATGTTTCGGTATCTACCCCGTCTTTTGTTGGATAGTGACTACAGTTTCGCTGACAGTACTGTCAGTGTCTTCAGGCCGAAGATGCCGGTTCATGAGTTTGGCTCTCATAATATAGGGCCTATTTCCCGCCAATTTTTTGTCACTATCCAAAAAAAGACGCGGTAGATCCCGAAAAATGAAGGAGGTCAACGTAGAGCACCGCGAAAGCCTTCGCTCACACATTTACCAACATTTTTACACATCCTTTACGTGGGAAATGGTACGTGTATCCACTCCACAGAGATTTTATTTTTAAATAATAAGGAATTTATATCACAAGGATCTCGTAAATAAATAAACAGTGTGTAGATTTTATATTTTCTCAACTATATTTAAAAATAAATCATTTACTTACTGCAGTAATTATACGTACCTAGTGAAGAAAATGAGTCATTTTAAAGATTTATATAGATATTTTTATTTAATTACTTCGAATTTCAATCATATGAAAATATAAAATTGCGCCCATAGTAATGCAAATTGTAATTCATGCTTCCTACAACTGCTGAACTTAAAGCGTACAGGGTGCAGCATTATTACATCTTTTTTTCAAAACGCATTAAAACCCATTTTATGAATGATAATTTTTTTTTATTTTTCAATGATGTTGTTGGTACATATCTAAAGGTTTGCGTTACACAGTTTTGAAAATCATATCAGGTGGGTGACGCCCCCCATTGTCCATACACTGAATAAGCCGATTTCTGGCGTTTGTCATGGCCCTTACCAGTATAGCAGCAGGTATGTTGGCAATTACTGGCCCCATTTGTGTCAACCTCCCCCCCCAAAATCCCATTAGTGGTTTATTATTTAAATCCCGTGTTTATGTCAACCGTCCAAGGACCCTACAAGACCTGAAGGCCAACATCCGGGCAGATATTGCCAACATACCCGCTGCTATGTTGTTGTGGTTTATGACAAACGCCAGAAATCAGCTTATTCAGTGTATGGACAATGGGGGGCGTCACCTATCTGATTCGATTTTAAAAACTGAGTAACGCAAAACTTTAGATATGTAACTACAGCATCATTAAAAAAAGTAAAAATTTTCTTACTCATAAAATGGTTTTTCTTGCGTTTTGAAATAAGGAAGTTATAATGCCGCACCCTGTATAATTCAAATACGATCTCCATTGTGACTAGAGAACTATCTCGCTCAAATTACCTTGACGCGGCAGTGGAGGTGATTTCTTAGGTGGCTTTTTTTTTTTTTAGGTAGGTAGAGGTGAACCCAGAGAACCGAAGTTTGGCAACATCGCCCTTTATAAGGTGCGATACCGTCAACTAAACGTGGAACGTTCTATAGAGGAGTATTTTTAAAAGTTGACGACTGCGTGAGTTTGTCTCTGTTTGTTTTAATTAAGCCCTCTGTTTGGAACGTCACCCGAACGGCTTTCCTCCAGCTTGTGGAAATGAAGGCAAACGTGGCGATGCGGCAGGGGGAAGGGGGAGAGAGGGGGTGATGGCGTGGGAGGGGAGCGAGGAGTCGAAAGTGAGGAGGTGGCGAGTGTCCCCCGTGTGGAGGGGAAAAAAAGGATTGCGGCAGGTGTCGGAACTAAGCGGATGTCTTTCTTTCTCTCTCTCTGATGCGAGTGCGGGCGTCGTCGCTCACCCAATTTCTCTCTCCGCCGCACTCTTCAACCCCCCCACCAAACCCCCCCGCATCTCACCACTTTTCTCGCCCGTAAACTTCTTCGCCGCACCAACATTAAGGGGGGCCGAACAAAGTAAAAAACATACATCCCCGCAGCAAGCCTACTCGAGTTTAATTAATAGTTTTAACACTTCCTCTCATATCTCTCTCTCTCTCTGTCTCTCTCTTTTCCTTAACCTCCCAACGCGGCGGGGAAGCGATTCAAAACCTGCCCCCGACACTGGCCTCCTCCCCGTCCGCCTTCTCGCCCTTTTCATAAAGCAACGAATCCCCAAACTTCACCACCTTAAGGAAGTGTGAGCGAGATAGTTCCCTAATCATGATAAAGACCATATTCGAAAAATAAGTTTTAATTTCGCCAGCTGTGAAACACACGAATTAAATACTGCATTATTAATGGTGCAATCATATAGTTGTCGGCCCCGGTGGCGGCGGGGTAAAGTCCCCGCCAGCCGGTCGCGCGTTCGAATCCCGCCTGGGTAGATTTTTCACTGCCCAGGACATGGATGCTCGTGTGTGTTAAACGAGTAAATTGTAAGAGAGGACTGTGCAGTCCTAAATTCGCTCACAATAGAGACAAGTTATATTATATTATTGTTCGACGTGACAGAAATTGTAAGTAATGAAATGAAAATGTCTGAATAAGTCTTTTACTTGACTCGTTTTTTTTTCACGCGGTACGTTTGAAACTCCATCAAAACGGAAGGTTTATTGTGATCCCGAAGAATTTACTGCGGTGACATAATGATTAATTTGCAAAAATAGTTGAGAAAACATACAAACTACACACTGTTGATTTGTGACGAGATATAGGTGTTAGAAATTCTTTTTTTGAAATAATGTCTCTCTGGAGTGCATACTCGTACCATTTCCCATGTGAAAGGGCTAGCTAGTATTTTCATTCAAATATCTCGGAAAGTAATGTGGTAAGGGGTTGAATTTTTGGTGCCAATGGAAGGGTGATATATTTTCTTTAAAATGAGACAAAATTCATTGATTTCTTGGTACAATGATATTTCGCTCCAACTACCTTACGCTTGGACCAGAAGGGAAACAATGAGAAAGTTGAAACGGAAGCGTCTTCGCCTAATAACGCGCGGGCGAGAAGCAGGAAGCAAGCAGGAGCTTGGGGAAGTTTTAAGTCGGGATGATGGTGTTAGCCGGTACGAAATAAGGGGGACATGAGAACTTATTTTGTCGTGAGAAGGGTCTTCCGTTTACAGATTAATATGCCCTTAGCTTCATATTTAATTTGTCTTATTCCCTGCAAGCCACAGCTGAGGTGTATGGCAGGGGTTCAGGAACTCAGCCATGAAAAAGGAACGGCATTGGAAGAGGTGGTATTATTATTATTTTTAAGTATTCTACCGGTGAAAGTAGGTTTTGTTGAATGTCAGAGAATCTCCTCCCGGTCTTTTACACATTCAGGGCCCTATCTCCCTCTAGTATATTCTTTTTCACCTATTGATTGACATAATATGTTCTCATGTTTATGTTCCTGAGATTGACTTATAATGCTTTTTGCGATTCTTCCGTTGCTCATCATTACCTTCCCCCCTCTCGTAACCAGGAAGCATTTTATTTGTTTTTTTTAAATTAAACATTCATGTCATATATAGTTCTTTTAATTTCACTCCCACCCCCTTTTGCCTGAAATCATTTATTGGAATTATTACTGGGAAAGGGTGATTTTCTGTGCACGACGATTGTAAATGTGAAAAACAACTATTGCTTCTTCGAATACCTCCTTATTTCGGTTAATCATATATATTATTTCTCAAAGGTGTTTTTTTGTCGCAACGCCATAACTCCCATAATTCTTCATCAAAATTAATGATTCAAACATCGTTTTAACGCTTATGTTCCCCGCTATTGACGAAAAATAGACAAATGGTTTAAAATTAAAGTTTTTGTTAAAAAATTTAAAATTAAAGTTTTTGTCTAAAAATGATCAAAAATTAACAGTGTTAACTGTTGACAATATAATCAACTAATATGTTGGCTATGGTTACGTGCTTAAAAGACTGAAGGAGGCGCCATCTATTAACACATCGTTTAGTTAGATTGTTTACATTTTTCATGCAATACAATCAGTGTGACCGTTTGCAGTTTACGTTTACGTTATGTACCTCTAACACAAACATAAATAACATATAATTGTCCATGGGAAGAAAAAGGTAGAAGAACAGGAAGAAGTTGCATACTGTGCTAAATATTCGACAGGTCTAAGAGCAGGAAGAAAGAAGGGAGAAACAGGAAGGAGCTGCATACTGTGCGAAATATTCGCATGGGTCAGTTAGTACTATGTAGTCTTCAATTTTATTTGACAGACCTGATTAATGTGTCTAGTGTACTATCGTGAACAATATTTATCTAATTTGAAGTATCCGCCTCGTTGAGAATAGATAGAAACTTCTTAATGCTTCGTAATGTCACGGATGCCTCAGCTTCGTAATGTCACGGATGGGCTCTTGGACTGGTGGCGCCTCTATTGGGGAAAGGTATGAAATGGCTGAGAAAAAGGAACATGCCTAAAGGCAGAGTTGCCGGGTGCTGGTCCTAGGGTATTTTGCGGGCTTACGTACTCCACCGTCCGGACGACACTTGTTTCTCCATTTTCTTTTTTCGCGACGTCGAAGAAATGTATTTCGTGGTTGAGGGGACTTTGGAAGTTCACGACTAGGCCCCTTGTCATTTTTTTCCGATTCTCCAAAGTAGTCGCGGGAGAACGTGAGCCTCTCTCACCGTATTTCCTCCGGGTGTGGGAAGCTCTTCAGGTCCATCGCATTAGATTCCCTCCCGATCCGGAGGTCTGCTCTCGAAACTTTTTCTCAATAGGTTGCGTACTCGCGACACATTATTGGGTTTCCTAGCGGAGGTCATGATCCTGGCCGAGTGGTATTTTTATTATTGTGGTACCTCCAGCTGTTATGTTGGCCATATACTAATTGAGGACCCCTGAAGTCAAGGGGTCTAAGTAACAAAATCGTTGTTTTCAGAAAACTTGAGTCAAAGTTGAAAATTTTTGGTACAACCCACTAAGTAGTTAAGAGGCATTACCCTAGATAGCATCACCTGTCAAGAAAATCACTTGGATCTCTTTTACCGCCTAGAAGATTTATATTTTCACATCCCGTTCCTGTACCTAACTTATTATTTCTAATGTCACTTAGACCCCTTGACTTCTGGGGTCCACAATTATTGTCTCTCTGAAAAGCGGAATTTTAAGGTTATTTTGTCTTATTCGATCGTTTGGTGCTGGTAATCGGGCTTTTTTTAGTCATAACTATTAGGTAATAATACTACCTACTTACTTCAAATTGATCGATTTCGTTCAGACCTTTGTCACAGAATTGATTTATTCGATTGTTCTGGGGTACAATGCGTGGGTATTGTAATTAGTCTATTTGTTAATGGAAGACAGTGATAAAAAAGAATTTTATGTAACCATCATATGTCATGATCTCACAATAAAGTATGTTCACTTTCCACAGAGTTTTATTCACACCGACCATAAGCTATGTCATTTTCAAGAACTTGAACCAATTCTTTTCAAGAACTTGAAAATTACATTGCTAATGTGGAGACCTTGGTCGGTGCGAGTTAAACTCTGTGGAAAGTGAACAGCATATTTCATTGTGAGTCCATGGCATCTGTACACCATTTCCACTACATATCGCCTGATACGCTAAACTTGATAACGATCATGTCATGGAACATTTTTCAATGTCCGAGTTCAGTGGAATTCTTGGTCGAAACTTTAAGTTAAGTGTCACTGTAAACTCACTAGTGCTGGCAATGCATGAGCGTACTGGTTTTTATACCCTACATCAATTCGCAAATTAAGAAATCTCATGCAGTTTCATGAAGGATTTTTCGCAACTTTTTCTCTGTTAGTTTTTTTGTCTGACAAAACTATTTTCTCGAATATTCTCTCCCGCTCATCTTCATAGTTTGAAAATAATTTTAATTTTAACGCCTTGGCCTCTTCCTGTATCTACTCCGTAATTGATTCATCATGTTGCATATTCCTTTCCCCGTCGTGTTTTTCTTGTGGCCTCAACGCGAAACACCTGCCATGAGTTTATCCTTTACTCCTCATAGTGTTTGCTTAGGCTTCTCAGCAATCATTGCAGAACTTCCTCGTTGGATACCTGATCCGTGCATTTTATCTTCCATCTCTCGCAGCATTTTCCGCAACCTATGGTCAATCTTTTACTGGCTTGGCGAGGTGGAAAATTTTCCTCTCTGCTCTTATATGGCTTGTTTGTTTTTGTTTTGAGGGAGCCTGGTATTTATGACGTGGTGATGTGTTTTCAGGCATAATATTCATGCAAAGAGTGAAGTGTATAGTTTTCAGAATTGCGAAAGATTATTTTTTCCGTTGTTCTAAAAGGAGACGATTAAAGGAATTTAAGAGGCATCTAATGGTGGGTCCCCTTTAGGAGGGAAAACCGAATAATGTGCCTGAACTTAGGGCGCTGGGATAGGTGCTGACCAAAAACCTACCAATCAGCTGGTAGAATTTTTTAAATATCCTACCGGTTAAGGTAGGTTTTGCTGAATTTTAGAGAATCTCCTCTCGGTTTTTTAGACTTTCCGGGGCTTATCTACTCAAATGAAAATTAAAATTTCGGGTGCTTATATTTAAGACTACTTTTTTTAGTGCTGCTGTGATATAATTTTTATGTTATTTCGCATTTAGCAATATCACGACGTTTTATTTTAATCTTATTCTGTCCTAACATTACCGGACATAATCGAGCACCTTTCACTTTTTTGTCACATTATTGTCTTTCTGGACTAATCAAATTTGCCTCCTAATGAATTTCCGCCGAAATAAATCATAGCAAATCCACCAAGCATTCAGGTACGTCTCATAGTAATATGTAATGTAACTATGTAAACGTGATGCAAGAGCTATGCAGGGAATATGCAAAGCATGGTGTTAGCACTAATTGGTACATTTGGAAACGTACATTAGGGGTACATGTATTAATTAACTACACTACCTGTCAACTAACCTATTTCAATGTCTTTACGCAGATATTATGGTCTACTATCGATCGAGTGGGAATCGTAAGTGGAAAAGGGGAAGAAAGAGAATAGGTTTTCTGGACAGGATGAATAAGAGGTTTGAAGAATACTGACCTGATGAAGTAGACAGTGTAAGGAGGTGGTTGCTTGTTGTTAAATAATATCCGACGGCAGTACATTTTTTACATCAAAACCTTTCTTAACGGATTTATTTATTTAAGGTGTTCTACCGGTTAGGGTAGGTTTTGTTGAACTTCAGAGAACGTGAATCTTCTCCCGGTTTTCTACTTCCAGGGGCCTATCTCGCTCTAGTATATCCTTTTTCGCCTCAGCATACGATGTGCCCTTCTATATCCTGTCCATGAAACCTATTTTCTTTCTCCCTCTTCCCCGCTTGCCCAACATCCTTCCCTGTATTGCATTCTTGAACAACCCCTCGCCCCTTATTACAACATCCAGCCACCTACTCTGCCGATCTCCAATTTCATTAAGTAGTTTCCTTTCCTCGTCCACCATCTCAAGTACTTCCTCGTTAGTCTTAGCCAACCTCTTATGAGAATGAGAACAACAATAACATTTTTCCTCGGATTTGTAATAACAATCTCAACGCGTTTCAACTTCCAGAGTTGTTCAGGTACTGCTGAGGTTGGTCCAGTATTATTATTTGTTAGTTAGCTCGTTATTGTTGTTTAATATCTTAGGAAAAGTGCGATTTTGTTTTCATGATAACGAACGCCCACCACATCTGTCGTGAATCTGTTGAACTTACGATAAATTCATGAGAATTGCATCATTTAGTTGACGTCAGAATTATCCGCGGTTCCCTGTGTGCCTTCTTGTGCTGTTTTATCTGCGATGCGTCTCCTTCCGCGCATATTTAGCGTTCCTCGCCTGACTTTGATGACGCTTCGGGATGCGTGCTTTTTTTCTCATCGGAGAGGCGTGTGGGATGAGGTTCCTGGAGGGACAGGTCGAGACCCGCAAACGACGCCTCCGCTCCCGCCATGAGCAACGGCGCCGGGGTCGAGACGCGCGTGGCGTGGGTCTTGAGGATTTCTCGGTCGACTTCCTGGCTGCACACAAACACAACCCCCCGCAGAAACGAGGGAGAAGAGGGAGGCAAAGCACAGGACTAGAAAAAATTGAAAGAAACGGCAGGTGGCGCTGTTGCTGGGGTCGGGCTGGATGCCACGCCGCGTGTATGTGTTTTGTGCAGTGAATATTTTTTTTGTCATTTCCTTGTCGGCTGTCGAGGATATAGAATGCATGGTGTGGGTGGAAATTTGAGTGAAGGCAGCGCGCGACTCATATTTTTTTGCCTGCTGTGTCCCTCCCCGAGTACTCACTCAACTCCGCGTCTTGCACGAGCAGAACCAATAAGCAAATGGAACACCAGAGGAGGGCGTCGTGCTCCCGAGCTTTGCCACTCGTTCCGACTCGCACGCGGAAGACTTCTTGCCCGGGATTGTGGATTGAAATTAATGACGGCAAATGTGCTCTCAAGCCGGGGAGATTGAGTGCGTATTTTTTATGTTGAAGGAAGAAACTAATCAAACAAGTTCGAAATGTTTCATTTATGAATGTGTGTGTGTAGTAATGTCATTCTCGGATGTTGCTACAGCAATGGGAAACGTTTTGTAAGGATGGAATAGTGATCGTGAAGAGTTAAGTAGTTTGCTAGTCTTCTGGTGAAGAAATGAGTTAGTGACTTGAAGCCTAGGGAAAGAGTCATCGTATGAGATAGATTTGTTGACCGGAAAAGAGAAATGAATAGCTTAACATGATTAAAATATAGTGTTTATGAATGATTTAGGGTTATCATTATAACCTAAGTGCCAAGATGGAGGAAGGGAATAGGTTTTGTAGACGAGATGAACAGGGATAGAACGTAAGCCTAGATGGAGAAGATGAATTCTGGCAATCGAAAGTATGTACGCGATGGTAAATAAGCTCGTTCGAATCGATAATCTCTGCTTGGAACTCCTTCAAGCGAGAACAAAACTCTCCTGTGAATTTTTCATGATTCTGCTAACGTACCATCTCCATCCAGAGTGTATTGTAGGCCATTTTCCAACATAATTGTTCTTTTTTGTTCATCAAAAACTTAGATTTGAAGTTTTAATTTTAGGAATATTTTTGTCATGTATGACCACTTTAGGGAGCACTTACATTCATGTTTTTACACATTTTTTTCCTTACTTCAGAAATTTATCAGGTCTGTTTATCTGTCCTCAGTTTCCAAGTTCCATTTCTTTAATTATCGTCAATGGCACCTCACGGATTTTTAATGCCGCTGTCCTGTGAATTAAATGCGTAAGGGCGCAGTGCAGTGAATGCTATTTGTCTACTCCAATGCATTATTTTTTTTATTTGTGGCCTTGTTTGAAGGAGTTTCGAGCAGAAAATTCCGTGGGTCGATTCGTAGGAGCTTATTCATCATCGCGTACATACTCTCGATTGCCAGAACCACAACGAAGGTTTGAAGGGCTTGAAAATTGGGAAGCAAAGGTCTCCAAACTTTTTTTTTTACTCCGTGTGGAATGGATTAATTAACGGTCTCTCCCAGCAAACTTTTCTGGCTCAAAAATACATATTATTTATATTTTCATGCTTCTATATATTTTTATCGATTTGCAGTCATTGGAGAGTGGGTCAAGGTTATATTGCAGCCTTTACCTTAGGAACTGAACTGTAGGAATAGTTGGCGAAAACCTAGCTTTATCCCTAGGGTCATAATAATTACTCAAACTAATTTTAAGTTCTTTTCCACAGAACTTGCCGTGTCGTTCTTCGGTATGCAGTTTTATGTATTTGAGAACTGCGCCTTTTTTAAAATTATATTTCTAATTCTTGGAAGTTCCCTTATATGTAAACAGTATTTCCTATATATATAACGTTGTCTAATTCCCTTGGGAACAGAAATTCTTGGGAGTGGAATTAATTTCATTCACTCGGATCAGTTGTCGTCGGTATTTTGCGGAGAAATTAATAAAAAAAACTTTATGAACTTGGGAAGGGAAATTTTCGCAACGCAATCCGCGTACAGAACAAGTGTTTTCATCTCGAGTGGATATTTGTTGACTATTGCAGGTGGGCTGCTTGCGTTCGGTCGAGCGAATCGCAATCGATACTTCAATTGGAATTGATGCTGCCGTGACGTGCAAATTGGAAAATGCAAGGAAACTATTTATCCAAGTGGATATGTTTCTCTGGTGGTATTGCGATACGGCCGTGGAAATTGGACGCTCGGCCGGGAGGATTGAACTGTTTGGAGGCGTTCAAATACTGGTGTGGATTTCATAAAATACATTTGATCGAAATAACCGCTAACAAAGCAGTGTTCGACGTTGTTATGAAAGAAGGGAAGTTGCTTGAGGAATTCAAAAGGAAGCAAAATAGGTGAGTGGGATAATGAAGATTTTTCTGGACGGTGGAATGAATTCGAAAATGCGAGAGAATCGTTGCCACTTTGTATGTTATGATGAGAGGTATTGCTCGATAAAATTCCATATTGGGGCAATAAATTCTTCATCCACCTGACCCCTGAAGTATGAATGATGAACGGTACGCCGCTAGCATATGGGACTCTTACGAAGTAGGACGAGTTTCAGATATAGATCGAATGCAGCGGAGAGGAGAAAGATTTGTTGAAAATTGTAACGGTAGCCAAGGCACTGTTACTAAATTGTTGAGGGAACTTGCGTGGGAATCTCAATCTTATCGAAGGGAAAATTTTTAGAGTAAATCTTTTAAGAAAGTTTGATGTAGACTATTTTCTGCCGGATGTTCAACTAATTATGCTATAACCAAACTATTATGGTAGAAACGATTAACGGCGTAAGATTTAGGAAATAAACTGTAGGACCAATATGTTTAAAATGACATTTTTTCTACGCACAATAAGGGACCACAATAGTTGCGATAGAACAGTTCTCTGATACTGTGAGCTTTACTTTATTAGCATAAAGTTATTTTCCTGGAGATTGTCGGTCATTAAATCTAAACTGTTACTACATACATAAACATAAATTTAAATTGTTACTCTTTTGCCAACGTTTCGCATATTTATTTATGCTTCATCAGGGCTCAGAGAGAGTTCCTTTTAAATTATTTTTAATTCAAAAGTAATTCAATAGGAACTCTCTCTGAGCCCTGTTGAAGCATAAATAAATATGCGAAATATATTTATTTATGCTTCACTTATTTATGCTATTTGGCAAAAGAGTAACAGTTTAAACATGAATTAATGACCGACAATCTCCAGGAAATATTAATAAAACAAAAGAGGTCACGAAGAAGAATCATCTAGATCATTATTAACAACTCACCCCGCATGATATTTCCGGCATAATTTAGCTTTTGCAAAATTTAGTACCTTGCGTTACTGTGTATTAATCTAATTAATAATACTAATTAGTAATTGCATCTTAAGAAGTGTAGTACATGTTAGCATTTACTTCTCCGTAGCTCTCTTCTAGTTTCAGGTCTGACCGCGCATAGTAATATTGACTGCATTTGGCTTGCATCAAGCGGCTGGGTGAAAGTGCGCGGTTCTGGTTTGAAATGGAATGAGTGTGCACTTAATTTCGTAGATGTTGATGTCGGTGAACGGAATTGAGAGATCTTGCGCGGAAGTTATGTGCCCCTTGGAATCATAACAATAGAGTAGTATCAATTTATTTTCCAAATCTACCCTGAGCGGTTGGAAATACAAATCGCAACACTCGTGACTTACTGCAAATACTCCTCCATCTTGAAATACACAAAAATACCTGAGTACTTTTTGACCGCATTCGACGAGACAGTGCACGGAGCATTCGGGTCCAGGATTGGTCGTAGTTTGGAGTGCCGCAGCGGTCGTCTGCATTGCTAATTGTAGGAGGTGAAGAGTACTCCTTCTACCTTGCGTCTGGCCATCTTCTTCGGAGCGTGCAGGACCTCTCATATTTCCGTATTTTTCTGTGACGGGGCAGAGGAATAAATGGATGGTATAGATGAGGTCGCCTTTGGGAGTAGGAAGAATCCGTCCAGTGGACCGGAGCTAAGGGCTGGTCTTTCCACGGTCCCTTGCTTCTCTCAATGCCCATGGTTCTTTCGAATCCGCCCAACCCTTCATTATTTCTCTCTGTCTCATTTAGTGTTACCACATCCTCCACAATTTGGTCGAATCTGGGCGTCCCTCCAAGGCAGGGATTAAACTTTTCCGTCATTTATGTCCCTTCACATGCGTGGCTCAGCCATTTTAAACGTTCTAACTTTGTTGGACTGCCATATTTGATCAAAATTGATGTCTACGCAGACATAGGTATTGGCTCATTGAAGAGTAATGGAGAAGGGAGAACCCTAGGTTAGCATATGAGATGGAAAAGAATAGACTGTCGAACGTTTTGAAAGGAGGAAAAAGGTATGAATATGAATTTAGTTTAAGACAAATGTATCTTGGAATAAAACTTGAGAGAAGACGTAAACATGTTGCGTCGGAAATAATCGATAGGGCTGTTCAAAGACAAGCTATGCATGTAGTGGAATATCTAATATGAATACCGGTAGAAGTATTTTTATTTTCGCAAGGTGTGATTATATGGTGCAATACCCTCTCCTTCGGAGATGGAGAATTGCGCCTAAAATATGGTGATCCTACGAGCTTCAAACTATATATTACCTAATATGGTTAAAAACAACCAGCTGAGGTTTTTTTCTTGATTTTCGCCGAAATTAGTTAATTTTTTATCTTTTATTCTTTAAAAAAGTGATAAATTCGAGCTGACTTGATTAAAGAAGGTAGGACTTCAAACCAGGAAACAGTATATGAAAACATTCGTGTGGAGCGTAGCACTCCATGGATCGGAATCATGGACCATTGGAAAAGCTGACCGGAATAGACTAGAAGCATTCGAAACCTGGTGCTGGAGGAGGATGCTGAAGATAAAATGGACGGAATAAATAAGAAATCATGACGTGTACAGAAGAGTAGAAGAGGAAAGGACCATATGGAACACCACGCAGAAAATAAGAACCAGATGGATTGGACACACCCAGAGACACAATGGGTTTCTGAAGAACAAAGTTGAAGGTAAAATAGAGGGAAAAGTCCCCAGAAGAAGACCCAGGAATAAGTTCATGGACCAAATAAAGAGGAAAGCACAAAGGAAGAGATACCAGGAGGTAAGGGAACTAGCATTAGGTAGGCAAGGGTGGACTTCTGCAGTCAACCAATCTTAGGATTGAACGACCAATGATTTATTTATTTATTTAAATTTATTTAAACTCACAACCCCGAAAACAGCTCATCAAAGGCCTTTTAACAGCGGGTGTTTTAACATAACAAAAGACGAACACACACCCCCATGTCCTGGGCAGATAATATTCTATCCAGGCGGCACTCGAACCCGCGACCCACGGGTTAGCAGGCGAGGACTTTTACCCCACCGCCACCGGGGCCGACAATGAGAGTAATAGAACAGATCTCCACAATGCCTAGCTTCATGATCTTTGATCCGCAATTATCTCGTGTTGCACATTTTTTCGACCGCGAGAGAACCACCAGCAATTCCCCGCATAATCCTCACCTGAATTAGAAATCGCCCGTAGAAAAACAACCTGCCCGTTTGGCTGCCCTGTTCTTCCCCCAATCTTTCCCTCTCATCCTCTTACCTTCTCCCTGCGATGAATTGGAAAATGAATGAAAGACCGTCGCCCTCCCGATTCGGATAATGACGAGGGCTCTTCGATCCGCCCATCTGTCCTTCGACTCCTCCCTCGCTTCCCCCTCCACCTTCCTCCCGTCTTCACCCTTCCCTCCCCAAGGGTTCCCTTCGCTTTTCGGTTTTTTTCCACTTCAGCCTCCGCCTCTTCGACCCCCATTCCGACTTCGTCCGCAATTAGGCACGCCGTCGTGCGTTACGTCTGCATTGCCCGTTTGGAGCATCCCGTTGACAATTAGCGACGTCGTAAACTAGAAGACGGACCCTTAGGGGAGCAGAGAGAGTACTGAGGCTGATGGGAAGGCGTTTGAGCTGTAAATCTGCGAAAGGATGGAGAAAGGTCGCTGGGAAGAAAGGAAGCCGAACTAGCTAGTCCTTAGCGTGGTATAGGGGAAATGAAGCTGCTGGAAGAAATTAGCCGTGGATCGAGTTAGTGGATGGACCAAATGATTATGGGTGATTGCAGGGTAAAGGTCGTCGTTGAAGGGGAATGCTTGGTAGTGGTGGGAGATAGAATAGTAGAGGGTTGAGTGTAGAGAAAGGAATGTTAACCCTCTATAGACCGATTTTTTCGTCCACTATGTGCAGTCATTTCACATGTTACCCCACTCGTGGGAGAATCAGGAACTAAAAGTTACGAATGAGGGATATACTTTCATTGCCAAGCTGTTCAATTGATGTCACAGAGGGATATAGGCGTAAATAAACCTAATCTGAGACACAAAATTTAATCTTCTATATGTTATCTCTAGGTTACACAGCATGATAGAAGGTTGGGTGTGGAGATGAATGGAGAAGGTGAGGTGGACGGAAAGGTTGACGAAGGCGGAAATGCATAGTATTATGGGCGAGGTAAGGAAACTTCTGAATGAAATCCTGGATAGGCAGGCTAGGTGGCTGGAGGAAATAATATGAGGCGATGGGTCGCTTAAGAGTGTGATAGAGGGAAGGATGTTGGACAAATGGGGAAGAGGGAGAAGGGGAATAGGTTTCATGGAGAGGATGAAGAAGGGTAGATCGTATGTTGAGGCGAAAATGGATTAACTTGAGAAAGATAGGACCTTGAACGTGCAGAAAACCGGGAGGATTTTCTCCGACTTTTTAAAAAACCTACCTTTTACCGGTAGAATACTTAAAAGAAAGTATTGGCGAATGACGCTTGACCTAAACTGTGGGAGATAACGTAGAGAAGCAGTGTGTGGACCATTGTACTTGGACACTGCGATAAAAGAGCATGAAAACTCTCAACCATATAGCAGAAATGATCCTCCAAAACTACATCTACATCTACATCTACGTCATACCCTGCAAGCCACCCAAAGGGTGTGTGGCAGGGGGTGCTTCCACACCAGGCATGCATGAATGATATGGTAGAACACCGAAATTACATTGAAACTAACGGTAATCGAAGGAATACCGATGCTAATTAAAACTTATAAGCAACAGCATTGGAATGAGTACGTTCAGTTTGATGTGAAATCTCAAATTCAATGAACAATCATGCTGGTGGGCGGAATTAATTCTCTAATCAATTTCGATCGATTGAGTATTCAAATGTTGAAGTATGTGGATACGTGGTTCAATTGAATGGAGAAGTTTTGGGGACAAAACCATGGTGTGTTAGGGGCGTTTGTGAAGGGAGACGCGCATATGAAAAGGATATTATGTTAGGTTTGGCGTGTTATTTGGTTGCGTGGCAATGCTCTGCAGAAGTTTCCCCATAACCGCGAATTTGCGAGAATAACTCAGGACTCGAAATCACCCCGCAGCGGACCACCTAGATCGATATCTGTTTTGTTCGTTTCAGTAAGTGTATATCTCTGTTGGCGACGAGTGATATTGAAGGGGAAAGTTTCCCGATAACCATTCGGCCGAAGTTATGAGCTCTGCCCGTTTATGTTTACATAAATAACACTGTCCATTTCTTTCGACCTTCGTGGTGGGCACGAGGTTATGTGCTTGTGTGGATTATTCGTTCTCTGAGAGAAGGTGGGATATTTTTGGGGCATTGCGTGGGCCGACCGGACTCGAGTCGTTTGTCTAGCTTAGCCGCGCGTCAACAATGAAGCAAGCAATCGCTTTGCGGAGTTTGTTTTCATCCCCTTCCCCTCCCACCCCCCAACCTTTTGAGATTTGGGCGCGAGTAGAAATCTCAAAAGTTCGTGTATAATCGCAAAGTTGGCCCTCGCCGTTGTTTATCCCGAATTTCCAAAAAAATATTCGATTGAGTGAGATGAGCCAACTGGGCCCAATGGAAAATACTTACCTACTTCTTTTTACGAAGATTTGAAGAGAAGACGCGGACCAGTTTTTGTAGTCAATGTGGTACCGATTGCTAGGAGTAATTAATGCTTCATGATAAAATATAAGAACAATAGTAATATCCACACTCTAATGTACTACTTCAACACCGACCATGGTTTCGACATACTATGTCATTATCAAGGTGATGGGACAGACACTCTCACATGTATTTATACCAGAGCTAAGGTAGGAGGAGGGGGTATATGGTAGAGGATTGGGGGGGGGGGGAGGGGGAAAGAACAATTTGGGTGAACATATGGGGCCGATGACGTAAAACGGAGACAAAGTGGGGTGTGGGTGAAGGTCAGGGTTTTGTTATAGGGACGCTTAGCTTTAACAAAGGTGAGTCAGAACAAAATAAAACATCGTTGCAAATTTCATCCGGGCTATTGACAATTTCAAATTTTTCCATAAAATCCAATTTAAGCCCTTTGTCATTACAATGTAAAATATTCTGAAATCACTTTTGTGGGAAAACTTGGGTATTCCAGGATAAGCACAAGAGTGGAGTAAATGTGGTAGGTATCTACATCTACATACTACCCGGCGAACCGCCGCATGGGCGTGTGGCAGGGGGTGTAAGGTCACCAGTCGGGTAAAGATGTAAGGTTTTTGGTTGTGAAACTGTGGCATGTATTATGGGAGTGTATTTGATGGAGCTCAGTTTTTATTGTGGTCCCATATAGTTCCGCGGAAAGAATGAGTTCTTGTACCTATCTGTTGGGCAATGTATTTCTCTTATTTTATCGCTTCTATCACACCTGGAGATGCAGTGAGGCGTCATGATGATATTCTCTTGTGTCGCTCTAAAACACACCAGGTATGAGGTAGCAGAAAATCATTTGGTGTTAACGCAGAAGGTATAGGGACTGGAATGCGAGAGTGATGAAATTACTAGGATTGGATCATGCGATAATGAACACGTATGGGAGGAACGTGATTATTTTGTTTGGCCAAGTCGAGTCGTCATGACAATATTGTCTGTGTCACTCTGAAACACACCATTTCTTAATTTCTCAAGCAAGCTAAGCCTAGCGTGCAGCCTCCAAGTATCTAGGGGCTCCCACCTTAGTCCCTCTAAAAGTTGTGAAACACTATATGTTCACTCGTAGCAGTTTCTAACGAATCGTGCGGCTTTTATTAGTACTCTATTAATTTTTTTGGTTTAATCTTATTAATTAAAATTTTTTGGGTTAGGAATGAGTAAGTGATGAACCACATGGAGTGAATCATCCTATAATGGACACATGGGAGAGGAACGTGATAATTTGGTTTGGACAAGGAAAGAGAATACGTGTAAATCGAATAACACAGAAAATTTATGATTAGGGAGTGAGATATGTGACAGGAAAGGGCTGACCGAGAACGACATGAGTGAAATTTGTGGTAGGTTCTCATGGGGAGGAAGATTTAGAACTGGAGGGCGTGCTTGAGAGTTGCTGAAGAAAAATGTGTGTGCAGGGATGGAGCAGATTGGAGGAAATCATTAAAACAGAATCACCTTTGCTACCCTATCACCTAAGCCCACTTCAACCGTAATTAATTCGATCGGAATGATAGATTTCGGAGAGATTTTGGGCACCTACGACATGTAAAAGTTCGAGGAAGGAGACAACGAGTGAAAATAAAATATTTATAAGAGAAAGTTGAGTAGCTCTGCTAAGATGAGGGTTTCGTATATAGCTGTCGAATATAGCTGCTCGACCCTTGGGTTGGGGAAATTGTAGGCCAGGATACCCAGGGGCCGTCCATGTATATACTAGTACACCTTAATTGAGCCTAAATAAGCACATAGTATGGAGCTGATGCTGGGGACCTTGGGTAAGGGTGTGAAGAAGAGGCTGGTGAAGAGATTGAAATGGAGCGTAGCGTTGTATGGGACGGAAACGCGAACCCTCAGAAAGGAGGACGAGAATAGGTTGCGGGCATTTGAAATGTGGGTGTGGAGAAGGATGGAGAAGGTGATGTGGACGGAAAGGAGGACTAACGAGGAAGTGCTTGACATGGTGGGCGAAAAAAGGAAACTTCTTAATGAAATTCGAGATTGGCAGAGTAGGTGGCTTGAGGATGTCATAAGGGGCGATGGGTATCTCAAGAATGTGATATAGGGAAGAATGTTTGGCAAGTGGGAAATAGGAAGAAAGAGAATAGGTGTCTAGGACAGGAAAAAGATCGTTTGCTGTGGCGAAAAAGGATATCCTGATATACTAGAGCGAGATAGGCCTTGAGAGTGTAGAAAACGGAGAAAAGATTCTCTGGCATTCAACAGAACCTACCGTGACCCATAGAATACTTTTAAAAAAGCATGTTTCCAAGTTCCATCCATTCATCGCATGCGCTGCTCACGCTTCTTTATTAGTATATGAAGAGGTCAGTAGAGTACGCACGATGAAGTGTACGCACGATTAGATGCTATTATCTTTTGCGGCTTTCATTTCCTGCGTATCTAACATGGTCATTACAATATTAATCATCGTTGACCACAAGGAAGCTAATCTTCATTACATGAAGAAATGATTAGGACAAATACAGTAGGTGATTAATGAGTGGATATCCTTCGGTGAGCGGCTCTGTTTTGCGTGCCCCGCAAAAAGGATTATCCAGTTTCTGCTTAAGTGCTCCGGATATTTTTCTGATTAAAGGTTGATATCCCTTAACCTTAATGACTCAAGCTCTCACTGCTTTCTCGTTGCTCTACTTCTTTCCTTCCAACCCCGACCACCCTCATTCTCGCGCGCGTACTTTGAAGCTCCGGCTTACGACCAGTTACCGCTATTAATGGAATGGGAGCATATAGGGTTAATTATGCTCGAGCTA
Source organism: Ceriagrion tenellum (assembly GCA_963169105.1). NCBI lineage: Eukaryota > Metazoa > Arthropoda > Insecta > Odonata > Coenagrionidae > Ceriagrion > Ceriagrion tenellum. Next base: position 80,790,634 of record OY720640.1, read on the forward strand.
GTGTTGGTTGGATGTAATTATGGTGGGTGGTTACCATTTCCTTTTTTTGCGAGCGGTGCGTATGTTATGTGCAGAAATATTTCCTGCCCGCTTCTCGTTCGGAATGTTTGTAATGCAGTGTACGACTGAGTGAAAAAAGTTGGAGAAATTTTTAATTTTTTTTTCGAGGAAAGTTAATTGCTTTGTCGTTTAATAATTAAATTGTTCTAAACTCGATGCTGTGTACGCGTTAGGTAAATAGTGAAAAACGTGTTTATTTTCCCATGCGTGTATTTTTCCATTTTCTTCGCTGCTCAGAATGAAAACGTTCTGAAAAATAATCTCACGTGAAATCGCAGCTTTCATAACTTCTGTCGGTTAGAATGTCTTTTAGCTTGTGCCGTGTCAGCTTTGCAGTTTAGTCTGATCCCCTTTTTATGTTTTTTTTTTTAATATTTAGTTTATAAAAATCCTGGTCCTCCAAAGCCAAATGCTTGTCTAGAGGTGCCAATTTAGATAATTGCATATATAAACATGACAACGAAGCAATACATAAAAATTTTCAATTATTTACCCTTACTCTGTATTAAAATATTTATATAAATATTGTGAAAAACATTTACATACATTATACAACTGATATTTTTAGATGCACGGATCATATACTACTATTAAAGATACCATTTTATGGATCAATAGTTGTTCTCAACCAATTTTTTACTTTTTAAATATTTGGTGTTGTATTAAACTTTTAAGGTGTGCCGGAAGACCATTTAGAACATTTGGTACAGTTACATTGTGTTGTCTATCACCATATTTACTCAAACAAAAAGGTGCATTGTAAAGTTTAGGCTTTCTTCATTCCATAACGTGCTTCTCTTAATTTTTGGTTCTAAAATTTTGGCGAAAATGGTAGTCAACTGTCAACAAGTATATGTACATCATATCCACTGATGAAACTGGAGCTTTTTTAGGTCTCTGTTATGAGAACTCTAGTTGTTACCTGCTACCTGAAGATGGCGCCTTAATGGTGAAATTAGTTTTACCAAAATAAAATGTCTGTATGAAATACCTCATGATTTTATTCAAAATTCAAAATGAATCCCCTCGAAGTCACACCTGAAACCTTATTCATATCTTATTTAATTTCGGTGAGAGCCATCGCAACTTGTCACCTTTGTTACTGAGTTAAGAGGAAAGTTAGGACTTTGAATGTATTCTGAGGTTAAATTCCTTCTGGTGTGAGATGTATTTGTTCGAAATCATTTGGAATATAATTAACGATTGGACGGTCGATGACGTCTTCAATCTTTCATCAGCCATGACGATGGCGCAAAGACGCTCACTTTAAAGTCTAAGTGGTGTTATTTCGATAATTTACGAGGTGCTGCTGTTGGGACCTTATAAGGAAACGATGCGTTCCTCTTTCTGAAGTTTTTTGTTGTCACCTCATCAATTAAATCCGCAAGCGACTTAATAGAATAATCCAGAGGATGAGCGCCGCGGCTGGTCGGTCGGGTCTCTTATGCAAATATAACAAGGTATCAGATTTCGAAGTCCCCAGCCCCTTTTCCCGAGAGGACTCGGGTCAATCTGCCACAAACTCCTCCCCGAGTTGAGTCGAGAGTTTTATCTCTCATGCGGTGTTCGGCCGACGGGTGTGCTCTTGGCCGGCCGAGGTAGGATGAGGTGCGAACGCTGAATGACAGCCGATCTGGAGGAGCCAGTTAGGACGTGAACGGGCCATGTCGGGAGAAAAATCTATGTTATAAATTCGAAATTTTAAATTGGTGCCCGTTTCTGTCACCGACTGACTGTTTCCTGTTTTTGCATTGGTTAGCCTGCGTGTCTTCTCGCACGTTGGTGTTGATATCCCATTTTGTTTTAGGTATTCTACCGGTAAAGGCAGGTTTTGTTGAACGCCAGTGAATCTCCTTCCAATTTTCTACACTCTCAGAGGCCCATATACCTCTAGTATTTCCTTTTACGTCTCAGCTTTCGACCTGCCTTTCTTCATCTCTCCATAAAACCTATTCTCTTTCTTCCCCTTCCCCGCTCGCCCAATATCCTTCCCTCTATCACTCTCTTTAGCAACCCACCCCTTATTACATCCTCCAACCACCTACTCGGCGTATCTCAAATTTCATTCAAAAGTTTCCTTTCCTCACCCACCATTTCAAGCACCTTCTAGTTCGTCTTCTTTTCTATCCACCTTCCTTTCTTCATTCTTTTCCACACCCACATCTCAAATGCCTGCAGCCTATTCTCCGCCTCCGTTCTGTGGGTCCACGTTTCTGCTCCATACAACACTACGTTTTATATCAAGCGCATCACCAGCGTCTTCTTCAAATCCTTACCCATCCCCGTTATCAGCTCCCTTCTATTACTAAACGCCTCCTTATCTAGCGCTATTATCTTCCGTTAGCGTCATTATCCGTCTTTGCTACTGTTCCGTTTTCTTCCAACGTAGATACCCCATTAAATACACAATTTCCAATCGGTTTCAACAATCCTTTCCCTATCTGTACCTGTTCCAGTCACCTACTCATCCCTCTTATAAACTCCTAAACCAATGTTTTCTACTCATCCACCATAAAAAGCACTTCTTTATTCGTCTTCCTCTCCGTCCGTCGCTCTTTCTCCATTCTCCTCCACACCCACACCTCAGACGCCTGCCGAGTTCTATCTTGCACTCTTCCTTTAAATATCCTCGTTTCAGCTTCGTATATATGACGCCAGCAGCGACGCGTAATCTTTGGATATATCGAAGATTTGTTGGCGGGGACGTAGTGAGGAATAGCCCTTGTAACTAAGTTCGTGTTCCAGTTCAGGGATACCACCTTTTCCTGTACTGAATACGTTCTTGCTAAGTGGGAGGGCCATCTAGCGCTTGTACCTACATGTGGTTAAAAAAATATCAAACAAATGAGTTACAGCAGCCGTCGCCTTGGCATTGGTTGCGAAAACGCCTTAGAAAATTTAATTGGACTAATACGCTTAAAACAGCCGGCTAGTAAGCCATTTTTTCTTACTTGACCGTGACAGTCGTTTTGTGGTCGTGAAGTTGGTCCAAAGTTTGAAATCTTGACTTCACTTCCTAAATGTGGGAAAAATTAGAACGGCGAATACGCTCTAGCGTAGATTGGAACACGGCCTAACTGTATTGGTAGAACCAGGGTGTCCACTGACCGGGAAAGTCAGGAATTATTCGTGAATTTTCAGCGCCGGGAAATGTTCGTGGATTATTCACGAATTACTGGTTTGAGTTTGGAATTTTAATAATTATCATAGCAAGACAAAAAATCCGTATTTTATAAATGTAATCAACAACGATGACTTTGAAATACCTATCTGTTATTTGATAACTGTACTTCATGTAATGGACTTTCCGTTGGTATGAATAAATAAATCAAAGACGAAAACTTAGTAGAGAAAGTAAAGTAGAAATAGTAAAGTAGAAAAACTAGGAATAAACCTACATCTGGTTTGGTCTTCTTAAAACCAATATAAAACTTGCTACCAATAATACTACATATTTGTAACTAATAAATTCAAGCTTCACTTTGTGGAACCTCTCCATATCAGAAATCAAAAACTTTCAAGTAATGGTCCACTAATTTTTTTTCGGTTTTCCGGGTAATTAAACCATCATTGAGCATCAACAAAGAGTCATCCACTCCATTTGAACTGTACTCTCATCAATAGCCTTGACTTGCTAATCACCCTCGACCTGTGTATACATTGTATTTTTTTAAATTTCTAAGGGAAAAGTATGTTTGATCTTCTTATTTTTCCCCTCCCACTCTTCCCCCCCCCCTTCCCGCCGCCCGGTATTTTCTCCAATCAGCCCAACGCTTCCCCCCCCCCCCACTCGCCGACCCCTTCCTACCTGCCCCTTACCCATTACACCATACTCCAACGGTTTTTCCTTCCCCACCTTCCTCTGCACCTGATTTTGTATATATACCCATGTGGGATAATATTTGTACCTGAAGATGTCATTACGTGACGAAACCCGGGTCGTAAACAGTAAAAAATATTAGTGGACCATTACTGGAAAGTTTTTGATTTACTACATATTTCATTATTTTATGTTAACACATATTTCTTATTTAATTATTTATAATTATTTAATTACCTTATTCTTGGGTTTGGGTTCTTCATTCTTACTTGTGGGTCTTGTTGGGAAAATCCATATTCTACATGCATGCGTACATGCATACCAATCACGCCGTTCCCTTCCGGGGTAGGCAGAGTCACAAAGTTTCACTCACAAATACATATTTATACTCCTAACTCTGCTTCAATAATTTCCTCCTTACTGACCTATCCTTGCAAACCTCTTTTGTTTCATTTACCCCCACACACTGCTTCATACACGCCCTCCAGTTTTTAAGACTCCTAATATTCCTCCTCCTAAGAATTTCCTCAACCACATTCAACCACAACTTTCTCGGCCTACCTCTACGTCTCGCACAATTCATTTCACTCTCATATATCTGTTTCGTTATTCGACTCTTATCCATTCTCTCAACATGGCCAATCCAACGAAACACACTCCTTTCATACACGTCCATTACTGGAGCATTTAACCCACATTCATTCATGACCCACTCATTCCTGACTCTATCCATTCTACTTTTGCCGCAAACACTCCTCAGATAACTAATACCCACGGCGTTTAGTCTACTCATATGTCTATCCTGACATACCCATGTTTCACCACATATTCTACATAAAACTTGAAAAACATCACTTTGGCTAATACAAAAACCGCGATATTACAACCTGGAAATTTGTATAAATTTAGGCTTGAAAACCGGGAATAATGCTTGAATTTAATATTTTGACTTTATTGGACACCCTGTAGAACACTATCTTGGAATGCTTTCAGTTTCTCTCTCTCCCTCTTGACTGTCAAATTTGGTTCGTAGGCCACGGTAGAGATTTCCGAGCGACGGGTGTGGGAACGTCCTCGCTGGGCGAGGGGTGCGGGGGTTGTCGCGCACGAGGGTGTGGGAGGACAGACGGAGTCCTCAGCCTCCCGTGGCATGCGAGAGGGGCGTACCCCGACTGGGAGACTTCCTGTGTTTCGATCAACGGCGGTGCCCGGCGGTGAAGGGCGGGGCACGCCGGCCGTCGTCTCCCCTCTTGTCCGCGTCTCATGTGAATTGTGTGACTTCGGTACGCGTACGAAAAAGTACAGGAAGGTGGGCTCCGTGGTTGCCAGGTGAGTTTTCTTAGGACCCAAGGTCGCATGGGCTCTCTCCTCCCCGTTTCCATAGTCCTCAAGGTGTCTCTCCTCCGCCTTGCACCTGCCGCTTCGCCGTACCCCTCCCGTCCCCGCTCCTCTTTCTGCCACATTTGTTCCCGCGGGTTTTTATTACCTCAGCTCACCCTTGAAAAGAGGTCACGGGAGATCTCCCGAGTAAAAATCAGTGCGCTCGAAGGAGCAGCATTGATATATGGGATGAATGAATCGGAGTATTTCTAAGGTCCCTTGGTGTTTCTTCCGTGGATCACCTGAATGGGATCCCTCGAGTTGGGAAAAGCTGTAGCGAAGTAAAGGATACTGTATCTGTGTTGCTGAAGAAGCTTCTAGGGTAGCCCTCGCAAATGAGGGGAAGGCTAGCCAGGTTATCTTTTTTAAAAGTATAGGAGACTAGAGTTTGCGTCTGAATTAAAGTGGTTGGAGCGATTTTCATTTTTGTAATTATTAGTGCACTTTGAGTCATATGTGGAGATGAAAGCGAAAAAAGTTGCATGTTTCGATTTTTTATTCAGCAAATTAAGAATAAATTATACAAGTTCTTTGTTAACTTTGTGGTATTCCATTTTATCTTTCAGATGATTTAATGGTAACATTTACAAAACCACAACTTAAAAAACACACACGTGTGTGTGTTTTGAACGTGAAGTGTGTGAACGTGTGTGTTTTTTAAGTTGTGGTTTTGTAAATGTTACCATTAAATCATCTGAAAGATAAAATTTAAGAATATCTTAACACGTGACATTATGGCACTTGACTTATGTTTTGAAATAATTCAATGAAATATGTACAGAGATTCTCATAAATCCGAAAAAGACGTTTTGTGTATCATTATAATGGGTCCTGATAAATATCACGGTATCATGTCTTGTATAAAAACAAGTATTTTCTTACTATTTTCGTTTAAGTTTCGAATTCCGCGGCGTAAACCTTAGTCATGACAATGCTTTAACCGAGACGAAAAATTTAAAATGTAATTCTTGCATGATGTTTATAACAGTATGCTTGGTTATTTCCAGCGTATTGACCGATGTACTTAAGCGGAATGTGGTCCAAAAATCTTTTCGACTTTCATGAAAAGTTATTAATATGACCACTCAATTGCTCACGATTCGAACTCCGACCACATTAAGGGAACCACTAAGTTTCGTTTTTTTATGATCTAACGCATTGCCAGTAAATAGTATAACTGTCCATTTACGAATTTGATGTTGCACAAGTCATTTTTTTGTAAAATATATTTTCACTAATTTTGTATTCCTTTTTGTTACAGGTGAGGAAAAAACCAAGTGTGATTTCACTAGTCCTCGAAGATTGATTCGTATGTCAGATCTAAGACTATCAAAGTGGTAAGTTTTCTCATTTATCTGTAACAACTCTACCGCGTTCAGAACGTGATGAAAAGCGTACAGCTGAAATGTTATTTTGATCAAACTTCCTTAAAGAGAAAAACCTTACCTCAAAAAGGCTCCTTGACCATTTCTAGTCACACATTTGAGTATATTAGGTAATCATTATGGGCTCATTACATGCCTAATGCTTTTCCACATACCGTACATGGTTTCTGTATACTTTTGAACCCATGGGTTTGACTGATTGAATATGTATACTAGACATCACACAAGAACAGCTTAAAAATATTTCTCTCAAACATGAAAATATCCCAAATGGCAACAAGTTGCTCACATCTTCAGATGCAATTCACATGAAGGCATCATACAACCATCTGTATCTTTTAGTCAAATAAGAAATCATTTTGGAAATAAACACTTTGACAGACATACTAGAGTTGCAAAATAAAGTACAGCAATTCTTTTTACAATTTGGAAGAACCTTCGTTGACATGGACTTCCTATTCCGGTATATTTATCAAAATTTGTACATTTAGTCAGTTCCCACCTTAATTTGTAATTTTAAAAATGTTCCTCCATAACAATACATACTGTAAGGATTGGTTTTATAATCTCTGATCATATTCTGATATGAAAACCAATTTCATATGTTCTACCATCAAAAATGATCACCACAACTAGCTAACGGACAGTATGGTGTAGTATATGCAACACGAACTCTCAGTTAACATCAGGTTAATGTCAACGCTCTGCCGATGCTAACAGAGATGCGTATGTGTGTCCTTACCGACTTTCCTCCCAGTTCCACTGTGCCTTACTCACTTCCGAGTATTCACATTCTTGAGCAACCCATTGCCTCTTACTGCATCCTCCAGCCACCTACTCTGCCGATCTTGAATTTCATTCAGAAGTTTCCTTTCCTCGCCCACCATCTCAAGAACTTCCTCGTTAGTTCTCCTCTCCATCCACCTCACCTTCCCCATCTTTCTCCACGCCCGCATCTCAAATGCCTGAACCCTATTCTCCGCCTCCGTTCTGAGGATCCACGTTTCTGCGCCATACAACGCTACGCTCCATATCAAGCTCGTCACCAGCCTCTTCTCCACATCCTTACCCAATGTCCTTGTCATCAGCTCCCTACCATTACTGAACGCCTCCTTAGCTAGTACTATTCTCTTCCGTATGTCTTTGCTATTATGTCCATTTTTCTCCAGTGTACGACCTGAGTAATTAAATTTCCCTACGTACTCGAGTTTGTGTTCTCCAACTTTAATCGCAAGCCTCGCTTTCTTTGACCTAGAGACTCTCATTACTTTTGTTTGCTTATGTCTTATTTTCATTCCGAATATCCCGCACTGTATTTCTAAAGCATCTGCCAAACGTGGCAGCCCCTTCGAAGATCCACTAATACAGAAAGACTAATAAATTCTTAACTTAGTTACCCGTCGATTCCGACACCCATGCCTCCAGGACACTCCCACCCCTCAGGCCCTTGGAAAACTCGAGACTGTGAAAAAGGATTCAATGGGGGTCGGTCTGGTCTGCTGGGCTATTTTTCACGACTCCTCCTTCACTTTCCCTCCTCTCATGCGCGAACCCGTTGAAATATATACGCTCTTAAACCCGCCCCCATGCCCGTCAGTGCCAAACACCGCGAGAAGCGGCACCTCTCCCACTGCTGTGCCCCGAGAACGGCACCGTTTTGTTTATTTCCTATCGGGAATAAATATCCCTGGCGTTATGCGCGGTCCCGTAAGCCTTTTCCGAAGGGATGGAATTCAAAGGGGAAATCGCTCCGAGTTTCCGCTGCTTCCCTGAGATGTGTTTTCCCTCCCTACCCACGCGCTAAATATATGCATGTATTTTTTTGGGAGCACAATATCCACTTTGGCTTTTTCGTTCACTGGCCCTAGAGTTGGAAGAGACGAGCGCATCGTCGTGTGACTTTCATGGGGATTCCGGGATATAAAAGGTTTTGGCGCCACTGAACTAGAAAGTATGGAATTCTCCCGCAATAGTGGTCGTAAGTCCTTCAGAGGTCCGTCTTCTCATCCCCGCAGCTTACCAATTTACTCTCTGAGCCTCCCTCCATACACGTTAAGTTCTTTGACTTCACCCTTCCCCTTTAACGCGTTCTTCTCCTGCCTTACATCTACGTCTATCGACTACCCTTCGACCCGCCGCATGGACGTGTGGCAAGGGGCGTTAGGACACCAGCCGTGTAAATAAGTGAGGGATATGGTTTTGGTAGGTGAAATGGTGACGTATTTTATGGGAGTGTATTTAGTGGAGCTCAGTTTTTATTATGATAGCTTATTGTGCGCGGAAAGAACGAGTTCTAGTCCTTATGTTCGACAATGTATCTCTCTTATTTTATCGCTTCTGTGAGACCTCGAGTTCTAGTGAGGCGTCATGATAATATTCTCTGTGTGGCTCTGAAACACACCAGGTATGAGGTAGCAGAAAATCATTTGCTGTTAACGCAGAAGATAGAGGGATTGGAATGCGAGAGTGATGAAATTACTAGGATTGGATCATCCGATAATGGACACGTATGGGAGGAACGTGATTATTTTGTTTGACCAAGTCGAGTCGTCATGATAATATTGTCTGTGCCACTCTGAAACACACCAGTTCTTAATTTCTCAAGCAAGCTAAGCCTAGCGTGCAGCCTCCAAGTCTCTAGGGGCTCTACCTTAGTCCCTCTAAAAGTTGTGAAACACTATATGTTCGCTCGCAGCAGTTTCTAATGAATCGTGCCGCTTTTATTTGTATTCTATTAATTTTTTTGGTTAAATCTTTATGACCAGGGTGCCAAATGATCGCGGCGTATTTGAGGTGTGGCCTAATCAGAGCGAAGCAGCACCTCTCTTTGACTTATTCATCCGAGGACCTTCCTTTTATACGCTTAACAAAATCTAGTTTCTTTAATGCTGTGCCGCATATGTTTTTTATGCGTGTTTCCCACAATATATCATTAATTAAGGTAATTTCAAGATACTTAATTAACTGTATCTGAAGCTTTTATAATTACTCTGCCCACATTATAGGTAGGCCCTTATTTGTAGCAATGAGAAAGACATGTTTTGGTATATTTTTCAGACGCACACTCCCATCGAGCCATTTCCTTTTTAGGTTGGCGCTGTCAATTAAGTGTGGTGGTGAAGAAAGACAAGAGGTTTTATGGACTGGATGAAGAAGGGCAGATCGTATGCTGAGGCGAAGAAAGGTAATACTAGAGGTAGCTAGGACCCTGAAAGTGTGAAAAACTTGGAGGAGATCCTCAACTCACGACAAAACTTACTTTGTCCCGGAAGAGTACTTAAAAGAAGGTCTGTAAAGCTGACTCCTTTGTAATAATTTCCTCCACACTCTCCTATCCTCGCGTACTTCGTATACTTCGGTTACCTTGATACAATGCGTCACGGTCTCTTGTTGTTAAGACTTGCAATATTTCTCAAGTTTAAGTGTATCTTCCGGTACATTCACCCAAGACTTTCTCGGCTCTATCACTCCCTTTCACTTCTTTCACTCTTCTGTGATAAATGTTTCGCTCATAGTTTCTTGTCCATTCTCTTGACGTGGCTAAACCAATTGATCACGTTCCTTTGATACGTGTCCATTACCGGAGACTCGATGCCACGCTATTTTACCATCCACTCATTCCTAACCCTTCTGCTTTTTACACAAATAGGTACCTCCGATCCTTATTCACTGCATTTAGCATGCTCTTTTGCTTAAATCCCGGCGCGCCCAAGTTTTTCCTCCGCACCGGTCGTACTTAGGGATGGGATATTCTGAAAATAACCGCGTTAATTTTGGTAAATTATCGTGATATTTTACGTTACTTACCGCAGCCCCTGAAAATTACCGTATTTTTGGTAATATATACCTCCGTCTCATATTTTTCATACCGATATATTTCAAACATATTATTTTAAGCCAACTTTATGTATATTTAATTCAATCTTAATTCGTTCCATGGCTTGAGGCTCAACTATGTGGAAGTTCATTTTCGCAAATGATAAAAAATAACTTGTTTTCTTTCTCTGATTTATGTTATTGGTACAACATATTTTGACACAACGGTGTTGAAAGGTATCTGATGATGACTCAAGAAAACCAAGTTATTTTTTCATTTGTGCCAATTTTTAATTATAAATTAAGGAACGTACAACTCATTCCTGGAATATTTTTGCTTGTGAAATAATTGTGCGGATGTAATTTTTAACGGTTTGAACGAAATTTTCTCGTACCAAACAAAAGAACGCCGAATTACGTGTGGGCTGCCGTGCCAACACTCATATGTTGAAACGACTCGCGCTCCGCCAATGGTACAATGGATTTAATAATTCAGTAACCTTCTCGCACAACTCACCAAAGTTTTATCGTGATCTGATGAATGGTATTGGAGCGCATATGAGACGAACAAACAGTTGTTCATTTTTTATATTAGATAGATGATCTATCATCAATATTCATCAAAAGCGTCACAGCGTGTAAGATTTTGAGATGGGTCGGAGGAACTTTTCCATTTACTTCCCCTTTTTTGTCCTCTCAAACGTCAACGCTACCCAATGTAACTAGAATTGGAGGTAGCCTCAGTTGGATCGCACGTCCCGACGCGTCGGGGCGTGACGTCGAAAGGTTTCGGGGGCAGTGCAGCGTATACATGCGTAGATTTGCAGGAACGGCGAAGGCGAGTCGAAAACCAGCATATATTTAAGCCGTGCCCCAATTCGTTAGGCATTAGGGTGGATGCGGTTAGCTACCTAAATATCTAGAGGCCTTTGGCTAAGGAAGCTTGATTTGGTACATCCCTCGCTAGTGTTGCCGTCTACCGAGCTGGAAACGAATGAAAAGCATATGAGTAATTAAAGGACTGAATGAAACAAATGAAACCTGAAATTAAGACATTTTTGGCGCCTGTGGCTACCTTCGTATGCGTTGTGAGATTTGGAAAGTGAAATAACATTTTTTCATCCATTTCGTTGTTTGGAGATTCGTAAGTTTTTAGTTTTCGGGGTATTTAAGTTTGTGTCGGTGTTCTGGGATTTAGATACGTTTTTTTTAAGTGTACTAAGTAGGATTTTTCTTTTATAGTCGGGTGTTGGGTTGCGAAATATTAGAGAATTCTTTCAATTACAGACAAAATACTTGCCGGCCATGTTTGCCACTTTTCAACCACTTCCTTGTGTACGAGTTTCCTTGTAAGACGCATGCAGCGCTTTGCATGATGGGAAATTCAATATGGAGGCGGATTTAGGATAAACTCCATCTACCCTAAATTTCACCCCCGAGAAAGGCACCTAAATCCGCTCCCCCATGATGCCTAACGAATTGGGACACAATTCAAGATGGCGTCCTCCCTAAATCTTCCGATTTAGCTGTCTAAATGGCGAATTGGGACTCAGCTTTAATCGGATATGGATTCCTTGTAGATGTGGTTATGAAAATAATTTGGCCCTAAATGGATTTATGTACTAATAACATATTTTATGTTTTATGAAGAAGTATGTCCTCGAAAGCGCATAAAGAATAGCACCTCGAGAGCGCTTAAAGAATAGCGGAACTTTTTTTTCGTTTTATCTTCACTTAGTCTTATACGAAGAATGAAAGATTAATCGCGTAATTTCTGAATATGGTTTATTATCCTATGCACAGTTCGTAATGATAAACGAAGTAAGAGGAAATAATAAGTCTATTTCTTCCAAACATTGTTCAATACAATTTCATTGCGTGCCCCGAAAAATGTATCAATGTATGATGCACGATTTTGTGGTTGCGATTTAACTGATGTACATGCCGCTTCTTTGTGTGTAGGTTAACGGTTTCAATATATCAGTACACACTATACTACTCTATAAAGCTACAACAGTATATCCTTCAGAGGCAATGGCAGTCATTAAAGACACCAAAATCATATTGAACATTTTGGTGTCAAAATTGGCGTAAACAGTTTGTTTTCATGAAGAAAACAGTCCCCTGGCCATCATTACCATAATTTATTTATGAGGCTTGATAACCTCATCAGATGAAAGTAATTTATTCACTTATTTGACAAAAAGATCACGTACAGCATAAAGTCATTTTACAGTGAACATGTAACAAGCAAAAAAGGACAGAAATGTAAAAACATAACAAGAAGAAGGTAACAAGTAATAATGCAACATGGGCAGATGGGTAAATTACTTTTTTGGGAATGGCAAATGGCTAGGTTAGCGAAGACGGTGGAAGATAGGGTGAAAGGGTCTATGTTCACAGGAAGAGAATACTAGCTGACCCCTTGCGAATATTTCGCACAGTATGCAGCTTCTTCCTTCTTTCTTCCTGTTTTTCTACCCGTTTCTTCCCATGGACAACTATATGTTATTTAAATTTGTGTTAAATATACATAACGTAAACGGTCACACTGATTGCATGTAAAATGTAAACAATCTAACTAACGATATGTCAATAGATGGCGCTCCCTACAGTCTTTTAAGCACCTAACCATAGTCAACATATTAGTTGATTATATTGTCAACAGAAGGCACTGTATTATTTTTCAACAAAAACTTTCATTTTAAATTTTTTGTCAAAAACTTTAATTTTAAACCACTTGTCTATTTTTCGTCAATAGAGGGGAATATAAGCTTTAAAACGATGTTTGAATCATTAATTTTAATGAAGAATTATGGGAGTTATAGCGTTGTGACAAAAAACACCTCTGAAATAATATATATGATACAAGTGAAGAGAGGCGAAAAATGAGGGAGCGTTTGGTAAGTGATAATCTGGGAATAGGGATATGGAGCAATGAGTGAGTCCTGGTGTGTCGGGAGGGTATTCTGAAATTTATCAAGGAAACAGGGTCGGGGCAGTAAATGGTTGAGTTTCGTGTGCCATGGATAAGTTTAAGATCGGTTTTAAGGAATATATTATCAAGTTTATGAACAGAGAGAGAGAGAGGACAATACATTATCAGAGGGTAGGTTGTGGAGATTTGGCACTCTATTTTTAGCAATTCGCGGGAAGAAGTTAGGGATATGTTGCAGGGATTTAACATTAGTTGGGGCTGATATCGACCATATAGGGGAACAGTAGGAGAGATGAGGAAGAACAATAGATGAGAAATATATCTGTACTATTATTTCTCAAAGGTGTTTTTTTGTCACAACGCCATAACTCCCATAATTCTTCATCAAAATTAATTAATCGAACATCGTTTTAAAGCAATGTTCCCCGCTATTGACGAAAAATAGATAAATGGTTAAAAAATAAAGTTTTTGTTAAATAATTTAAAATTAAAGTTTTTGTTAAAAATGATACAGTGCCATCTGCTGACAATATAATCAACTAATATGTTGGCTATTGTTACGTGCTTAAAAGACTATAGGAGGCGCCATCTATTAACACATCGTTTAGTTAGATTGTTTACATTCTTCATGCAATCAGTGTGACCATTTACTGTTTACGTTATGTATCTTTAACACAAACATAAATAACATATAATTGTCCATGGGAAGAAACAGGTAGAAGAACAGGGAGAAAGAAGGAAGAAACAGGAAGAAGCTGCATACTGTGCGAAATATTCGACAAGTAGAAGAACAGGAAGAAAGAAGGAAGAAACAGGAAGAAGCGGCATACTGTGCGAAATATTCGACAGGTAGAAGAACAGGAAGAAAGAAGAAAGAAACAGGAAGCAGCTGCATACTGTGTTAAATACGGGTCGCTAGTCTGTAATACTCTAGGATCTCTAATGTCAGTGTACTGGTATAGTAGGCCTAACAGGGATATGGCTTTACTTTTTATGGCATGGATGTGGTCGGCATAGATAAATTTCTTTCTTATTAAGATAAGTTTACTCCAAGATCTTTGACTGATGAAATTCTGGTCAGTGGGGTGGAGTTGATGAATGAATACAAGTGGAGAATGGAGAATGAAATCAATACTAGTAGGAACAAAATATAAAACTGAGAAATAATAAATGAAATAACTAATTGTAGCATTTATATTCAACGGTATCCGGCGAGATATTGTGGAACATCATCGAGAATTTTAAAAGAAATTTTTTTTTTTAATCTCCCATTCTACTCACCTTGAACCCTACCAACCCTTTCTCGACTCGACCCTATCCCACCCTCCAGTCCTCCGTTCTACGTCCCTAGCTATTTTGTGGGACCAACGAGAGGTCGCCTCCCTTTCTCCTATTTTACCGTCCTCTCCCTCATTTCCCCATCTCTTGCCTTTCTCTCATTTTATATGTGCACCGTTGTAATTCTTGGTTCTTCGATGTTTCCTCTTTTACGGGTGTCACGTGACCCCGTCCCGTCCCCCCCTGTTGTCCCTCCGGTCTCGTGACTTGGGTTTCAGGTGCGTCATCCATCCCTTTTTGCCAATGGCCTCACGTTCTGCAGGGATGCGAGCGTATATTCGTAAGGCAGTGCTTACCTACGTCGTGTAGCTATATGTGCCCTGGGCAGGTCGTTTGTGATCTTCCCATAGTCCCTCGGGTCTCCCGCATCCCAAATTGTATGTATTCTTTTACTGTGTTTGGTTCGTTTTACGCCGTGGCTTTTGGAGGGAAAAGCATTCTTCGTCCAATTGATATTCGCGAAAAAAGTTTCCTTTCTTTCTCTTGCTAGTAGTTTGTCGTCTTCCTCCTCGTGAGTTAGAACTTATTTTAACGACTATGCGATGCCATAGTATAGCTTTAAACAGAAAAGCAAGAGTCATAAAATACTGTGCAATTCGTCATGTGCGTGGTTGCTATTTATTTAAAAAACGCATTCATTCACCTTGTAGATTCTTTTGTATTTATTGGGATTCGAACCTGGATGTCTTTAGCTCCTTATCCCCACTCCCAGATTATCACTTACCAAGCGCTCCCTCATTATTCGCCTCTCTTCTCATGTAAATTCCCTCCCTGAGAACATCGACACTTTCACCTTATTTTCCAACATCTTCGCTAACACTTCTCTAATGTCATTCCCAAAAAAGTGATTTTTACTGCCTACCATTGTTGGATTATTATTTGTTACCTTCTTCTTTTTATGCTTGTACATTTGTGTCGTTTGTGTGGAGCTCAGTTTTTATTGTGGTCGCTTATTGTGCGCGAAAAAAAACGAGTTTTTGTACATATCTGTTCGCCAGTGTTTATCTCTAATTTTATAGCTTCTGTCAGACCAAGAGATCTACTTTTAATGTTATTCGCAATTCATGTAACATATTTTACCTTCTCCAAAAATTATAGTAGCTATAATTATTTTAACTGCCCAGTGTGACAAGGGATTTGAAGATAGAAGTGGAAAACCCTAAGTATATAGGTAGGAATGATCACCGATGCAAGGTGAAACGTTTGTCTTAAAGACCCCGTGCGAAAACATGTTCATTCCTCAACCGGAATATTTTGGGCTAGAACAATCTACCCCTTTCACCTTATTTTCCAGCATCTTCGCAAACGTTTTGTTAATGTCATTCCCAAAAAAAGTGATTTTTTACTATCTCCTCATGTTGGATTATTATTTGTCACCTTCTTCTTGTTATGTTTTTACGTCTGTGTCCCTTTTTGTTTGTTATACGTCCAATAAAAAAATGGCTTCATGTTGTAAGTGATATTTTTCTCTATGAAAATCAATAAAAATAATATTCTTGCTTTACATCCGCCGATTCGTCCATTCCTTCGTGCTAACGAAATGAGCGTTAGGAAAGGGCAAGAATAACCAACTTGGTTATTATTTTAGTTGTTTGGCTACAGTTTTATGACGTAATGCCCACTTCTTATACCCAAATAGTGAGAAAGTCTATTTGGAAAAACTGCCTTGGAACTTACTATGGAATAAGACTTCTATTCCTATTATGGATTGATACAAGTGGCTGGCAGCTAGGAGAATGGTGTTCGAATTCTGGTCTTCTCACATTAATTTTAATGATGAACTTGTGTGCGTTCGAGATGTTTTTGCTTGCTCACTTGTGAGGAAGTGTTCTATCGGTTAAGGTAGGTTTCATTGAATATCAGAGAATCTCCTCCCGGTTTTCCACACTTTCAGGGGCCTAGCTCCCTCTAGTAAATCCTTTTTTCGCCTCTGCATACGATCTACCCTTCTTCATCCTGTCCATGAAACATATTCTCTTTCTTACCCTTCCCCGCTTGTCCAACACCCTTCCCTCTATCACATTCTTGATCAACCCCTCGCCTCTTATTACATCCTCCAGCTCCCTACTCTGCCGATCTCGTATTTCATTCAGAAGTCTCCATTCTTCGCCCACCATCTAAGGCACTTCCTCGTTAGTCTTTCTCTCCGTCCACCTCAACTTCTCCATCCTTCTCCACACTTGCATCTCAAATGCCTGCAGTCTATTCTCGTCCTTCTTTCTGAGGGTTCACGTTTCTGTCCCATAAAACGTTACGCTCCATATCAAGCTCTACACCAGCCTCTTCTTCACACCCTTACCCAAGGTCCCCGTTATCAGCCCCCTTACTAAACGCCTCCTTAGCTAGCGCTATTATTTTCCGTATGTCTTTGATAGTATGCCCGTTTTCTTGCAGCGTACTACCTAAGTAATCAAATAATCTACTAGTGCTCACTTATATCTATATAAATTCCGTTGGAAGAATCGGCTTTCTGCCTTGTTATGTCGTGCTCTGACGGCAAAACTGTTGCGATAGTGCGTTCATTTAGAAAGCGCGCACCTTGTCGCTCGCTCTCGGGCAAATACATCCCGATGGTGCACATAACTCATCCCCGTGGAGGTATTCATTTAGGCATTACCCACCTTTCAGTTCTATACGCCCAGGCCGCTCTTAAACGCGCTCCGCAGCAATCAGCTACAGCATTAATTTCTGTTCCCAAATGATTGGTCGATGGTCTCGTCCATAAATTAGTCCCCCACTACTTTCCCCCCGTGCGATATTTCTCCGCGATATTTACAATGGCTAATCGATGTCGTCACGTTTATACAAATGCCTTTCTTAACGGTTGTGTGGTTATTTTTTTCCTTCCCCCCTTTATCGTCGTTCGTGCCTCATGCTGCGTCACCGACAGAGTGCGCGCCACACGAAGTTTTTGGTTCGATTCCAAACGTGTTAATTAGTTAGCGGGCGATGGTTATTTATGCTCCAGCCGAGGGACAGGCGAGCGGAGAAAGGCGCCGTTGAGGCCGTCTCTGCCGTGGTCTCCGGTCTCCAGTGCCTTGATAAAGGTTAGGGTTTATTGACCCACGTGAATGGGCAGCGCCGCCCGTCCTCCCCTAAGCTGATCATATTCCAGCTCTCAACGTCAGGAGGAGGCATCTTTATCGCTCTTGCCAAGGTAGCAAAATGAAATCTCCCTACTCTCACCTCACCATTACCCTATGCTTTATCCGATGCACTGATGGCTGGTAGGGAGTAGACCTACCCAAAGAAACTGAGAGGATGAAGGAATAATGCCTTTTATAAAAGTAGTTTGAGTGAGAAATTGCATTTCATACGAATCAACAACTTTCATTTGATGACAAAAAAACCCTTACCTTACCTATCGAATGACACCAAAATATGTCACTTTACGTGAATATGCTTGGTATGGGGTGCGAGGAATGGAAACGTGTGAACGAATTGCGGGATAGGCAGGATAGGCGGCTGGAGGAAGTAATAAGGAGCGATGGGTTCCTCAAGAATCTGATGGAGAAGGGATTTTGGATAAGCGAGGAAGGGGAAGAAAGAGAATAGGTTGCATGGACGGGATGAAGAAGGGCACACTGTAAGGTGAGGCATAAAAGAAATGGTAGTGGTAGATGGGATCCTGAAAGTGTAGAAAGCCGGGAAGGGTTCCCGTGACTTTTTACAAAACCTACCTTTTACTTGTGGAATACTTTGAAAGAAGCATTAATATTCTAAATTCAGTCACTTATTACATTAAGATTCTAGATACTGCTAAAACATGGAAGCCGTTTTCCATTCGAATCGGCGGTCGCCTCTGAGACACTTCCTTAAAAATATTATCTGATTCTGACGCACAGATAACGCCAACTAGTTGAGGTTCTGTTTTCCTGATGGGAGGTGTTGAGTGGAAAATAACATTCTTTCTCGGAGCAATATAATGTGAAACTTCTTGCAGTCTACGCTGGTAAAATAGGAAAAAAACTGGTTAAATATCTTCTTTACGGCCTGAAACGTGTATACTAAGGAATCAACTACCTTAAAAAACCTGCCAAACTTGATTCATTCGGGCGTCAATGTTAAAAAAGGTTTGTCTTTTTTGGCCCAAATACTTCGTAAGTCACTTCAACACTGGACTCGATCCATCGGATGAAATCGCAAAGTTGATTAGTTAGTGAATGGAAGTTTAATCGCTGTGATTTGACTTCATCTTAACGTTAAAAATTGATTCTATCGAGTCCACTTTAAATTTTGTCCCCTTGGATTATCAGATTAGTGACCTTATCATTGCAATGGTTTCTTCTTTCTAATTGTGTCCAGCAGATACGACTGGAGATACGGCAAGTGCGCAAGCTAAATCCGATTGATTATATTTATTTTGAACTTGATATTTTGTCCGCCGTCTTGCCTCAGTCTGAATCACGATCTTATAAAATCATCTTCTCCTAGATTAAAAAATGAAGTGGAGATGTCCTTATACTAAATGTGAGTAATCGCCCATTCCCGTTAAAAAAAAGACTTGGGGAAATGAGATATCTACCGTTCAAACGATCACTTTCGCCGGGCGGGCACGAATTGCGACTGTTCATTCGGAAAATCCGCCAAATTGGCATCGATGCGTTTAATTGCATGTCCCTCTTCCGAACGTCAATTTGCGAGCGGTCAACCTGCTGTCAATTTCCTATCCGCTCGTCTCGATATGCGGCTCGATCACTCCATCACCGGCTTCGGATTGGGCCTCATTACCAGTAAACGATGAACCATCGTGAGGAAGGGAGGGAGGCCATTCGAATCATTTAAGGGGTGTATTCTGCTTCTGAACGGGTGGAAATGGGCGAATTCGAGGAAACAATTCTTTGATCTGTAAGTATTTCCCATAATCCTCTTGGATCAAATGGAACGATTAACTTTTCTGGTTGTCAATTACTCATTTGATTGAACCCGGTTGGCTAAGCCATGACAATAGGGTCATCTCTAGTTATTGATTGGTTATCTCGTGATGGAATCGAGGGGAGTGTTTAAGAACTGACTGAAAGGTCATATCTCGAAAAGTATACAGGTTCATATGTGTACTCTGCCAGGTAGGTTTTCGGGCAGTACTTATTCCAACGTATTCATTTCTAGCATACCGTTCTGTTTTCCCTCTGTGTCCCGCCATTCGACCCCTCTTAAATTCCTCGTATCATCTCCTCCTTCTTACTTCTCCCACTTCAAGTAAACTAAATATTGTACTACACTGTAGGAAATTTTTTGTATTTGTACAATTTTGCCGTTTTGCTAAATTTTATGTCAATATTTTTCTTATAAATACATGTAGCTTGCTAGTGTAATATTTATTTGACTCTAAAGATATGTATAATCATATATGTATGTTCCTAAGGGACACACTTGTCCCGGTATAATAGATTTAATTTTCTATTTCTTCTTATTTCGTCCAGAGTTCATATCCTCTTCTGCACGTCCCCAGTGTCGTCCCATCTATTATCCTCTACAACTCTCCCTCTCTCTCCTTTCAATATGTCCTCCATCCATCTCTTCTGTCTCCTCCGAACCTCCGCTACCAGCTTCCTCTCCTCTCCAGCCGTACAACCTCGTTCGTCCTTCTCGCCGTCCAGTTCGCTCTCTCCATCCTTCTCAACACCTGCATCTCAAACACCTCAACTCTATCTATATTCTCCCTTCGCAATGACCAAGTCTCCAACCAATACAACGCCACGCTCTATATTAGAGTATTCACCAGCCTTTTCTTTACGTCTCTACCCAGACCTCCCCTTCATCAGTTCCCTCCTCTTTGAAAGTACTTCATTTGTCATGGTAATTCTACGCATAATTTCCCTTCCACTTGACCCATTCCCCTCCAAGTATATTGGTTATTGGGAGATACAGTGAAACCCCTCATAACGACCATTCCTTTCGAGAGACTACCCCTCTGAACGACCATTTTTCTGAGGAACTGTCGGTAGTCGCTTCCGGTTTATATATATGTGCACATGAAACTAATATCCATTTAAATTTCTCAGGAGTGACAGAATTATGCGGAAATAAGCGTCATCTTTGTAGGTGTTAACAAAACCGTCGATTTAAGAGTTTTTCCATTTTTTTCAAATCAGATGCCCACTCATTGGCATAATACTTCTAGAATCTGAACACTTGTCGAACGACCATCCCAATTAAAGACCATTTTTCAGCGGAACTGTAGGTGGTCGCCTAATACAGGTTTCTTTCTATTTTATTATCATTGGAAAGACGAGATCTTTTTCTCAATAATACGGCCTATTCCATCGAATTTATAATTAAGTCTAATCTCGCCCAAACTACCTTTAAGAGAATTTCCCGCAGACGGCTAAATGTGACATTTTGGTATCTCTTGATTTCTGGCGCCGCAGCGTGTCCATTTTAGTTACATTTATTTTCTCCCTCTCTGCACCATCTTTACCCTGCATTCACCGCTAGGAATCGTTGAACCGGAGACTCCGTACTTTGTGAAATAAAATAAACAACCTCCCGGCAAGCATCCGGGTCGAGTGCTCGTACGTACGTTCTTACCTGTGTCTGCGCGAGGTTGTGTCTTGAGTGCGCTTGTGGTAAACTTCGCCGTCACTTTTTTTTCCTCCCTCACGTCCCCATGCTCCGTGACTCGGGTCGTTTATAAGAGAGATGTCGTGACGACTCGGGTTTGCCCGAGCATACGAAATGCCCACTCATTACCGACTAAATGTTATGAGATTGTTTCCTGTTTTCATTAACGTAATTTTCTCCGTTTGGGTTGGGTCGGAGTTTTCTTCCGAGTCGCGACGTGCCTTCAGGGTTCTCGGAGACTACATGGAAGGGTGCGAGCACACTTTTTTCTTTTTGGTGCCCCGGCATGGGGCGGGTCTTCATTTCTCTCTTAGAATCGTTCATTTTTGTTTTAAATAATCACGGCGATCGGGAAGTTGGGAAGGAGAATGTCCTCTTAATTGATGCGCAGTGTTCTTGCTCTTCGCCTTTAATTTAGTGAGTCCCCAAAAGCGGAAACTACGACGGAGAAGCTGCGGTAGCTTTTTTTTGTGGACTTCTTTCAGACATTTCGTCAACGGACTTGAATGAGGTGGTATTTTTCCACCTAGCATTAAAGTGAGAGAGTTTATTACCAACTCAAAGTCCGCATTTACTTCTCTACATCTACATCTACATACTACCCTGCGAGCCGCCGCATGAGCGTGTGGCAGGGGATGTTAGGACACCAGCCGTGTAAAGATGTAAGGTTTTGGGGGGTGAAATGGTGACGCATGTTATGGGAGTGAATGAAGTGGAGCTCAGTTTTTATTGTGGTCGCTTATTGTGCGCGAAAAAAAACGAGTTTTTGTACATATCTGTTCGGCAGTGTTTATCTCTAATTTTATCGCTTCTGTCAGACCAAGAGATCTACTTTTAATGGTATCCGTCATTCATGTAACATACTTTACCTTCTACAATAATAATAGTAACAATAATTATTTTAACTACCCAGTGTGTCGAGGGATATGAAGATAGAAGTGAAAAACTCTAGCTACATAGGTACGAATGTATACCAATACAAGGTGAAATGTTTGTCTTAAAGTCCCCGTGTACAAAAATTTTCATTCCTCCACGGGAATACTGTGGACTGGAACAGTCGTCTTGCAAAATTTGCAAAATTGTCGGAGGCCTTTCCTTGCAACATTAATGTTTTTAAGAAAAGGCGCCAAAAATTTATTTTGGATTAATTGTTTTCTTTTTCATTTTTAAAATTAATTAATTTTATTCTGTTTGGTTGGTGGAGGGATATTTAAACTTCTGTGTAGTATTATTGTTACCACATGGAAAATAGCTAACTTGTAACATTTTTGGTGGATAATATGTATTTAGCGATAGAGCTGCAAAATGTCCTACATACACCCATCATTCCGTACCAAATTTCTCTAAATATTGCACGGTAATCGGGTTCAACTAAGTATAACTTAGTTTCATTTCAGTCTCATCCGCTGTTCGAACTCATAGAGATAATTTTATCTCATAAGACACCTGTACAATATTAAAGATTATATTAATAATTGGACTTACCTGATTCTATACAGAACTATGGCATGGTGAAGGCCGTGATTGATGGAGAATTAGGTAGAACAAAATAAGAGAGAATAAAGACCTTTTTGGAACGAAGAAAAGTGTGCTGTGTGCACCGATCAAGAGAGAATTAGATCAAACACTGCTGTGCGATAGTTTGAAATAGCGAAAAGAATACTCTTTAATACATTTCCGTGGTTTTTTTACATTTAATTTACATTTAATTTAATTTACATTTAATACATTTAATACAAATCCGTGGTTGAACGGTAAAAGGCTGCTTATAATACAATATTTCCCTTTGTTTTGAGTCAACTGGTAATCTCTTAGGTCCAGTGCTTTACAACTTCCCCGTTTTAGTCAGTGTTTGAGGCTCTAGAAATATTCTATTCCCTCAGATAACGATAAAGAATTTTAAAGATGGCTCTCAAATTCCAGAAGAACGTAAGAAAGCAGGAAGGCGGATGGAACTAGTCCTCTGATGTTAGCGACCGTTATTGAAGATAGAATGTTGGGGTGCCGGGAAAGGGGAAGAACTGGATACACATGTGGAACGGGATGAAGAGAGAGTTATTATGCGGAACTTAGTTGAGAAGTAGTATGAACTGTGTGGGATTAAACAACGTCGGTATTTTTAGCAGAAGAATGTAAGATACATGGACGGCAAATTTTGAGTCCTTCCTGAAAATTATATTGAAATCGGAACTTAAATATTCTCTCGAGACATGCCATAACCGGCGTACAATTGAATGGTAAATAATTTAAAATTTGTGCGAGAGACTGATTCGGGCCTATTTTATTTGAGAACCAGGTGACAATAAAAACGATTGCTTAGTGTATTCCATACTATATTTTATAACTGGCCATAGTTTCAGCAATTCATTCCGGTGGCCTTGATTATGGCAGTGTATTGCTAAAACCTTGATCGATTATAAACTCTAGCCTGGAAAATACTAAGTTTTTTTTTATTTGAGCGTACTCTAAGTTGGCATTTCCTTGAACGTGCCCGAGATATATTGTAATTGAATACGTGAAACATTTTGGCAGTAGAAATTACTTATTTACGTGCTGAAGCCGTTTTTGTCTATGAACATTTGCGCAAAACATTTCACAAGTTTTCTTTTTAGTTTAATGCATAATTTAAGATCAAAAATTGCTTTTAGCCGATTTGATATTTGTACAATTCAATGCTATTCCAATTCGTAGGCTGGTGGTAGGTAGGCTGGTGGTGGTAGGTAGGCTTATGGGATATATTTCGTAATCATTTGATTGCCTTTGAACAGATTTTCTTTAAAACTTAAAATTATTCCTTAAATATTGTTATAATACTCTTGATAATATATCGTTAATATCTATCGTCTATTGTTAAAATGGAGTGTTATTATTATGATTGATAAATAAAATCCAGGTTTCACGCGTAGTGAAGGATTCGATTGAACGTAGTTTAATATTTTTTCGCCAAAATTTCGAATTCTATGCCGAAAGCTATCAATATATCCAATCATAATATGCTTTAATTAAGGGTAAAAACGTTAAATATAATTATTGTATAATTTCCGCGACCACATGTAAGGATTGCTCCACCACATACTGATGTACTTGATAAAGTTGAACTGATGTACGTAAATAAAATGATGGTCCTAGTATTTTTTCGGCCCGCTTGAAAAATTATTGCGCAATACGCACTCATTCATTCGCTAATACCGCTCCAGCCACCTCGACCTCACGCATTCGCGGATATTCAGGACTGGGTCTCCAAGGAGCGAATTGATTTAGACGTTTCCTTTTCCCCTAAAAAAAGCGGTCTCTCCTTTTCCCCTCATGGGCTCATTTCCTCATAAGTTCCTCCCTCTCTCTTTCCCTCCTCACACGTCTTCTTTCCAGCCCGCCGTCTCCCGAGTCGGCGCTTACATCATCTCACACTTGACACTCCGCCCAATCCTACTTGTGCTCGCTCCTTCTTCTTTATTTCGGATTATCCTCGAGACGGCGTAAATTGAGTCTAATTCCATTATCTGGTATTATAGGGATTCCGGTCCCGGGGAGGGGAGAAAGTGCTTGCTGGAATTAGCGGGGTGACGTGACACATTGTCAAGACTCTCAAGAGTCGGGGAATAGGATATTCCAAGATGCTCCGTTGCGGTTAATGTTACCTACCCTGTTTGGTGTTCCTTAGGCTCGCGCTGGTATGAGGATTTGAAGTTCTTTGGAGTTTTTTTAAAAGAACTATGGCTTTCTTCGAGGAATCAGAGGCTTAAGTAGCAATTCTCTCTCTCTGTGGGAAAAAATGTCGCGTTCCCGACGCTGCAGGTCGAGATAACGGGGCGTTTCTAAGTGTACGAGCTTCGCTGTCGGAGAGAATTCCCTTGTTTTAACAATTAATCAGCCCCCTTAAAGTCTGCTCCAGACTGTCACTCAGTGAGGAATTAGCGTTTCATCAAAGGGAACTGTTTATGGCGAAGTCTCGCAGATTGTAACTGTTTGTGCGTGTTAAGGAGAGCATTGCACTGTGCCCGTGTCAAAAGTTCCTTTTCCTTGGCTCGTATTCATTCCGTTTGCATTGGGTAACCAGGTTTTGATTACCAACCTGGGAACGAGTGTTATTTTTGGCTTTCGTTTCCATTCTACAATTTTATGCGGAGGCAATCGACCTCCGACGTTTGTGGATGATAAACAAATTATTACAGAACAAATTTCTTTCTGTTTCGGATGAAAACAAGAACTTTTCATACCTCCACTCACTCAGTGTAAGAGTCTTGGCTTAAGGTAGTTTGAACGAAATATCATTTTACTTAGAAATGAATGAAGTTGGTCTCATTTAAAGAAAAATGTATTGCCCTTCCAATGATATCAAAATATCAGACCCTTACCCCATCACTTTCGGAGATATTTTGCAAAAAATACCAGCCCTTGTACTTGGGAAATGGTGAGTATGCACTCCAGAGAGACATTATTTACGAAATGAGGTATTTCTAAGACTTGGACGTCGTAAAAATACTAACAGCGTGTAGTTGGAATGTTTTCTCAAATATATTTGAAAATTAATCATATTGTCACTGCATAGGTTCTTGGGTATCACAAAAAACTTTTCGTTTTGAAGGAGTTTCAAACGCACCGCGCGAATAAAATGAGTCAAGTTAAAGACTTATTTAGATATTTTCATTTAATTCCTTACAATTTCTGTCATACAAAACTATATTCTTGCACCATTAATAATGCAATATTTAATTGATGTGTCCTACAGCTGGTGAAATTAAAACGTATAGTTCGAATGTGGTCTCTATTATGACTAGGGAACTATCTCGCTCGGACTACCTTAAGTGAAGAATAGTGCGCCAAACATTGATGGTCATTTACAACTGAGAATTTAGATGGTGAAAATGTAATCCTAATTGCTTAATGGAAGCCATTTTACTGTTGTTTATACAGAAGTAGAATATGAGGGTCTTTTCTGCTCTCAGTGCCCGTTGTGTGGGTCAAGGTTCATCAGGGGATTGAGATCAGCATTTTTCAAGTCTCGATTGGGCAATTTATGTGGAAAATTGAATATAGGATTTTCTGTAAAGAATTATTTAATTTGAGTTTATTGGCTTACATGAAAAATGTAAGAACATTCACCCGTAAAAGCCTTTAAGATTTCCACCCGCTTCGTTGTATGGCTATCCTAATTGATACGATATACACACTCTAATGTTATAGTCGCCTCTTATTTAAATCTCCGTATTTGTTAATTGATTGCTGTGTAATTCTAGAATTATATTTTGCTCTCAACCTTTTCCTTGTGAATGGCAATGAGAATTCACTGCTCATTCTGTCAGTTCGAATATGTTTTCGATATATAGTAGCCATTTAGAAAATGGAATTCCAAAAAAATGATTTGTTTTAATTGTGTCATATTTAGAAACATAAGCAGCGTCTAATGAAGGCTCTAAAAATTAAAATCATTTTCTTGTTATCGTCACGATCGCCCGATAGAATGCCACGAGTCGTTTACTGAACTTGGATTGGAAGTTTGAAGGATAATCCTTTCAATTAGCGCTGAAACGGCTCTTACGATCGCTATCCTTTGAAGCAATCTCATTTCGCTGAGATGACATATCCGGCGGAAGTTGAGCGCACTTCTTTGCAATGAAACGGGAGAAAGGCCCGTTAAATTGGCTCGGAATTGAATGTCCTGAGTCGTTGTTAATTTATATTTTTGACGCAGCTGTAATTTGACACTAAGGGAAAAGCTGACATATATTGGCTTTCTTGACGGTAGGAAATGAAGATGTTTTGGATCCATGAATATATTCCCATAAACATGATCACAACCTAATCTTATTTTCTGTAATCAGTTCAGTCATCCCTGCAGTCGGACTGTGCGAAATGTTCGGTGTGAAAATTAATCACAAAAAAGGAGAAAAGATGTTTTAAAAAGTATTCTTCCGGGTTAAGGTAGGTTTTGTTGAATATCAGAGAATCTCTTCCCGGTTTTCCACACTTTCAGGGGCCCATCTCCCCCTAGTATATCCTTCTTCGCCTTATCATACGATCTGCACTTCTTCATCCTGTCCATGAAATCTATTCTCTTTCTTGCCCTTTCCCGCTTCCCCAGCATCCTTCCTTTTATCACACTCTTGAGCAACCCATCGCTCTTTATTATATCCTTCAGCTATCTACCCTGCCTATCACAGATTTCATTTAGAAGCTTTCTTTCCTCACCCACCATCTCAAGCACTTCCTCGTTAGTCTTCATTTCCGTCCACCTCACCTAAGGTGAAGAGATGCTCCCGAACTATGAAAGATGGAATAAATATGACATTCAAGGGGTGTAAACTATATCGATGGAACAGTTGAAGTACCGGGGGAGTATTCGGCCTGTAATTGAGTTTAGTATTAAGACCGTTAGATGAAGGATTGCCGTAGATAAGGAAGAGCGTGTGAAAAGGCGGGCAGTGTTGAAAGGGTGAGTCCGGTTATGCGGAATCGGTTACTTAAAATCCATGAAGCATTCAGCAACAATAAGGGGCGATGGGTTGCTCAAGAGTGTGATAGAGGGAAGGAACTTGGGCAAGTGGGGAAGAGGAAGAAAGAGAATAGGTTTCATGGACAGGATGAAGATGGGTAGATCGTACGCTGCGGCGAAAAAGGATACACTAGAGGTAGCTAAGCCCCTGAAAGTGTAGAAAACCGGGAGGAGAATCTTTGACATTCAAAAACTTCTGCCTCAACCAGTAGAATACTTCTAAAAAATGGAGAATGTAAGAAGAGGATAGGAATTCTGAACCAAATAAGATGTGGGAGACGATGTGCGGAATTTAAATGGAATCTAATTGCGGGTCATCGATCGGAGCTAATATGGAACTATGTGTCTGCAGGGTAAACCCTGTCCAAAAACTTATGGGTTGGCGGGAACTACTGAGAGAAAGGTTGTACTCACGCTTTGACCAGAATTGGTCCGCATTGACCCTCCATGGGTCCGGTGATCCCCGACTCGAGGACGTACTTCGGCAGACCGCACGACGCCAACCCATAAAGTGAGTCAGAGAGACACCTAATCCCAAATATTTGGGTAACGGGCTCTCTCGGTTCGCAAAGAAGTGCGGTAGGTTTTTGCAAAAGCACAACCGACGGCTACTCGTCTCTGTTGTTTTGGGTACCCAAACTAATACGAGTACTTCAGGGAGGCGTAGGCCCAATTGAGGTCCTTTTGACCTCAATCCGCCTAATTGGTGACGGCCTCGAAGGGGCTGCGGTTCCGCTATCCTTCCCTTCCCATCCCTTCCTTCCACCTCTTCCCAGTCCCTGGGTATAAGCGAGAGCTTGCAAACCGGGGACGGAAGTTGTAATCCTGCGGCGAGAGCCGAAACGCCTGTCCAAAAACTTACCAATCAGATGGTTGAAAACGCAAATGAATGAGCACAGAGGCAGCTTTACACAGTGCATTTCATTGTACCAAGGAATGCGTGAACTCTTTCATGGAGAAAATTTTACCTTGTAAAGGGGCATATTGTATGATCGTCTGAGCGGGAAATAGAAACTGCTCTTATTCCATTCATTTTCTTGTACGATCTATGGGACATTCCTTTGTACAATAAAATATAGGGTTTAAAGCGGCCTTAAGATCAGACCTAAAACCTTCCAGTTAATAGAATACCCAATGATGATGATTAATGGAAGTACTTTCCAATCATATATATAGTATATATAAAGCTGCAAAACTGACCGACTGACTGACTGTCTCATCAAAACTCCTGGGGCATTTCTAAACGAGCTAGGTGGGTGAAATTTTCAGGATATATTTTGAATAATGTGTCGAGTTGGGAAAAAATCGAAAAAGTTAAAAAAGTAGATTAGTTTTCATTAAAAAAAACATGCAGTCCATGTAGAAGTTTGGAAGAGAAAAATTGAATATGAAAATTAGTATATTAAAAATCTCGATTCCGATCGAATTTATGTAGTGAAATTCTTCATGTGAGCTCTAATTAAGTATGCTGTACTGAAATGAAATATCTAACGTGGAAGAGCGTCTTATATGCCGTCAAATGAGGTTATGATGATCTTCCAGTGGTTCCACGTTCGTTTCGGTATACTGATTATAGTATTTTGAAAAGTCGTTAATAACCGGATGACATACAATATAAGTGTGTACTAGAACTGTGATACCTCATAGGGCGCGTATTTCATTTTCGAGAATAATACTTTTCTTTGCTTGCAAGTAGCACGCAGACCTGAGAGCTTTCATTGTTTTTTGTCCTTATTTAAAGAGTATCATCATATAACACTTATAAGGGTAGTATAAGGGTGATTAGGATGCTTCGACGACTAAGGTCATTTGCACCACGTCAACCTAACATCACCATGTCAAGTTATTTAAAATAAATAATTAAATAGACAAATAAAAGCAACACAACTCACATTAAAATGGGCGTGAGATAAAAAACACCAAATAATGGTTGGTCACAAACAGTTAAAAAACCCAGACTCTTTTAAAAATAACATTATCCGACAGACAAAATCAGGATCGTCTCCTAGATATAACACTTCCCCCCCTGCTTGCAAATTGCAAGCACCCATTTACTTGTTTGTTTTAATTCTCTCATTGTTGTAGTTCATTCATATTAAAGACAGGACTTTCCATTCATTTGTTGGGATACTCACGAGGATGACATTTTGTTTGCCGCTTCATACCTGTCAACTGCAATGGCGTCATTTGGCTTGTAATTTCACCGTCTCGCGGGTCTCAGCGTCATATTGTCCTACCCGTCGGTTTCCAGCATCTGTCTTTTATTCTTCAACGAGCCCCATATACTCACCCGTTGGCGTCGGAACTGATTACGCTTTGAGGAAGCACCGCGTGACCCATCGACGGCAAATACTGCACACTCTTGGGCGTTTTAATTATCTTTACACCCGGGCGAGTGCCACCCTAGAATCGCGGTCGTTTTCTGCAAGGCAGTTACATTAATGCCCTTGCCTTTGAGATTCGTGTAACGATTCCGCGGAATGCGCTTAATTGCTATATGTGTATGTGCAAGTGAGAGAGATATAGGTGGCGTCGGTTTAAGCGACGTTGCTTTGCTGCTCTCGGCATCAATCTGCCTACAAGTACGTTTGTGCATGTGCCTTAAGTGCTAGGTTTCCTGCCCTTTGTATATAATCTTTGATTGCTGTGTCTCATACGTGGTCCCTTGGAGTTCTAAAGGGTTCCTTCTCGTTAGGATGGCTCTTCATGCATGTTATAACTGAGGGAAATGATACATGACCTACCACCCAAACGATGGCGTAAACTTCCTTTTTTGGAAATATATCTCTTAAATTAATTGACGCCCTCCCCTAGAATAAGTTCAATGTTTCTTTTTACACCCCGAAAATCTTGGGCAAATTATTATTCAACTCGAAGGACGAAGTGACGCGGATAAACAGGAATGGTGTACATAGGTTAAAGTGTACCTCTCCCAATTGTACTTCTCAATATATTGGCCAAAGTGGTCGAACGATCAATATTAGGGCTCGGGAACACAAAACGTGCTGGTTGAAGGGAGTGTCTTCAACAACCAATCTTTCATCATCGTTTGCGGAACATTTTATCGAGGAGGAACACGAAAGTGATGTGGCCACCAACAGAAATGTGAGACTTCTCGATGAATGTGTTTTTCCTTCCTATTCCCCTCAATTATCTATACCATTCCCCCCTGCCACCTCCTCCCATTGACCGAACATGACCGTGACGCAAGTCCCTGACGTCAATTAACCACTTCACTTCTTCCTCACCCTCCCCGTCTCTTCTCTATATATTGACTGCAATGATGTAAATGTACCTTGATGATGATTGCTGTGCAGTCGAAACCTGGGTCGGCAATAAACTTTTAAGTGTGGAGTATACCAAGATATTTTTTATCAAGTCTGTGACAACTATACGTTAACGTGACGTGTATCGGTTAGCATCTCAAACAAGAAAATCGATGTTTTGTTCTGTCACGTTAAACGGATAGTGTTTATTTTCCCTCGATTCATCTCACTAAATTCACCTTTATTTTATATCTTTCTGAATGTTTTAAAATTCCTCTGAAGATAGTATTGCAAATCTGTTTCAACTCATTACTCTAATTATTATCTGTCGTTTTCCATTTTCTACTTTTTTCATCATGCTAAAAAATCAACAGTAAGTGATGAACATAAATACATGGTTTTCAATTTTGGCTTAAATCACTTAATTTCATTATATTTTTCGGATTTCCTTACATTCGTCCTCAGAGTTCTCACGAAATATAGTCCGCAAAAATGTCATCGGAGCATCCAAAAAATGGTCCCATGCTAATAAATTATTTTGTGAAATTGCGGTTCTTTATTCGCTATTTACAATATAATCTCTTTTTTTCATCCCACTAACTATCCAAAGATCCTTACCCTGCATTAGTGGCATAATTGGCGGCATCAGTCTCTCTGTGTTAATTATATTTTTCCGCGAATCCGTGTTTGCGTTTGTAGTTCATGGAAAGCCGTCGCAGGCGAGCGGAAATGAAAAATCATTGGGGTAGCCGGAGCAGCGGCGGGGAGAGAACGGTTTTCCTCCGGGGAGGCAATTTTTCTCCGTGACCCGGATGACTTCTTTTTCGATCCGGAGCGTCCAATTTGCGCGAGCGACTGGATCGGACGCAGAGGGGAGTTGATTAGTCGCCGAGGGGTCGCAGCTTTGAGGGCTCCGGGAGCATTGGAAGTATGTATTTGCATGTGCCTGCCAAGGAGAATGAGCAGTTACTCAGGAGAATGGTGAAGTTTAGATGCGAGCGCAGTAGCGGTTCAGGTCAGGTCACGTGGAATTTGGAACACTTCTAAGAT
Source organism: Ceriagrion tenellum (assembly GCA_963169105.1). Lineage (NCBI taxonomy): Eukaryota > Metazoa > Arthropoda > Insecta > Odonata > Coenagrionidae > Ceriagrion > Ceriagrion tenellum. Next base: position 80,822,744 of record OY720640.1, read on the forward strand.
TGACCTGGCTTGAATTTTTATTCCTTATTTTTTAATGTTCGAAACCCCTTATTTCATCACTTCACGTCTGCCACCTCGTCAATGCTAGTGAAACTGTGGAGAATTGTGTCATTTCTCGCGACCGTTATGTTTAAAATGTCTGTGGAAAATTTTCGTTTTTGTAAATGAGCTCAAGGTCTCTTTTCCTGGGTTACTAGTCACATGGACGAATACATGATGCTTATATTAAGAGATTTCATAGCTTATTCTTATTCTACATCTACATCAAGATACTACCCTCCGAGCCGCCGCATGGGCGTGTGGAAGAGGGTGTTAGGACAACACCCGTGTAAATATATAAGGGATACATTTTTGGGAGGTGAAATCGTGGCGTGTGTTTTGGGAGTGTATTAAGGGGAGCTCAGTTTTTATTGTGGTCGCTTATTTTGCGCGGGAAGAACGAGTTTTTGTACCTTTCTGTTCGGAAATTTTCTCTCTTATTTTTTTAATCGCTTCTGTCGGATCTAGAGTTGTTGTGAGGCGTCATGATACTATTCTCTTTGTCGCGCTGACACACACCAGTTCTGAATTTCTCAAGCAAGCTAAGCCTAGTGTGTAGCCTCCGAGTCTCCAGGGGCTGCCATCTAAATCCCCCTTAACGTTGCGAATCAGTACATGTTCGCTCGTAGCAGTTTTTAACGGAGGTAAAACACTGTTTAGGTAGGTTTAATTGAAGTGAGTGAAATTTCTCTACGCTTAAACGTTTGCCGGGCCGCGTCTTCAGTTAGTATTTCTTTCTTAGTATCTGCATACGTCCTTAATTCCGTCTTTAAAGTATATTCTCTTTCCTCACCTTCATCGCTAACGCAACATCCGCTCGTCTATCACGGGCTGAAGTATTTCTTCGCCGCTCATACCTCTTTCATGCTTTTACTTGCCCTTACCTATTTTCATTCGGAAATTTTCTTTCCTTAACAGCCATAACCAGAAATTTGGACGTACATTTAAGCACTGTTCAAAGACCTACCCAGCGGCTTTTAGAATATGTACTCCTAAAACATTCCATGGTGGAGGCAGTGACTGGTCATGATGCTGTGACGTCTTTAGAGTGTCTGGATCGGTACGAACGTTCAACCACAATCCTACACCGTTAGGTCGCGTTTGACTAGCATGCGAGGGAGGATGCGATCTGTCGCAGGCTTCGGTTCATTCAAACCTTATCTCGGCTTGAGAAATGTCCCGTCTCAGCCGGGTGACAAGGTTAATGTTCGGAGCAGATAACGGAGTTAAACGCCGGAGGAATGGGGAGAGGGTAGGGAGAGTCGCCGGCAGGAGGGGCTTAAGATTGGCGCGGTCATGAATGATGGAGCGGATCAAGGCGCCTGGATGGCATTTGGTGAATCGGGTGTGACACCAAGCGACCAACCACCTTGGGATTCGCCCACGCTGCCCGACTCACGCCCTTCTCGGAGCGCCGTGAAGAGTGCAATCGCATTTCGTGACCGAGTTTTTATCGCATGTTTTATAGGTTACCTCCCTGTTTACTGGCAGATTGTGCTGCTGCGCCCTGTGCTATTTTTATCTTTTGAGCGTTTGCTCGGCCGGATCTGGTTTTATTGGTTCACTGGTGTGAAAACCAGGGGTGTAGCGTATTGGCTAACGAAGAGTGGACGCTTTTCTTAGGTACCAGTGCGAGGAGATGCGTGTGATATTGAATAAAAGTGTATTTTTCGAGGCATATCATAATAGTCATTCATGTGAGGCTGTTTTGTTTTAGTAAGCTGGTTTTATTTTTAGTTTTTATCTTTTATCAGGCTTTGATATCGCTGGATGTGTAGACAGAGAATACCGTCCGGCGTTATCAGAGATAACTAAGTTACTCAGATGTCCCTTATCAGACTAATTGACTGGCGTGCTTAGCGTAAATATATACGAACACGCCAGGTGTAATTTCAGTAAGGAACAATTTAGCCAATGAAGGTGGTTCATCATTCATTGGCCGTTTAACGGTAGGATTGATTGACTGCAGCCCTCCACCCTTCCCTATCTAATGCCAGTTCCTTTACCTCGTGCTCTCCCTTCCTATGTACTTTCCTCTTAATTTGGTCCATGAACTTACTCCTGGGTGTTCCTCTGGGGGCTTTTCCCACTATTGTGCCTTCAATTATGTTCTTCACAAATCCATTGTGTCTCAGGGTGTGTCCAATCCATCTTGTTCTTCATTTCTGTGGTTTTGGTAAAGGGGTCTATGGTACGTTAATCCCCTTGGATTATGGCTAGTAACTGTGCGGGAAAAGGAAATAATATCAATGGGATCAGATTGCTGGGTGTCTGTGTTATGGATATGAAAGACTTCATCTAGAGGTTGTGGATCTCTGTTATCCAACTATTGAAGAGAAAAATTGCCAGTATATTTCCAAGCACTCTGGCGTTTCCATGAATGAAGACGTTGGTGTTGGAGAGGCGGTCATATTTGCTCAATCATTACACATCAGCGGACTACTAAGTTTTGCGTGGCGATTTAATTACCAGTGGAATGGAACGTTAAATATCGGCCGCCTGAATTATCGGCAAATACGGAGGATATTTTTCAAAGCTGACGCGTACACCGCACGTCTAGTAGAAAAAAAATATTGTGTAAAAATATAGTAGAAAAAAAATAAAAAGAAAAAAAAAAGTTGTTTATCAATTCTTCACTGCTGTCGCGTCTCTTTTCTCATATTAGACATATGTTTATGGTTTCGGTCTAAAGAATTCCAAGTTTTATGAAGGGCAGACTACTTTTACTGCCTGTGACTCCCTCTAATGTCCTTGACTCAATCATCTTAGTAGACGAGGGGATAATTTATCCACACGGCGTCGTTAAGTAATTTAAAAATGTTTATTTGGGCCTTAGCTTCACGCAATGGTCGCAGGATATCATCGTCGATCGTTAAAACTTTGAAATAATTAAGCGTTCTTAAATGGCCGTTCAGCGAAAAGTGCCTAAGTTTATGGTTACATAAATCGACATGTATATTCTTCATGCTACTCGCGATTTGCATGTTATAGGTCCAAAATGATACTTACTCATATCAGTTGTTCGTCGCACTGCATATTATTTGTTTTGTCATTGCCTCCCTATTTTTAAAGGTGGGTGACAACTGGGGTCATGTCGACCACAAAAAATTCATTGAGTTAGCAATAGAAAATTAAATTAATTATTCCGGGACCACTGTGTCCCTTAGGAAAATATATGACTGTACATATCATTAGAGTCAAACAAATATTACAATAGCAAGATATACATGATGTATTAATATCGCAGAATCCAATCCGTAGTATTTAACATAACGGCAAAATGATAAAAATACCTAAAAATTCACCAGATTTTGTACTGTGTAGCAGCACATTATTTAGTTCACTTGCGATATTTAGTTCACTTGAAGTAATATCTCATGATGATAAAAGATCGTAGGCTTTCCCGGCGAATAATATTAGTGAAATATTTTCTGGTTTGGCACCGGGTAAGGTTATTAAAGGCCTGTCTTAGCCCTGATGACGATGAAGTTTCTCGTCGAAACGTTGGCCTTAATAGCCTTCCCGGTGCCAAACCCGAGAAGATTTTGCTATTATCTCATGATATTTCCTTTTGGATTTACTTTCATTTTTAGATTTTTTTCCGTCTTCTGACAATTGATGCCATACTATGCTGTTGTTGCTACTATAGTTGGCTGTTAATGGAAGGATCATATCTGAGAAAAAGTTTTGGAGGGCAACTCGTTATCAGCATTGGTCTATTATTTACGAAAGGCACCAAGGGGTCTTCATTTTAACTTCCCATCCAATGGATGGAGAGCTGCGCTTGACATGTTCTCCACTCAGTACCCTTTAGAAGTTTGGGATCCCCCAGAAAAATTATCCAACATATGCTGAGACTCTATTCTTGGCCTTCTGATGAGAACTCAAGCTACTTCAGTCTAAGACAGTAACTCAAGCTACCTCACGTGCCCGTTCTCCTTATCCCACTCTTCATATCACTTTGTTCATCATTACGTCGTTCTCATGAATATCCGTTTACAGTCAGATAACCTCTTGGCCGAGCGGCGCATCTTGTTTTGCTCCATAACTTTTTATGCGTCTCCGTCAATTAGTGAAGTGCCCATCGTCTTATCGGATAATAGGTCATGGTAATTTGCGATAAACCTGCCCTTCTTGGGTTTAAATTATCTTGCCGAATTTTAATGCGTCGTTCAACGACTCGGGTTGGTTCCCCGAAATAACTCCGCTAAACATCCGAGGACAATTAATGGATTGCTTCAGCTGGTAACCCGAGTTCTGAAATATTTTGCGATTTGCATTATATCATGTAGAGGGCTTTTTGAAGAACGTTCACCAAAGTGACTTGTGGGAAAGATAGGCGTAAATATGGAAGATTTTAGTGAATTTTGTCAATCAAAATCTGTTATAACCTGCAAAATTTGACATCTCTTTTCTATTCAATGTCAAAAATTAGACGCGAGTGAGAGAATGGTTGTTAGAGTTAATTGATGTGTGCAATAGAACGTCATAGATTTGCTGAATTCTTTTTGAAATCTAAAATTAATGCAGCTGGTGTCTTTTATTATTAAGTTTGTTTACCGTTTGAGGAAGATTAAAAATGGTATTGAATAAAAATCCTGAAGATTTTGCAGGAACAAGCCTCTATCTACAGCTCAATTTCTCTCTACACCTCTAGATACTTTCTACCTCTATCCATTTCGTCCACAAAACCAATAATTTTCCTTTGTCTTCCCCGGTTCTGACATTCCCCTGACATCTTCCCCTCTATCACAGATGTAAGTAACTTTTCCCTCATCGCCTTTTCCTTCTCGTCCTCCGCCTAATATCCTCCATAAATTTCCAATCCTCAGCCACCGTACCAGATAACTTCCTCATGCGATACGGTTTTGATTTTTTAGTCCAAAATACGCGGTCGACAGTCACATATGTATGTGCATTTCTCGCATCAATATCGATGGAATATAAAGCTTTCCGGCGAATAAGCTGGAGAGAATACTCCAAATCCTGATCATTCACATTACCAATTCTCTTTTCGATATCATTTTGTGCTGTTTATCACCCATCTTAACCTCTCTTTCTTTCACGTATATGCCGTTACGACGGCTATTCGACAGTAGGTGAAGTAACCTCAAATCCGACACGTCATCCTGTGGAGTCGCAGATATGAATATATTAAGGGCGGTAGATGAATCAGCGGAATTTCTCGAAGAAAAAAATACTACCGTCATCTGTTTTTTTAAACCACGACTACCGTCCGTGATGAATTATTCTGTCGATTGGCCGTCAACCAATTGTCTCATGACGTGAAGGTTTCCTACTGGAATTCTCCTTTGATATTCATCTTCATTTCTATCCACCGTTTGACAGTATGACTAAAGAAATGTGTTCAGATGAGAAGTTGACGGGCTGTCGAGGAAGCTCCGTGCTTCAGGTATAAACATTTATGCATCGGCTGTCTTAATGCTAATGAGGCGATTTTTTTATTTGAAGCGTAAAACCGTTAAGTAACTGCTATCGAACGCATGAACTTTACAAGGAAGAATTGTACGGAAATACTATATTCATTTCCGCTTTGGTTTAAACATCAGGTGTAGATGATCGTCTCATAGTGTGTGTGAGCACCAGATATAAATTTTTTCGGTTTTATTGAATGAAACCAATCAATGATTCGTCATAAGTTAAGTAATTAGCGTATTTCATTGTCGGAATCTGTGATTTTTTTAAGTTTGTCTGAAAATATCGCTAGCATTGCTTCTTTCATCATACTTGCAGGAACATATCTTTTTTGTTTAATTTGTATAGGTGGCCACATTTTTTTGCAAGGTGTCATTCATTTCATTCAATTACATCGCTGTTGTGTTTCCTGCATAATTCTGGTTACATGGTTCCTACCCAATTCATTCCGTTGATACTTACGAATTGTTCGAATGTGAAACGTGACTATTCTTCGGAGAAAGTTCTCATTTAGCATCTTGCGTATAAGAGTATATCCCAAATAATAAGGTAGTTGAAATTTAACAATTTATTTTGGGAAGAAATGAAAAGTTAGTGCTTTTCACAATAATAATATTCTTACCGAGGACACTATTACAGATTCGTCGGTCACGTGATTCCCTTCCCCAAGCGACACTGGACGTGTTCACAAAGTGACTGTATTTCCATCAACTGCTCTATTGTCTTGGATGCAAACTGTTAATTTTAATTTATCCTCGGATCTTCTCATCTTCAGTAGTTACCTATTAATATGAGTATTTTGACTCTTTCAATTAAAGGCAAACTGCGGCAATGTTTCTTTTTAATGCCCATTCAGGCCTACCTTGACAATAGGATAAAACTACTGAGTACTTGTATTACGTCTTTCCCATTGCTGGGATTTGTGTATAGGAGGGCTTCCTTCCTTCAAATTATTCGTCTACGGCGTTTCCTTACGCTTAAATACGACTTTTCATATTTGCACCGCAGTTACATGAATGATGAACGAGATATTTGCGGAACTATTCACCGTTTTTCGTCTGGGTGAGTTGTCCCATTGCCTTCTACGTTTCGAGTTCCGACTCGGCCCTCGTCATTAGGGAAGCTGATCGTCAGAGAAACGTCGGAGAAAATGGAACAACTCATCCGGACGCAAACCCGAGAATGCTTCATTCAACTGATTCGCCGGGAAAGCACCGGGTCTTTCATCGAGATAGTTACCCCCCTCTCCCGGAAGCTTATGCGACCATCGCTTGATTGAGGTGATAAATACTAGAACGATGATTAAGTCCAGTTTCACTCTCCGGTGTTCATCGGTATCCTCTTCCTTGTTATGTGATCGGACGAAATATCTCCCTTGCGTGTTCATTTGGACCATCTTCGGACCCCTGTGGTGGACCGGACTCAATTTGCCGAGCCCCTTTATGCCGCAACGGCTTAGTTGCGGAAATGGTTTTTGCCTCCCTCACGTGACCGTATGACCACTTTTTTTATTAATGCAGTAATTTACCAGCACAATAAATATACTATAGCGACATTAATTTATTTTAACAATTTTATTACTTAGGTATCACGCTAGAGGAAAACAGGCATAGTATTAAAGACATATGGAAGAGAATAGTGCTAGATGAGGAGGCGTTTAGTAATAGAAGAGATTTGATGACGGGGACATTGGGTAAGGATGTGAAGAGGCTGGTGGAGAGCTTGATATGGATCGTAGCGTTGTATGGGGCAGAAACGTGGACCCTCGGAAAGGAGGACGTACCCCTGTGGTGGAGCGGACTCAATTTGTCGAGCCGCTTGACGCCGCAACGGCTGAGGTGCGGAAATGGTTTTTGCCTCCCTCACATGTGTGTTTATACATTTTCACCCACACACGTTATTAACGGATGAATGGATGTTCGGAGTGGTCCCTCCCTTCCCTTCAGCGCTCGCCAATATTGGTTCAGAGAGGAGAGTGGAAGAGGGGTGGGATAAACTAGTATATGGATGGATAAGTAGAGCGTGGAAGATAACACAAGGATGAGCATCTGTGGAGAGAGGGGAAGTGAGTGTGTGGCCATGTAAGACGGAGACGGGATGGGATGCTGTGGCGCCGTGGCGCTTATGGGGTGTGGTTCCCCCTGGGGTGCCGAATATTCCTCCCTCTTTGCGCCTCCCCCTCCTTGCGGGGTGCGTCTCAATTAGGCCAGCGTCTCCTCTCACCGTTCGCTTTTAATCTTTTCCGTGCGATGGCTCCGTTACTCCAATGCCCCATCCTCCCCCCCTCTGAGTGCTAAACCCTACTCTCGCCCTTTCTCAACTTCCCTTTTATCCCCTCCCCCCCCGTCCTCCCCGCGTAATGTGATTAACCGACCCGATGGCCAAACTTCGTCTCCTCACCCTCCCGCTCCTTGGAGTCTGCTTCCACACCTCGGCGTTCGTCTTTTAATCAGGGCGGCGCCTCCCGATGACGCTTCCCCGCGTACCCGAAGCCGCCTCATCTCTGTATCCCCCGGCGTGTTTGGTTCCCAGCCTCTTCGGCACGCGCATGATCACGCACCCATCGTCGACTGGTAGAAATTACTGCCTCATTCCGCCCGTTGTTCGTCCACCTTGAAATTCTTCCTCCGCGAAAGAAAACTTCGTACAGACCTTTTAGGTTGTTCGGTTCATTTCTGACAGATTTTTGTTAGCTTACATATAAAAGTCTTCGGTTAGGTAATCTCACAATCGTGCTAATATTCACAGATATGCCTTTGATTTTCCTTTTTCCCACCGAATATCCAAAATGTTATCCGTTTCCAAACTATTTTTTTTACGATTACTTTACGATTTTACGACTCTTAAGAATGTGATAGAGGGAAGCATGTTGGGCAAGCGGATAAGAGGAAGGAAGAGAATGGGTTTCATGGACAGAATGAAGAAGGGTAGATCGTATGCTGAGGCGAAAAAGGATATTCTAGAGCGCGATACGCCCCTGAAAAAGTAGAAAAATGGGAAAGAGTAGAACACCTGAAAGTGTAGAACACCGGAAATTGTAGAAAAGTTAAACTTATTTTAACCTGTAGAACACTTTTTCAAAAAAGTTGAAGATTTTGAAAATTTATCCCATAACTCCCCGGCAAGGTTGAACACTTAAGATACATCCTTCCTGGCATTATCCCTGTTGCCACATGGCTGGACATCGGTAGGCTTGGTAAATATTGTAGATTGAATAGTTTTGTTTGTTTTGAGGGAAGGTTTTTATATCCATGTATTTTATTCAAGTTATCAGTTGCTTAGAGAACGATTAGTTAACCGTAGATGTGCTTCATACACGTTATAGCTGTGTTTACTATGTTTTAAATTAATTTTTAATTGCTTGGGCGTATGGCTGTGGTTTCAAGACACTGGTCATGAAGAAAGAAGGGAACTGGGAATATGAGTTGGAAGAGTGCGAGTAATGTGACATATTTTCACTTCTCTATTCTCGCTCTAGCAATTGATGGTGCATGAGAAGGAATTTTTGAGCATATCGGCTCGAGTGTATCTTTCTTGTTTTGTACCTTCTATCACATATACAGGTTCTGCCATAAATATGTATCGAAAGATTAAAATAATATCCTTCCTGTAGCTATGAAAGAATGACGTCAACTTAATTTACTTTAATCATATGAGATTAGCACGTGCCTTTAAATATCTTTACTTAGATTGGTACTGTAATAACATGCCCCGGAGAGTCCCAGGCAAGCATCAGGTATCACTGCTGCCATAACGGCTTTAGAGACGGAAGGGGTTGTGCAGTTTTGTTCCCATGTCCGACGACTTTATGTTTGTTATTTCTTTATTACGGTATTCTTCTGATAAAGGTAGATTTAAATGGAGTTGAGTAAATATTATTTTGCTTTTACTGGTGCAGGGCCCTATCTACAAATTATATTTCTTTCTTCATATCCGTGGCTAAAGAGGCATTTTCAAGAGGGAGAGAATTGATGAGGGGGGTCTGAGTGGAGACAAAAAGAAAAGGCTGGCTAAAACGTCAATATGAGCGTGGTGCTGGATGGGTCGGAGACTTGTTCTTTGCGATTGGAGGATGTGCGTAAGAGGAGGGAATAGGATAGGAATTCTGAATGTTTTAAGAACAGAGAGACGATATGAGGAATGTAAGAGAGAATCAAGATCACGTGTAGGAGGGAAAGAGAACGATATGCCAGAAATTAGGGCGTCAGAATTAGCTCTGCCTGAAAGCCTACCAGTCAGCTGGTAGAGCGCTGAAATGAAATACTGGATTCCCAGACACGTCCTATCGTACTTCACCCCGTCTGTAAAACCTATTCTGGGTCTTCCTCTTCCCAGCTTACCCCTAATCCTTCCCTCTCTCTCACAGCTCTAGTGGCTCTTCTGTCAGTCCCCCCGTCAGCTGTTTTATACTCTCTTGATTCGCTCGTAGCCGTTTGTGTTGCCCGTAGCAATTGGCAAAGTACGATCGTTACATAAGGGGTTTTATAGGATTGAGTTCGGAAGATCCTCCATTCCGCGCGCACAGCTCACTGAATCCTTCCAGAATCACCCGTCCCAGTTTTGCGAGTTGACGTAGGTTTCAAGGTTCGGATGGCTGAGGCTCGACTGCGCGGCAGTCGTGGCTCCGCTAACTGCCAGGTAACGCCCTGAATGTGACAACGCGTTCGGTACGGGTTTGGGAGGGGGGAGTGTAGAATTAGAGCGACGGAGCGGAGCGCTAACTGCGTGCTTCCGTTAAATTAACCTCGGTTTCTGACGGGTGACAGTGAGCCCTTTTTTCATTTCGGGAGGTGATAGGGGGGGAAGAGAGCGACATTGCGAGCTCGGAACTTCGTGTACCCCAACAGCGTTCGTGGAAGCATTAAATTGTAATTGGACGAGGAATTCAGGGAATAGTGAATTGAGGCTTAGGAATTTTTGTTGATAGAACACATACCTGCCTCCCTGTCACCCTGTTGCTATTCGGAGTAGGCTTAAGGTGGTTGAAGCGAAAGTCGTCGATTTACAGATTTTCGTGAATCTTTGCTACGGTTGTACATATTGGTGGTTTTTTTAAAAGTATTCTACCGGTTAAGTTAAGTTTTGCTGAATGTCAGAGAATCTCCTCCCGGTTTTCAACATTTTCAGGGTCCTATCTCGTTCTAGTTATCCTTTTTCTCCTCAGCATACGATCTACTCTTCTTCATCCTGTCCATGAAACCTATTCTCTTTCTTCCTCTTCCTTGCTGGCCCAACATCCTTCCCACGATCGCATTCTTGAGCAACCATCGCCCCTTATTACATCCTAAAGCCACCTACTCTTCCAATCTCGAATGTATTTCGGCATCTATCCCGCATTTCGAAATTATTCGGATTCATTTGCACAGATTATTAGGACATCAGAATAAGTACTGTCCGTTAACGTACCAATCAGGTGGTAGAATATTGAAATGGGTGAAGTGTGCAGATTTTCTCCTAACTACGGAAATGTACGTTTGGTGTCAGTTACTTAATCGGATACTTCCTAATAAAAGTACTCTTGTAATTATTTCCTGCATAATGCCCAATATGTAGCGTATATAACCTCTATAACATGCATACATTCCTTCATTTTCACTCTCCTTCTCCTAAGTCTGTAGTTTCCGCAAATGGAGCCTGTGTATTGTTAATCTTTAAGTGTTCAGTGTTTGCTCTGTTTACTTAATTAAGTGGTCTGAAATATGTTTAATTGGTCATGGCCATTAGCTTTAAAGCAACTCCAAGAAGTGCTTATTAAAGCTTCTAATATGATTCGACCAAGTCAAATTCAAACTAATTTATAATTCTTTTCATAGAGCTTGGAAAGTCTTGTTGTTTCTGTCCTGGGTTTACTATTCCATACGTGTAACCTATTATGTCCATAGCTAGTATGGATTAGAAAAAAATTTCAAAGCTCTTGTGGTGGAAAGTGTATTCGGTGCATTTATGACTGAGATCCTCGTGTATCGCGTGATCTCACGACGTTCCCAGCCGCGGAAAACTCACGCGATGGTGAGGAATGATTGAAATAGCTGTGGCAATTCCCACCTTTGACTTTTATTATCCACTTTGAGATAATTTCATTGAGCGCGCACATCACCTAATTCCGTTTCAATAAATATGAAAATGCCTTTCGCTACGGTCGACTTTCACGGATGCTAGGGCTCAAAGTTAGTGCCTGCGAGATCCACCCGCAATCGGGAAGGAAATTTACTAAATTTGGATGGACAAAAGGGGCCGAGTGTTGTGGACTGGCGCGTGTCTGATTCATTCCACGCGCCACGCCCGAGAAACGAGAAATGGTATTATTAGTTCCCTTGTTTAGGGGCCCATTGTGTTTGGGTCTTCACCCATGAATAGTTGCTCGAGTCTCATTAATGATCTTCCTCGTAGAGTCGCCGGAGACCTGCCAGGAATTCGTCTGTTAAAGGATGGAATTGCCATCTCAAACGTATTCAAAAGTTATTTGTATTTCCTTTTTAATGCGTTCATTCGTCTTGCGTTAACAGTTATTTAATGCGACCGTTTGTAGGCATTTAATTCTTTCGGGGACCGTATTTGGGGTGTTTACGTTATTGTTAAAGTTGAACTCATTTTCCGTTCAGGCCCTTCAATGTTTTTCTCCTAAAATGACGATCATTTCTCAGCCCTGAGACTACTCAGAAATATTCCCCGACTGAGAAGAGAAATGTTTCAAATAGCTTAACTCTTTCCGAGAAAATCAAGTTGTTAACTGTCGCTGAATTAGGGCGAAGAAATGTTTTCGGACGCTTTCATTAGCACCCCCGAATGTCCCCCCCCCCGTTTCTTTTGATAATCTTTTAAGGTTTTAATTTCAGAGGTTATGTACACATTCGCGCTCGGCTTACTGTTCCTCCTCCCAGAGACGTCACCGCTCTCGCCCTTTCGTTCCGGTTATTTCCCATGGATAAACCCGCCTTTTATTGTAATACTCATTCCCTTAGATACGCCGAATGGGACCCTTAAATGTACGTTAATTCCGTCGTCAAATCCGAGCCTTTTATATCGCCTGTTTGACGCTCCTAAAATGGGTCGTGAGTTCTGTCCCTTCGCAATTTCGGACGATTTCGCACCCCTTTGAGGAATGTCTTAACTTATCGTCTAACTATCTTCCTATCCTCATCCTGTGTAAATGGGAGAAGGGTACTGAGTCGGGATTCTTTTGAATGGTGGCAGCTTTTGCTCAAAGCCTCGAGAAGAATTCCTCGCGGCTGGTGATATGGTTTCCCTGAGATTCCTCACTGCTTAGGGATATTCGAATTTCAGTATCGCGTTCATTCAGAGTATTATTTCTTGAGGGTTGGTATTTTTGGATTTCGTATTTTGGAGGAGGATGGTTGTAGTGGTAGGGACGCAAGATGTGTAATTGCCATGGCAGAAGAAGCATTTTCAAAGAGGGAATTATTGAGAGGGTGGGGTCTGAGGAGAGACGTCAAGAATAGGGTGGTGAAAACTATAATGTGGAGCGTGGCGCTGTAAGGGTCGGAGACTTGGTCGTTGCGAAGGGAGAATGCACGTAGACTTGAGGCATTTGAGATGTGAGTGTAGAGAAGGATTCAGAGGGTGAGCTGGGTGGCGAGAAGAACGAAGGAGGAAGTATTAGAGGCGATCGGGTTAATGTGGTGGCTAGAGTACTGGCTAACCTCACGGGAGGCCACGGTTCGAATCCATGCAGAGGAGGATGTTTTTCAGAGGAAACCTGATCCCTATTTGAGTGTCTTGTGGAGGGCACTTCAAGTACAGTACTTCGTCTGTCGGATGAGACGTTAAACCGTGTCCACTTGGCGCCTTTCGTTAAGAACGGGCTAATGCCGACGCCGGGTTTCCATACACCCTTCCTCCCTTACCTATCCCCTATGGCGCAAATGACCTTAGCTGTCGGCCGCCTCCCCAAAATCCAATCCAATCCAGGAAGTATTAAATGTGGTTAAGTAGGAGAGGAAGCTGTTAGCGGAGGTTTGGAGGAGACAGGAGAGATGAATAGAGTACGTTTTGAAGAGTGAGGCAAAATTGCAGCCACTTCGGCTTACCCCTTCTGTCTTCTGTATACCATAGTCGCCAATAACCATCTGATTTATTTATTCCTGTTTCTAATTACCGTATGTACATCTTTTTGTACTCCACTAATTGCTAGTATATCTTCTTTTTACTATCTGAGCATTAGTTCCTCCCCATCCTTCTCTAAACTCACATTTTAAACTCTTCTAGTCTACTCTCATTGACTCTTATTTTTGCCCAGGTTTGAGCAAAGTGCCGCTCTTCCTGTCAGACTATCTCCTTCTACATTTAATATACACGTTAATTAATGGTAGCCTAATTACGTCACTCTCAATTTTAAAGGCATATTTTTCCTTCCTCGATAACTCCGGGGTCAGATACTATGAAGATACCTATGAAGTTGGTAAATTTTTCCACTTGCTCTCGATCCCTTAATGTTTCAGCGCTATACTACACTCCGTATCAAACTACATTCTTTTCTGGAGCCTTAGTTCTGTAACTTTGATTACGTTTTGAATTTAGCATTTAATTCGGCACGATGCATTGCTGATTGCATGATTTCCTGACGCATGATATTGCGTGCTATCACGATCAGAGGAATCTCCCAATCCGATATGTATACCCATGTATCGCCAAGTTGTATTTGTCCTTAAGCCTTACGGTTCAAGATCGCAGTGCGAGATTTCTTGAAATTGAGTGTCATGTATCGCTCTTGACACATCAAAATGTTGCCTACCTCTGCTTTTCCTCGTGCGGCAGCATTAAGAGAGGCATATGGTGCCAAGGGTGACTGGGTGGATGTGTTGACGATCTCTTAATGGTCGGGTTAATCTCCTTCGCGGTGCGTTTCTCGTGTGTTGTACTCACGCGACGGTTTGAATACTTTCTATATCTCTCTTTTTCCCTCTATGTAATCTCTTTCACTCTCTTACTGCCTTTCATTCCTCCAATCATTCTGGTCCCGTCTCCACCCCGTACACTCCAATTAAAAAGGACGAACGTGTTTCTTTTTTTTTCTTCCTCAGTCGCGCGACTCTTTAATTCCGCGCTTGTGTGTGTGTGCGAGAGACGCGGTCGAAACGTAGGGGCTCATTTATATGTGCGTTTTGTTCGGAGACGTTGTGCCTCCGTGCTTTTCATCCCCATCCGGGCGCGACCTCTGCGTTGCGGTATGAAAGGGAACCTCCGGGGTAGAAACTATTTCGTTTGGGGATTCCTTCGCGTGTTTCATTCCGTTTCGTGAAACTTTTTCCTCTCCGCTCCTCTCCCTTAGGGAGGGGTTGGTTTTCTTTTAATATATATATATATTTTTTTTTCCGGCCTCATGGGGGTTTCTTTTCATGTCCAAAGTACTCCACTTTCTCTCGCCTTCTCCCCCTCTTTCACTGTGGTTTTCGAGGCGGCTTTTAAATTCCGTTTTGGCCGTTAATGCGGAGCGTCGTGTGGGCAAATGTTCGACCGGCTTACTTTCACATGCACATACTTCCTCGCTCTCCAACTTCCTCTGCGGATTTGCCTTTCACTCCCCTCCGTAGTGGATTGGGGCGGAATAGTTTGAGGAAAATGGTTAGAAATTGAATAAAAATGGTGGTGATGAGATGTATATACCTCGTTGCGTGCTATACACACTTGTCAGGCCTCATTTAGAATATGCCGCTAGTATATGGGATCCGTACGAGGAAGGTTTGATTAAAGAATTAGAGCGCGTGCAAAGGAGATCCGCTAGGTTTGTTAAAGGCCGTTCTGATAATTGTATAAGTGTTACGAGGTTAATAGAAGAACTAGGATGGGAATTACTATCAGAACGCAGGTTAAAATTTAGGTTAAACCTTTTAAGTAAATTCGAAACAGAGTTGTTCACAGATGACGTTAGATATATATTGAGAACCCCGGCGTATTATGCTAGGTTTGATCATATTAACAAGATTAGAGAGATAGATTGTCGTACCGATAGATTTAAAATGTCATTTTTCCCTCGTACTATAAGAGAGAACAATAGGCAGCGTAGCAAAGGGATAAGTAGGTGAAATATAGTTAGAGTAGTCTGTAGTGCATGATGCATGTAATAACAACCATTAATCCCTTCCTTATTATGTAGATACTAACCATCTAGCTCCATGTGACCCTATTATCCAGCATACCTCCCTTAAATATCCTACTTGCATGTCAATAGTGCATGTTTGGTGATCTTCACCCCCTGCCACACACCCTCGTGGTGGCTCGCAGGGTATCACGTAGATATAGATGTAGATACATTCCCGCTTAATCTCATGTCTATTAACTAATATTCCCTACCGATGTGACTTCGTCCTTATCTGCATTAATTATCACTCAAAGTATTCTGCCTTTGAGCGTATTTAATTTACTGTCTCTTCTCTAATTTCCAGTCTCAAAAACTTATAGTGTTGATATGGGCTGCATTTTGAGGTTTTCAGCGCGTTGTTGTTTTTAGTGACAACAGTTTCGTCTGCGTTCCAGCAGACATCTTCAGGTCGAAGTGATGATTTCAGAGAGTGGTCGGCCCTGAATAGGCCTGGCGACCTTTTACTTTTTGGCTACAATTTTTTCTCGTTGTCGTGATTGATCCGTTTGTTTGATCAGTCTCTTCCATGACCAGTGGAAAGGATATCCGTCCTCCAGGTGGAAATTCAGCGGGTGTTTAGAAGACGCCTGCTGGGACGCAGGCGACACTGTTGTCACCAAAAACAACAGCGCGGCGAAAACACCAATTTGCAGCCTATATCATCGGAGCACCGCGGAAGCCATCGCAATAACTCTTATAATGTTGATGGAAACCTGGTAGGGCGGATGTACGCTCTCCGTCGTTGCACAGATGTAATTTTCTGCCGTTCTATCTGAGAAAAGACAACGTAGTATAAATGATACCGGTATTTTACGCTTGTTACAAACGTGGAGGTAGAAACTTGCCCTTTCAAAATTATGGATGTTCTCGCATCATTCACCAAAGAATAAGAGTGCTAAAATCGAAACTGTTTATGGAAACCTTTTTGCGGGCCATTTCTCAATGTTAGTTGGATAATAAGTCTATTTTCTATAAATATGGTCACCCTTCCGATTTTGACAACTTTGAATCCCCCAGTGTGGGAGGAAACACATTTGTTTTCACAGGAGCTTTCATTAGTAGTTCAGTATTCTGCCAGCTGATTGGTAGGTTTTTAGATAGCACTCATCCTAGCATCCTAATTTCTGGCATATCGATGGGAGAACACTGGGGAAGCGTGGAAGAGCGCAGTAATTCTAGCCGAAATAGAAGAGTGAGACGATATGAGGATTTTAAGAGGGATCTAATGATTGATCAAGTATAGTAATAATAATAATAATAATAATTTGTCTTTTATTTCGAGCGAATTTAGGCCAGTACAGTCCTCTCTTACAATTAACTCAATTATGACGAACACTCGCAACCATGCCCAGGGAGGTGTAAATATCCTACCCCGGCGGGACTCGAACCCGTGACCTTCGGTTTGGCAGGCGATGATTTTTATCCGAGGACTTTACCCCGCCGCCACCGAGGCCGGCAATATAGGAGGGAAAACTGAGCAATATGCCGGAAATGAAGACATAAATATAAGTGCCAACTGTCCTAAAACGCTTAATCCTACTCAAATTATGAATAAAAGGAATTGAGTGTCCATTTTCTGCTTAGTATGCTTGCATGGTTGCTGTATTTTTCTACTCAGAAATGGGTGAGTGTTACTTTTTATCCATCTCCTTCCTCCTACCCTTTTCACCCAGAGTGCCTTTCACCACTTCGTCTCTGTTCCCTGCACAATCTCCCATCAATTCCGTTCACAACATTCCTCTTCCCCTAATTACGTACTCCGTCTACCTTGCCGGCCGCCTCAGTGACGATGTGTTTTTTCTATACATTCAAATTGCAACTGTATCATCATCGCGGTAGGTTTTTCTCAGCTATGCAAAGATCTCGCTAGCGTTCTTTCGGTTGTTTTCTCTTCGAAGTAAGTCCGCATCATCATTCCTGCGTCAGTTGTTTGTGACGCCATTTGGGAACTAATCCTTTGCCCTCACCACTCCGACCTGGACTCGATATTTAGCCGGCACAACCCGAGCCCCGGGGACTACATTAATCTGCCGTCGGGTGACATTTCGTTTTTTCGCAAGCGGCCACCCTTACGTCATTTTTTTTTCCTCTTCGTCACCGTGGCGGCAATTTTTCATCGCGGGCGATGGACAACGTAATTAAATTAAAATGTTTACATGCTCTTGCCGCCGACGTTCCGTTCGGAAGAGCCCATCCGATTGATACCTCTGCGCTGTGATGAGTCCTAATGCGCCATCTCGGGGCATTTCGCGCCACTTAGCCTTTGTGGCGCCCTTTTATCTCTCATCCTCCGCTCTCCTTTGCTGTAATTACCGGCGATGGAAGCATTCCTTTGCCGATAAACCCCTCCCTCTCTCTCTCCTTTAGTCAATCAATCAAGCTGTTCTTCCTAATGCGTATGATGGGTCCATGGGCTGTCCTGCCTATAGTTTCCTCTCCAGCGGCTCGTCTTCCCTCTTCTACGTGTAGCTATCCCTTTTCTATGGTTAAATCCCCGTCCAACTGTTCCAATCTTTACAGCCCAAGATTTCCTCTCTCCTTCTGCCTTGCTCACGATTACTTAACGTATTCCTCTTTCTCGCCGTCGTAGTACAACTGTAGTAATCTGTTTACATGTATTCCGCTCCAAAATATCTCCATTGTATTTGTCTTCAACTCATATTTAAATCACGAGAAAATACTGTGACTTTGTAACAGAGTTGTGC
Organism: Ceriagrion tenellum; assembly: GCA_963169105.1. Classification (NCBI taxonomy): domain Eukaryota; kingdom Metazoa; phylum Arthropoda; class Insecta; order Odonata; family Coenagrionidae; genus Ceriagrion; species Ceriagrion tenellum. The sequence continues at coordinate 80,841,023 of OY720640.1, forward strand.
TTTTCCGGTGCTGGAACGGTAGTTAACTAATATAAAGAGACTTTCGAATAAAATAAGTCCAAGTAACGTATATGATAGTAACGTAAGTAACGTAATGTAATGACGTAAGTGATGGGGCACGCGCAAGAGCTGATGGAGGTATCTAGTTATTACTGACAGGATGAGAATCACGGTCACTACGAGATGTTTACTTACATGTAGAAATGACGGTAGGAATACTGGAGAATCTCAGAACCTTAGATGACAACAAAAGATGAGACAAATCTCCTTAGGGCATTGGGTAGAGGATGAACATAAATTGCTGGCCATTAAGATGTGGATAGTGGGAAGGACGGAGAAGATTCGACGGGCAGAAATAAAGCCAAACAAATAAATAATCTGATGATAAGGGGGAATACGAGTCTGATGCAGATGATCATGAAGCTAAGGGAGAGGCTGGGAAAAGGAAGCTCAAACAGAGGAATGTTGAAGACCATTATTATTGGTGGAATTCTGGGAACTGGAGAAGGGAGGGAAAAGTCGTGTTTGACAGTCGTGGTATAAAGGAATATAACGAATGTGGGGAGCAGTTGATATAGAGTGTAGCTTTGCATGGGGCAGGACCGTGGACCCTCAGAGATGAGGACGGGAATAGGCTGCTTAAATTTGAGATGTGGGTGTGGACAACGATGGAGAAGGTGAGGTGGACGGAGAGGAAGACTAACGAGGAATTGCTTGAGATGGTGTGCGAGGAAAGGAAACTTCAAAATTCAAGATCGGCAGAGTAGGTGGCTGGAGGATGTAATGATGGATGGGTTGCTGAATAATATGATAGAGGGAAGGATGTTGGGCAAGCGGGGAAGGGGAAGAAAGAGAATAGGTTTCATGGACAGGATGAAGAAGGGTCGATTTTATGCTGATGAGAAATAGGATATACCAGAGCGAGATAGGCCCCTGAAAGCGTAGAAAACCGATGGAATAGCCACGAGAAAAAATACGATGAAATTGCCCCGAGAAAAATACTGCCGGGACTGGGAATCGAACCACGGACCTTTGGTTTGCCGGATCAATGCGGCAGACCACTATGCTGTTCAGACTGCAAAAGTCTGTTGGAAATTTTAGTGGATTCAAGGAAAGTAGATCTTAGGCGCTTGCGGTCTATCAAAGATGGCAGCGTAAATGATCAGAGTGCTTCAAAGAAGCCACACCCAATCGACAATATCCTTCACAAGCACTAATACCGTGCTTGGCCATGTGAAAATATTCTAACATTGCCGGTGAAATACAATGAAATTGTTATGAGAAAATCTCTGTTCTGAAAAAGACTTCTGTGGAAAACCGGGAGGAGATTCTCTGACATTCAATGAGACCTACCTACCCTGAGTGTATCCTTAGGAAGATTTGAAGCTCTTTTGGCTCGTTAGAGTAAAGTATGTTCTTCACCAAGTAATGAAACCGCAAGACAGAGAAAATACACTTTTTAAGAATTGTATTTTCCCTGTCTCTACGTGTAGAACACTTTTTAAAACAATGCGAATCAGAAGAAAGGGATGGAGTTGAGGAATTTCAAAATAGATTAGCTGGGTTAAAAACTTTCTATCTCAAGCTATCGTAACCGGTAGCACAGAACCCATAATGATAAGCGCGAGAAACTCAGCCCTACTATGCAGTGTGTGGCATTTAGTATTGAAAAAGTGTATTTTCTCCGTCTCTAATCCCCATCGCAAGCTTTCGCTTATAGGTGACGCGGGTGCCTTTCGTTGTAAATCGAAATCCCGGCAGCTGAACGTGGTGAGCTCTTATAAATATCGGATTGCATTAGTGGAGCGAGGGAAAAATCTTACCCTTTCTCTTTTCACTAGGGTTGAAGGGATCGTATAGTTGCGTACGAGCGTGACAGGTTTTACCGCTCCTTTCTTCCTGTGGGGCGGCGCCGTTAGTTATCCGCCTCTGTTCTTGATTCACGATTCTAAGATACGCCACTTCGGTCGCCTCTGGCTGTAACCTCTTTCGCCCATAACTCTAGGAAAGACAATTTAACCTTATGCTGAGGTCGAATTGACCTAGTTGGTCATCCACGTCTTTTCCCTTGCCCCCTTCACGGTGAGCAGTGGGATTTTACCAAGGATTTCTTGACGTAGCTGATGGATGATCTATGTGTCAGCAATGATAAATTATTTGCAGTTTTTCGCGGGTGCACAATTTTACTTCCTATGCCTTTCAGTGCCTTGCAATATTGCTTAGTTCTTTGTTAGTTTTAATTGTAATATCTATCCTATCGACCTCATGCTGCTTACTATTAAACTTAAAAATCAAAACTCCTGAAAAGGAGTAGAGGCGTAAGGGAGAATTCCACCTTTCTCCTTCAGCCGTCCCGTCTCTTTCGGCCTCCTCCGCCTGTTGTTGAATCCCCGCCACCCGTTCATGAGGTCGAGCGTTTCTGGAAGGATATCTACGAAACGCCGAAGCCATTCATTGGAGACACTCCGGCCATCGCACTCTTTAAAGAGTTCTGCGACCGCCACCTACACAATGTAGATGGACCCCTTTCAGTCACGGAAAGTGACGTGAAGCACGCTTTTTCTGGCAGAAAGAAAAGAAAATTTCGCGGCTCCAGGTATGGATGCCGTGAATAGAAGTCTTTTCACTCCACTTTCTTTCTACCTTTCTGTATTAACATTTATATGTGTGTATTTGCCGCTGAGCGGTCTGAGTGAATGAACGAACGATCGTATGGCCTGAACGGCTCATTTCCTACTTGGGTTAGCGAACCCCGAAACGCCTGTTCTTTATCTTTCACCACTGTCTGTGTGCTTAGGTTATTCTTTCATTTCGCCTTCTGTGTATGTCATTCTCTCTCTGCCGGTGGGTGAAAAGCAGCCCTGGCGCCATCTATTGGCCGCTCTCGTGGGTCATGCCTTGGGGAGTGTTTGTTCCTATAAACCCCCCGCCGATTCCAGAAGAATCTTAGTAGACTGGGTAGCTTGGTGGTCTGAGCATTGGACGCGAAATCCTACGGTCCGTGGTTCGATTCCCGGTCCAGTCGAATGTTTTCTACTTGGAATCGACCATCATTACATCTTCACACCACCATTGTATAAACATTTATATGTGTGTATTTGCCGCTGAGCGGTCTGAGTGAATGAACGAACGATTATATATATGTAGTTACCCCTTAAACATTGTAAACCTAGGGAAATTCTCTTTAATGGTCTCTTTTTCAGCTCTGTGGTTCAAGGTGATTTATCATTCAGATTCTTGCTCTTCTAATCGTCATTATCATTGGTCGTTCAATTGTAAGATTGGTTGACGGCAGCCTTCTACCCTTCCCTATCTAATGCGAGGTCCCTTACTTCCCTATAGCTCTTTCTATGTTCTTTCCTCTTTATATAGTTCATGGAATTATTCCTAGGTCTTCCCCAAAGATCTTTTCCCTATATTTTATCTTCAAATATGTTCTTCACTATCAGTTATGCTCTTCACAAACCCATTGTGTCTCAGGCTGTGTCCAATCTATCTGGTTATTCTTTTCTGTATGGCGTCCCACATTGTCCTTTCTTCTTCAACTCTTCTGTGAACATCATTATTTCTTATTTTTTTCCGTGGATTTTGTTATCCGAATCCCCCTCCAGCGTCAGGTTTCACATATGTCAGTCTGATCTGGTCACCTTATTCTGGTCTGCCTCTTAATAGTGTGGGGAGTAACGTTATCAATGACGGTAGTTCTAAACTTATGAAATGGGTTTCACTGTAGTCCTCTTTGTTAAATGGGTCTTAAAAATATCAAAATAAAAATATATGATACCCTTACATTTACTAGTAGTGGCTATTAAGATGCTTTTAAATTTTTTTCCAAATTTGGGCAAAAGCGAACCTTGTTCCAATATTCTCCTGAGTCATTTTATCAAACCTTCTCCCTAACACGACGGCAGTACGCTTTAGTGCGTAAACTTTAAGCAAAAATTTTAAACCTGCTCTTAAAAATGTTGCATCGCAACGAAACCTCGCACTTACGGACATTGCGGAGCTTGTCATGAGTATAATTGAAGTATATCAAAGGAAATCTCGTGACTGTTAGCAAAGTCGTCATACGGACGTGAATCACTTCCTTTTCTCTCCTAAGTTGATTTGAACAGTGGAACATTTGGCTTCTTTTCTCGTAAAATACGGGGTACATTTGAATGTCATTGAATTGATACTAGTTTACGAATGTGCTTTGCACTCGTGATGACAAATATTTGTCAGTTACCCGCCACGATTCTGTTTGTTTGTTTATTACGTCAATGAAACGACGAATTATATTATTTTTGTACACCGTAGAAAAAGTTGCGATTCGATACGCGCATTGCCGATCATGATTGGGTGATGTTGTTCAGTGGTTGATGCATCATCCCAGGGTTTTTGGTACTGACGTCGATTCTTGATGGCCATTGCTGGTGTTGTGACGCCGGGCTCATTGATTTTGTCCAATACCAGACATATTTAATCAAATTTGACTGCCGGAAATGTTTTTCGTAACCCTTCGTGCGTGTGGATATTAGTCTCTTTCAGCCTTTCCGCAACTCTCAGGTATCTCCATTATATGTTTTCTTGGCTTCCTCATCCCTTTCTTTTTGTCCGTGGCCAATGGAGGGTGGAATTCCTATTTTACCCCCTGCCGTAACTAGGAGCTGCGTCCGCTATTTCAGGTTTCCCGGGGGGATATGTGGGTAGAAGAGTGCCGGCTGAGGATAGGGGGGATAGGGTATGAGGGGCTTTCTTCTTTCGCGCCCCCTCTAGGGAAACTTGGAACCACTGAGTATCCGTAGATCGTGTTTTGTTTTTAATAACGCGAATCCCCCAAGCTCGCTGCCGAAGCAGTAATTTCCCATAACACAGCGGACCTCGTTCGCCGGGCGTTGTCGCGTCGTTGGCCGGGTTTTTCGGGTGACCGCGGTCGGGCTGTTACGATGGGTTGCGGGAACATAAAAGGAGTTAATAGAGCCGGAGCTCGCCCAGACTACGGGGGCCCTGCGAAGCGGCGGACGGAGAGACGTTTCCCGACCCTTATTACCGCGGCCTCGACCCGTATTTTCGGCGTATGGAGGTCACTCTGCTCTCGGGGTAACCCCCCCGCTGGATGATATAAAAACTGGTTCCAAACATCGGAGCGGTTATTAAACGGGGAACACCGCGAAGTAAATTGACCCCTCGTTGCCTATGTAGTCTCTACTCGTGGTCGGAGGGTTTCGGAAGAGGTGTTGGACGACCCGTAGTCAATTTTCCCCTGTTTATCGCCCATTTAATGTTTTTTTCGCGATTAAAAACTGTTCTTATTGCTATTGGTCACTTAGTCTCCTGCCAGTCTTTTAAAGCTGCACCGATATACCAGGTTCAATGTTGAAATAATTCGTTTTTAATGTGTTTCATCATCAGTAGCCATCAATCTGAAGGTTAGTTTTTTTTCAGATCACCACCCTCCTCTGAACCAGTCGCTGCATTCCAGCATTATACCTCACTTTAGCGTGTTTCACAACATTTCTGATGCATTCATTCTAATTTCCTTCAGTTATTTTCTTCATTAATTTCTCTTTCCATTATTGTTTTCAGTGGGCTATTGTGTTGCAAAAGGCTCCCAATGTTAAAATTTCTGTTTGTATAAATACATTTCATTGTTATGTCAACTGAGCGTAGTGTATTTAAATTATTTAATCGGAAAATATCGCCTACTGACGTTATTAAGTTTAATTGTAGTCATTTTTAGCTCCTGCGATGAGGTTGCTTTTTGTAGGATCACTACACCTCTTTCTACTTTCCCTTTCTATGAGCAAAAATATTCCGGCAATTTTCCCCCTTCAGTGAAAACTTTTACAACCTCATTTCGTAATAATTGCTAACGTTTAGCTTTAGTTTAGGTTTAGGACCAGTAATGCTGATTGTATCAGCGATACAAAATCTTTAATACTCCTCAGTACTCAAAGGAAGAAATCCTCGCGTTAACATCGTTGCTTTCCGTCACCTCTTCAGCGGAGCGAGAGATGGATATAAATTCATACGTATGTACGCTCGCGTGTATACATACACATTTCGCGCCCACACGTCACACTCCCTCCTTCCCTCCCACACAAAAATCGTCGCTTTCCAGAGAGGGAGCGGTCCCGGAGTTTTCCGGGCCTGGAGTGCGGCCGAGAGAGAGAGAATCAATGTGTTGTGTCGCCTCCCCATAAACTTCGGAGCTTCCGCGTCGGATTTGTTCGTGCGGTTTTTTTTATGGACTGTGATGACGTGTCATATTTTTTTTGCCTAGCTCGCCGGAATCATAAAGCTCGCCCGGGATCGAAAGTCGTGATACACATTGACTGCCGTAAAAACTGCGTTAGCACTCAGGAAGGGTTTCAGTGCATTTGTTTTGCTGATGTTTGCCCCGTAAAAGTTTCCTCCCCTCAGACCTTCCCCGAACAAATGTTGTCGATGTTATACCTCTGTATTGAATAAAGCCACTCGTTTCCCCGGTGATGCTCTCGTGTTATTTGCCGTTGTGGGATGCAAGAGGTTCGTTAATGAAAGGAAATGAAGGGAAAAGGTACTTCGTGTATTTTGCTGTTTATTCGCATATTCAGGATTGCGTATTCTATAAATAGTATGCACGGTAGATAAAAATTGATATTTTTGTAATCGTAATTGAATAAGTTATTTTATTGACAAGCTAGGTCAGTTGATTGTGCCTATGTTTTCTCATTATTTTTTCCGTCCATTCACTCGCAATGCATCCTCTCATCATTGAAGTAGAGTCAATGAGTCACTTCCTTTTTTGTGATCCCGATGCTTTCATATTATTTCCATTTGAAGTTTAAGTTTGAGTATAATGAAGTTTGAAAAGTGATCGGTACGTTGGTTTTAAGTACTGGCATAATTTAATTAAATTTCAAGAAATTTAGTAATTTTATATTCAGAATTGCGGTAGGTTTTCTACTATGTGAAGGCTTAAGTTATTCTCTTTTATTATTACTAGTACTTAAGCGTGACTGATAATGATGTCAAAAAACGACCATATAATTCTAATTTTTATAAAAAAAGGGTATGGACACAACTTAACCCGCTCCATGCCATAATGCGTGGCTATAATTTAGCGCGTAAACCTGTGTATTTTGTTCGGAAGTATGAGTAGTATGCACTACCGAAAACGAGATGAATGCGTACATGCATGATCTTTAGTTTTCAAGTTATGAGCTCTTGGAGCAGTTCTCGGCAGGTTTGCTTAATAGAGGTAATTTTGTTGTAATTGGAGTCGGTGAACTTCAACCAAGTTCAATTCACTTTTTGCCTGCCATATATTAGCGATATATTTCGTCGAAGCTACCACAGGAAAAAAAGTCTCTACTGGGTATCAAAACGCGGGCTTCTGGCCTGCTGGGTCAGTGTGCAGATCACTTAACATCGAGTTTCCTTGTATTCTCCTCGAATCGCCACGAGAATTAAAAGTCATCGGTACTGCTGCGGCTAGCACCTTGCCCGTGGGTACCATTTCCAGCAAGGCCGATTTAATTTCTCGTGGCAGTTTATTTGAGTTCATTTGCTCATTCAAGGCGGGATCATTGGGAAAATGGAGGAAGAGTAGCGAGAAATCCGGCTTTTAAATCAGCCCACTAAAAAAAAGTCCCCAAGCTGAGCATTACACTTCCAATGGGCTGTGCACTGGCCATGAAAATACTCCCTTATTGAGTTGACTATATTTATACTGGGCTGAATGAAGTAATACCGCTTCTTCCTCCCCCAATCCAGTTTCTGTTATGGTAATTTGACACTACAAAGTTTAATTTTTGTAACATATAATTTCAGTCAAGCGTTTTTCACAACTGTGTATTCACATTTTTGATAGTTTTGCCGAATTTCGAGGAATAACTTTTGTGTATGATATCTTTTAATGAGACGCTTTCCAGAACTCAGTATTTCGATATCCAAGTCTTCTGTTTTAGAAAAGAGGAACTGCGTAAGTTTCCCAGTGGTAAAATTGAACTTTTGGCTTCTGTTCATACATCTCCAGTATTTGTTCAGGTACGAATACCAATTGAATGTACAGAAAGAAATCAACTGTTAAAAATTGGGTGAAGAAGAAGTGAATTGAATACTCGAAGCACATACCGGAACCATTTGGTTAATATTTCTCTTTAACGTCATGCCATATTGTTTGAGAATCGTCAGTTACAAATTATTAGAATTAGTATTTATTTGGGTATCCTACCAGCTGATTGGCAGATATTTAGACAGTAAAAACTTATCCTAACGTCTTTATTTCTAGCACATCGTTCTGTTTTCCCTCCTAATGGTGATCCGTCATTATATCCCTCTTAAAATCATCACAGCGTCTCCCTCTTATTATTTTGTCCACAATTCCTGTCCTCTTTCACGCTTCCTCAGTGTTCTCCCCTTAATTTCTCTCATCAACATTCCTACTCTTTTTAGCACGTCCTCCATCCATCTTTTCTGCCTCCTGCGAACTTCCGCCGCCAGCTTCCTCTCCTCTCCAACCATATCTAAGAATCAGTGTTGAAACCTTAAAAAACGTACGCAATGTATGAGAGTGGTTTGAACACTTCAGTTTGACCCTTCACCTCGACTTCACTCTTGTCGCCTTTGTGAGGATCTAGATCTGGAAAAAAAAATATCCTTATCTGCCGGGATCGGAAGCCACTTCAGTGGTCTCAACCGAACCACCGCGCATCCCCGTGTGGTGTACGGAGTGACAGAACGCGCGTATAGCGTTGTCACCTTGGTGGGCGTGGTCGGGTGCGAGGGAGGGGGGTGGTTGGTCGGAGTTGTCCCTTACTTCCAACCCTTCCTCCTCCTCCTCGGACGATTAGGATAATGTCCCCCCCCCCCTCGAGTGGCTCCGACGCCCTTCCACAGTCGTGCGCACATGTTTGCGTCCGACGGCGACCGGGGGTGGTTGTTGATTCGCGAGGAGAAAGCTTTCGTGTGTCTTTTTTTCTCCCGCTCCCGTTTTATGTCCAGAGTGGGTGGTTGGCGGGGGTTGTACTCACCCAGTTTTGTGCGCGTACGTTTTCTCGGACGCACGCTGCCGCCCGAGCAGTGGTTGTAAGTGCTGTGTGCCGTGAGGAATGAGGGGCGGCGGTGAAGGGAAGGGGCGGTAGGCCAGGGGAGGTTGATTTATCGCTTTAAAGGGGTCGTGAAGGGCATGCGGAGAGGGTGTGTTCTGCCTTACTCTATTGCTGCCGTCCCATGTAACGCTGTAGTGTCAGGGATGATTATCATGGGCTGTAAAACATCGATGCTTGAGAGGATCAAAATTTTGAAGATATTGCTGATGTGGTAGTCATCACAGCCGTGAATAAAATTAATAAATGTTTTGTGATTATTTTTGTTTGGGTGTTTCTGGCGTACAATACTGCTGCATTTGAAGTAAATCACCCCACCGGAGACGAAAACGAGACTTCGACGATATAAATTATAATTAAAGGTCTTTATTATATTTTATTGCTCAACTATACCTTACCTAGTGCAGTAATGGCGATCAGAGTAAAAGGATATTGCTGTTTTTGCCTGAAAGTATTGATATCACCAACCCTGATTGAATCAGGAGTAAGTACCCGACTACTAACCCTTGAGTTTCTGTCTTGAGTCCCGTCTGATTGTTTTTTTTTGCCATTTAGGGCATGATTGCATATGAAAGACTGTCGAATCTGTTTTCGTCGGCTAATAGAATTAACCAATCAAATCAAATTTCAGTTTCGCAGTGTAGCCCAAGAAGCTAAGTAATCGAGGGTCTCCGAAGTACTCAATTATTTAATTGCCAGAATTATCTGCATGTGTTTTACAAACATTTTATTCTGTAATGACGAAGGAATTTCGTAATGCGGAACTATATATCTCTTACATTCCTCATTACGTCTTTTTTTGTTGGTGTTATATTAGCTTAATCTGTCTGTAGGTTTTTGCAGGTTTTTCACACTCCCCTTCATCTGTGGGTGTTTACCTGCAGTGAGTTTTTTTCGCCAAGGATATCACCTCCTTACTTCCATGTGTTTTTCCCACAAATGTATATGTCTTTCTTTACACTTATTTCATGCATTTTTATTACGAAGGGTTAGATGAAAGAAGGGACTGCCTTAGTCTCAATCTGGTCCCAATAAAGAGACCACATTATTATTACGACTTCCTCTTCCTATTATTCGTCCAGAATTTTCCATTCTTCCACGCTTCAACATCGTCACCTCAAATATCCATCATCGGGTATTCATAGTCGATGTTTCTGAATTACCGGACATGTTAGCCATTTGCCTTTGTGTTTGTGCTTCCCACCGTCATCCGAAGCCCCTGAGAATCTGGAGAGGAGGTGAAGGAGAGGTTGCCTGAGAGAGTTGGAAGAATGAGAGAGGTTTTTCATTCTATTTTTCGGTAGCGGGAAAGTGGTTGATGGTATACGGCGTTTGCCGCTCCTCCTCCCGCGCAACAAAACCCTTTTTTCCCCCGAATCCCATCCGCCCCTCCCTCAGTTCCGTTCTTTGTTCCGTCGGGTTTTCGTTCTCTTTCCCAAAAAAAGCCCAAAATTCCCTGTCAGTAGGTCTCCTGGCCCCCGGCTTGGTTTTTTTTCACCACCCTCGGAGCGGATTCTGTCTTGGTTGCCTCCCGTGTATCCCTCCCTCGCTTGTTTCCCTAGATCTTTCTCTCAGTTGCCTATACGTACTCGTATTATTCTCTTTTGAGGTTGCGTCTGCAGTGTTGGTCCTGTTGCCAGGTTCTTATATTCTCGTTTTAATCCGTTGAATGTTAATTGACGCGCGACCATCCCTCTTGGTAGCATTGCTCTTCTTTTCCCTGAACTTATCTAGATTAGAATTAGGATTAGACTAGCTGACCCATGCGAATATTTCGCACAGTATGCAGCTTCTTCCTGTTTCTTCCTTCTTTCTTCCTGTTCTTCTACCTGTCGAATATTTCGCACAGTATGCAGCTTCTTCCTGTTTCTTCCTGTTTCTTCCTTCTTTCTTCCTGTTCTTCTAACTCTCGAATATTTTGCACAGTATGCAGCTTCTTCCTGTTTCTTCTTTCTTCTTGTTCTTCTACCTGTTTCTTCCCATGGACAATTATATGTTATTTATGTTTGTGTTAAAGATACTAAACGTAAACGGTAAACGGTCACACTGATTGCATGTAGAATGTAAACAATCTAACTAAACGATGTGTTAATAGATGGCGCCTCCTACAGTCTTTTAAGCACGTAACCGTAGCCAATAATTAGTTGATTATATTGACAGGCGTTTCGGCTCACGCCGCAGGATTACAACTTCCGCCCCCGGTTTGCAAGCTCTCGCTTATTACCGAGGACATGGAAGAGGTGGGAGGAAAGGATGGGTAGGGAAGGTTAGCGAAACCACTGCCCCTTCGAGACCGACACCAATGAGGCGGATTGAGGTCAAAAGGACCTCAAGGGCCTCCGCCTCCCCGAAGTGCTCGTTTTAGTCTGGTTCCCCCAAACAACTGAGACGAGTAACCGTCGGCTCCGCTTTCGCTTGAGCCTACCGCACATCTCTGCGTACCGAGAGAGCCTGTTGCCCAAATATTTGGGATAAGGTATCCCTCTGATTCGCTTTTTGGGTTGCCGCCGTGCGGTCTGCCGACTTACGTCATTGGAGTGAGGATCACCGGACCCAATGGAGGGTCAAAACGGACCAATTTTGGTCAAATGTGTGAGTACAACCCACTCCTCAATAGGTCCCGGCAACCCCTTGATTATATTGACAATAGATGACACTTAATTTTTGATCATTTTTAAAATTAGTTAACAAAAACTTTAATGTAAAACCATTTTTCTATTTTTCGTCAATCGCGGGGAACATAAGCTTTAAAACGATGTTTGAATCATTAATTTTGATGAAGAATTATGGGAGTTACGGCGTTGTGACAAAAAAACACCTTTGTGAAATAATTAGAATTAGATTGGATTTTGGAGAGGCGACCGACAGCTTAGGTCGTTTGCGCCTTCGGGGATATGTAAGGGTGGATAGAAACCCGGCGTCGGCATTAGCCTGCTCCTAACGAAAGCCTCCAAGGGGACCACGGCTTAACGTCTCATCCGACAGACGGAGTACTGTACTTGAAGTGCCCTCCACAAGACACTCAAGAAGGGATCGGGCTTCCTCTGAAAATCATCCTCCTCTGCAGGGATTTGAACTTGTCAGAACAGTATCTTCTCACAATATCTTCTAACAGTCTAACAATATCTTCCTCAGCTAATATCCAAAAGTTGGCCATCTGTAGAAATACTCTACAACTTTTCACATTTTTTAAAGTATCAGGCAACATATTTTAAACTTTTGGACCCAAACAAAGCATCGCTTGAAAATGGTTAAGTTTAATTGTTAAGCTTTATTTAGGTGAATGTTGTTGTACTTTCTTCTTGGCGGTCTTTAACTGCCTCTTTGTCACTGCCTTCATCATATCTTCGCCTATTATTTCTCATTCGCTTTGTGACGCATTGTTTACCAAATTCATGATTGCATTTCAGCAAAGATACAATATTCGCCGATTCGGGGTGATTCATATGCTGCAGCCACTCTAGTCATTTTACTTATAAGTTTTGAATACAAAGTAAGTGAGCCTGCAGAATTTGCACTGTTTGTGCTATTTTCTAGCTTTAGGAGAGCGAATTTATGGCTATGAATTCTTTTTGGCTAGGAAAAGTCTGTTAAGGTCTACGGGATACGAAAGCACCATAATGTCTTACTCTTTCAGGCATTAAGATATCATAAAACCGATATCTCTCTCTGGTGGATTCCTCTAAGAAAACTTCTTCCGTTTGGAAGAATATTTCGGTATGGTTTTACATGGGCCTTGCCTTTATTTGGTAGTATACCTAATTGTTCGCTCCTTTGTAATGTTTTTTCAATTAGGCTTACAGTACCTAGCTATTCTTCTTTTCTCTTACATTTTGAAAAGAGTACCATGTAGGCTAATCCTCACTCCGCCGAGAACAGTTGCAAATGTAAAGTGCATCACTACTTGCTGCGTGATAAGCTTTAAATGCATATTCTCTTCCCTGCTTTAATTGAGTGGCAGACATGATAAATCTATCGTATCCTCTGGAAATACACTTTTTTCTTCTCTCTTCCTATTACATATCTCTTTTTCCTTCATCTTTCTCCTACTTTCAGCGTGTCATTGTTTCTCAGTAAGGTTTTCACTCGACTGAAAAGCGTGCGAGGAAAATTGTTATTTGTTTGGAGATCAGTTTTCGGGTTTCCTTCCGCCTGATGCCTTTTTGTGACGACAGTTTCTCCAACCATCCTGAAAGCTGATTGATCTCCAAATGCGGAAACGCCGCGGAAACCTTCATGCTAATTGTTATTTGTGTTTTTAATTTGGTTCGCCATTTTATAATTCTATTTCCTTTGAGTATGAGGGCTATTGCTTTTCCTGTTTTTATTACTTCATCCAAGCCAAAAGTTACGTTCAAAATTTGCTATTTTTTTTCCAAGTGAGACGGCGACAATTCTCCAGAGCGGTGTCCTTCCTTTTTAGCTCCGGATTCGAATCATTTGCAATACCATCGCTACCCCAACAGTCTCTACTTTGACTGATTGTCAGTTTTATTTAGAACGGCAGGAATATTAAATATAATTAGCTTGCAATTGACTGTTGACGTTTCACCGACAATGCTCATAATTTATTGAACCCATAATTTATCCTGTATGTTCTCCTCATTCGTTAGTAAAGTTAAACAATAATTTTTCAATCCATCCGTGAAACTTTTGGGGTGCATTTGTTGAATGAATATTTTTTCATCGCTTACTTCTCTAAAAAATCAGCGGCGAAATCTTCCATTCCTGCCATTTGGAAGTTCTTTTTAGGGGGACCTAAATTAAGAGACAATTGGAACCTGAAAATTTGGATCATTTCGCGGGGACATATCGTTGAAACAAGTGCTGCCGTTGAATCTCTCAACTGCTCCCGTACTCCGGAAATGGCACTAGTTTAATTTGAACTTTCAAATTCCATCGGTTAGGAATTTAAAAAGTAATTTAATAACGGTAGGTACGTGTTAGGGGCGGTGTATTTGAATGGGTCCTAGAGGCACGCTGCGGAGCGCTGTGCCCCGAACTTGTTGAACTTAAATTCCTCCAGATTAAGCCCACAGTTTCCGGACGAGGGTGAAAAATAAATGTAATTTCGGCTTTCGGCAGCCCGGCCGGCCGTGGTTGGAAAACTCCAACGGGTTTGGGGACATTCGTTGCGTTGCAACTCGGTCGTCACGTTGTTTTTGTTCATGCATAAATGTATGCTGTTAGCCCCCTCACCGAAAGGTTTTTAGCTTAATGTATTTTTCTCTTCCATTTCGTTCTTTCTTATCTCGTTTCGTATATTTTTTCCCGGGGGCTCCCGTGTTTTCATCTCTTCATCCAATTTTCCCGACTCCCTCTCTTTTTTCCTCCTATTTCCCTCGGTTTTCCGTCCTTCCAGCCTCTGCTCCCCGGCGTTCTCCACTCTCGTCCTCTGGGTTTAGCCCTCTCTCATGATTCCCCTCATCCCGTCCTCAAGTCAAGCCCTTCCATTTAACTTTTCCGCTTTGGAAATTTTTATGCTCGAAATTCAAAGACTGGGGCACGCTCTCGTTATTTTTTTTTCTTCTCCGATCGGTAGGTACTCGTGGTATTTTGCCCGCGGGTTGTTTCCGCATTTACGGCATAGAATATCGCGCTCGGCGTTAGAATTTTGAAGTATTTCCTGCGGTTTTTTTTTTTTGCTGGATGCATGCGGTCCTGCTACTCCTTGCCAATAAAGTCGGCCTCATAAAAAAGTGTGTATGTGTTCCACGCCCTTGAATATGCTTGTCTATATTTTATAAGCGTGCAAAGTCTTCCCGACTTTGGGCGTTGCCTAATATCCCTATTGCGTGACGAAATATTTTGCGCTTCGGGCGACGCTTGCGGCCAGAGACTTTAAAAATGAATAAATTGGCTCGTGCGGAAAAAAACGTTAAATATTTTCACGTACAAGCGATGGCCCTGGAATACGAACGCTCCTTGGCGCTATTTTTTTTTAGCGATGATGATGCTAAGATTCTTCATAAAGTTGCCGTAGTGGTTAGTCAAAAGACCTGGGCATGCTCTATCCTCTCCATAATGTGAGCTTAGAGTGAGATTATCTGTAGTTTCCGCGGGTAGGTAACGCGCCAGCCTGCGGGTAGCTGACGCGCCCGGCAGCTCAAGGGTAGCGGGTTTGTTCCCACCTTTGGGATGGGTAGGTAAAGATGGCCAACAGGAAAAAAACCCTGATTCGAGTCACGGACCCTTGGCTTGCCAAGAAAATTCCCTGGCCATCACGCAGCCTCGGCCTTTTAATTCTCGTGACATTTTGTGTAGGAGTCAAATGTATGAAATGCCGTAAGCTCTGGCCCGGCAAGCCAAACGTCAGTGGGTCGATTATCGGTCCAGGTGGACTTTTCTTGATTACATTGGGTACTGCCTATTTCATCGCCGTGATTCGGCCCAATGAAAGTTATAAAACTTGGTTTGGATGTTGAATTTTCACGTGCTATGATCGTAAGATGTAATGTCGAATCTGCATATGCACGTTTTTCCTTTTTCATCCTTGCTGGAGGATATTAGCTCACATAAGGCGTTTGAGATGTAGTAGTTGAGAAGAATGGTGAGGGTGAGGTGGGAGGACGGCGAGAAGGACGAAGAGGTGTTGACCATGGTTGCAGAGGAGAGGTAGCTGGTGGCGGTGGTTCGAAAAATGCAGAAGAGATGTATCTTTGACGTATTGAAAAGAGAATGAGGATAATAGAGGGGAAAATACTGGGGAAGCGTTCAAGATGAAGGAATAGTATTGGAATTCTGGATGAAATAAGAAGGGGAAGGCGATATGAGGATTTTATATGCATACATACCAATCACGCCATTCCCTTCCGGGGTTGGCAGAAACACCAAGTTTCACTTATAAATCTATATTTGTACACCTAACTCTGCTTCAATAATTTACTCCATACTGACATATCCTTGCATACCTTTTTTGCTTCATTTACCCCAATACACTGCTTCATACACGCTCTCCTGTTTTTAAGACTCCTAATATTCCTCCTCCCAAGAATTTCCTCAACCACATCTTTCTCGGCCTACCCCTACCTGTCGCACCATTCATTTCACTCTTATTTATCTGTTTCGTTATTCGACCCTCACTCATTCTCTCAATATGGCCAAACCAACGAAGCACACTCCTTTCATATATGTCCATTACTGGAGCATCTAACCCACACTCATTTGTTACCCTCTCATTCCTGACCCTATCCATCCAACTTTTGCCGCAAACACTCCTCAGATAACTCATACCCACGGCGTTTAGTCTACTCTTATGTCTATCCTGACATACCCATGTTTCACTACCATATAACTGAGTGGGGAGAAGTACAGTTTTGTACACGACGATTTTCGCTTCCTTAGACAGGCACTCATTCTTTGATATGCTCCACATGTTACCTACCACTTTTTTTCCAGCATTCGCACGTCTCTTTATCTTCTCATCTATCCGTCCATCTTTCGCAAACATCTTACCTATGGGGGCTCTAATGGCGAATCACATACAAGAAGGAGAGCAGAACGATATGCCAGGGGGGTCGGGTTGGTGTGGTGGCTAGAGTACTGGCTAACCATACGGGCGGCCAGGGTTCGAGTCACTGCGGAGGAGGATGTTTTTCAGAGAAAACCCGATCCCTACTTGAGTGTCTTGTGGAGGGCACTTCAAGTACAGTACTTCGTATGTAGGATGGTAGTCCCCATTGGCGCCTTTCGTTTAGAGCAGGCTAATGCCGACGCCGGGTTTCTATCCACCCTTCCTCCCTTACCTTTCCCCTACGACGCAAATGAACTTAGCTGTCGGTCGCCTCCCCATAAATCCAACCCAATCCAGCGATATGCCAGAAATAAGGGCGATAGTATAAGTACATACCGTCCAAAAACCAACCTATCAGTTGGTAGAATACTTGAATAAAGTGTCCTCTACTCTTTCCCCTTAAAAAGCTCTCTCCATACACCTTCCTCTATCCTATAACCCTCTCCTCCAACTTCTCTCTCCTTCAGTCCCTTTTGGCCGCCCCATTGCCCCCGGCATCCATCCATCTTCCCCGCCCTTCAGTCCCTTACTTCCGCATCCCTCTCCGTTCTTTCGTTCCCCACTTTCCCGTTTCCCACGTTATCCTCTACATTCCCAGTTCTTTCTTCCTGCCACATCCCCGTCCCCCCTTGCGTCGCTTCGTTTCCTCCGAACCAACTTCATATCCTCCACCCTCACTTTTGATCTCTCTTTCCATTCCCATCTCCCGGATACTCCCATACTTTAGGTTGGGACTTCAATGCTTCGTCCTCAGACTTTGTGTGTACATATGTATATATACATCTGCATACGGCCATTTGAGCCACCACAAAAGTGTGGCGGGGGTTTTGTGGACGTCCGGCTGTAAGAAATGGGAGAAAAGAGATAATGAATAGGGAAGAGGTGTGGGATAAATTATTAGTTTAAACAGTGTCTTAAAGCCTCACTCTAGTTTTCATTATATTGAATCACGGGTGAATTTATTGGGCAAATGCACAGAATCAAGCTCTTGGGAGGAGAAAATTGTATCGAGGCAGCATTCGAATCCACGAGCGCGGTTAGGTGGGAAGGACTTTACCCTGCCACCTCAGAGGCTTTGGCTTTCGTAACTGACCTGCCCGTGTAGAAAATCTAGGGTATTTTCAATGGTTTTCAGGGGAACTTACCTGTGGAATACTCTGATGAAGGTAGAATCAGCCGTATTTCTTTCTTCTTTTTTCTCTTTTTTTTAAGCTCTGTAAATGTATTTATAGGTGAATGTGATATCCTTCGTGTCACTCTCAAATTCGGTTATCAGAACGTTCAACTCTCACCTACTCCTACGAAATACTGTGCTAGCCACATGTAGGGAATGTGGCACAGGGTGAGTCCACACCAGGCGTGCAGCTCTCATCCCAGTTCAAATTAGAACCGCGCATTTTCTCCCGACCGCTAAGAGCTGGCCAAAAGCAGTCAGAATAACAACGCGCGGTCACACCAGAAACTAGGAGAGTGCTACGTAGACTTACATGCCACCATGCAACGCTAGTTATGATACAGCTAATTGCTAATATTATTAATACGAATGATAAATAGTCCCACAAGGTACTAAATCATGCAGAAAGCGAAATTATGCTGGGAAATTGATAAGGGGTGAGTGGTTAGTAATGATCGTAAGATATTGAGCGCAGGTGTTGACCGAGACAAGTCTCTAGACTTTATAGGGTGTAGCGGCTTCCAACCTTGTCCTTTCTTCAGTTATTTTGTGTTCCCTTTTCCCACCTTTCTGCAATAAATGAAGCATGCGGCTTTCCATAATATATTATTTACTTTGCGTATTTAATATTTGTGTCCCAGGGACGAAATAATCGCGGTGTGGAAGTGTAGGAAACCTTGATGGCACTCCCTTGTTTAGGGGACTACGTTAGGAATTGAGGACATAACGAGAGGAGAGCGAGGGATGCCTTGGTTTTCGCAAAGTATCCCCACCTCTTCCCTTCAGGTGGTACTTCTGCCCGCTCAAAATCGCTGAAAGCCTTCGGTGACCTTTAACTACCCGCTGATAAGTGCTGCACATTTCGCTATGCCTTCGCTTGACAAGCAACCTAACTAGAGCAAAGTAATCAGTCCGTTTCTCTCTTTTGCGGTGGTCCTTTCAACGGGTCTTGGTCCGTGTGCTACAGAATTGGATATTATTAATGAAATATCAATAGTTATCTAGATTATTCCTGAAGCGATGCGTATTAAAGTTCAAATATGACCCGGGAAGGCGGAGTAAAGTTCTTATCTTAAATAAGAACTTTCAGAAAGAAAATTGATCAGATAAAGTAGAACACCTAATGATGATTCCTGTAGTACTTTCTCTCTGATGCAATGAAAGTTTGAGCTGTTTTGGTTTTCGGTTGTGGCGTCGTGAGTTCGTATCGCACAGTACGGCCGTTCTCATTTTTTCGCACTCCTTTTCGGCCGCTTTGTTGGACGCTGAAAGGCGTGGAATCATTTCGCTGCACGCCCGCCCCCGTTTCAGGTCTTCCCTTCGTTCCTTAATCTTCACTTCGCTTACCGCTCCCGGTAATTCCCTCGTGGATCCCCTCAAACCTTTTTCTTCTTTCGCCCCACTTTCTTTCTCACTCTTTCCACAACCTGCTTGATCGGGTCCTGCGGGATGAACTCCGCGGAAGGCGAGAGCGCCTCAGGCGAAGATTCCTCCCCTCTGTTGCCCAGCCATTCCACTTTCTTCGTGGATTCTGCTCTTTTACACGTCATACCTTTTCTTTGCGGAAATTATCCGAATTTTTTAGTATTCTACCAGCTGATTGTTTGGTTTTTGGACAATTCTCATTCTAACCTCCTAATTTATGTCATATCGCTCCGTTTTCCCTGCCATAGGTGATCCGACATTAGATCCCTCTTAATTTCCTCATCTCGTCTCCCTCCTCTGATTTCGTCCAGCATTCCCATCCTCTTTCTTCCTCTTTCATATTTCCTCCTACCCACTTCATTCTTTCTCCCATTATTCATGTGACATTCTTACTTGTCTCTCTTCAACACAGCCCCACCTTGTCCATCTCTCTCTGCACCTACACCTCAGATACCTTCACTCAACCCTCATCTTCCTTTCGTGACGACCACGTTTCTCAGCCTGACATAGATGCATTCCATTGAACGGTTTTGATATCACATTCTTACTTGCCTCTCTTCAACACAGCCCCAACTTGTCCGTCTCTTTCTGAACCCACACCTCAAATGCATTCACTCAACCCTCATCTTCCTTTCGTGACGACCACGTTTCTGAGCCTGACATAGATTCATTCCATTGAACGGTTTTGACTTATCTTTTACTGATGACTTAACTCAGTACTTACCTACCAAATCCTACCCACTTTATTCTTTCTTCTATCATTCATATCACATTCTTACTTGCCTCTCTTCAGCACAGCCCCACCTTGTCCATCTCTTTCTGAACCCACACCTCAAATGCATTCACTCAACCCTCATCTTCCTTTCGTGACGACCACGTTTCTGAGCCTGACGTAGATGCATTCCATTAAATGGTTTTGACTTATCTTTTACCGATGTCTTTACTCAGGTTTTCCCTCGTTAATTCTCTTCGTTTAATTTAGTCTTTGTTTGTTTACCCAGTCCATTGTCATTTGCCATTATTAATAAAATAATTTCTATCCAGAATGCTCCCCATATATGTGAACGTCTTCGCCTACTCCAGTTTATAACGTCTGCTCTTAATATTTATTCTGGCCTTGTAGTGCTTTTTCCTCAATTTTTCCCTAAGTTGCCACGTGTATAGTTTTCGCGTAAGAAAAGAGAATTTTTGAAACTGTGTGTACCAAGTCGTCGTACCCTTGAGATGGGTAACCTCGCAATTCACTTCCAGGTAAAAAAATAACTAATTTTTTACGCGCTAGGGATTTCGTGACATCGTCAGCGCGTGGGAGAGAGCGCTTTTGTAAACCTCATAATTATTTTTATGGCCTCTCATTATGATTATTCTCGTTTCTGCCGAGGAAACTCGAGTTATAAATATATATGTATGCCTACGCATACAAATGTATTTTATAATGTGACCCGGCACCCGTACTCTTTACTTCCTGATGTTTTATTTCCATTAGGTTTTGCGGATTTGATTTTATCATTTCCTCGCGAAGGCGCTTTTGTTCATCGACGGAGGCGGGTATTATTATTTTTCGTAGCCGGAGTGCCGTGTGGGGTTTTTCTCCTCCCTGCCGTGTTTATCCGTGGGGCTTCTCCCGGGCGTATGCTCATAGTTTGGTCTCCGTTGTTTCGTTTTCTTTTTTTTTCTAAATCATTTTGCTGCGGTTGCCACTGGGAGTTTCGTCTGTGTGCATATTTTTTTCGTCCCGGCGTTTTCCCTCCCGTGCGTTTTATTTACACAATTTTGATGAGGCTTCCTTCTCCCCTTCATGTTTTGTCTTCCCCTGCATTTTTATGAACGATTTGCATGCCGAGGTAATTCGAGGCTTGTGCTGAAGTTTTTTTTTATTTTCTTTTTGTGCAATGTTATTGAGTAAAGTCAACTCCTAGGTTCAAATAGACGTTGCCTTTGCATGGATAAATGTTATTGTTATTTTTTTCTCGAGTGCTGGCGTTCATTTTTCAGTATCCTTGTGGGCTAGCAAGTGAACTGGCAAGTGTCCACGAAAGGTCCTCGTGTTTATTTCTTTCGGGTTCAAGGTCCATATTTCTCGGTTGAAATCAAAGTAACATTCATCTTTAACCTCAGAATTGAGGGCGAATTGATTACTTGCGGTTATGTAGCGAGCGCGTCAGATTTTTTTAAATCCAATTGTTTTTTAAAAATTGGTTATGTTTCAAGAGGTCTAGTCTCCCAGTTTCTCCTTACGTTGATGTCCCCGATTTCAATATTTAAGCTACTTTCTGATTGTTGTTGGCTGTCCTTAAACTCTTTGCGACTGATGACAATGAGTTATCTCTATGAAAGTTAAAAGTTCATTGGAATTGATGGAATCCAATGCGTCAAGTTAATTAGGCTTAATGACAGTTACAAAAGTAAGCTCAAGTTTATCAAAAATTCATATTTGTCCAAATGGTTTTGGATTTTAGTGTGGTGTAAGGATAGAGCTAATGACCTTATACACTGCGAGAAGGGCCGTAATGTATAGGTATAACTTAGTTGTTTGGTCATTATTAATCTAGTTGCTTTAAAGATACCAATATAATATCTATTCGTTTGCGAGAAATGATTTCTCTCTTAGTTTTTCCTGACTTCAAAATATTTCTTGTTGGGTAGCACCTTTTCCTCTTTTTTCGCTTTGGATTTTAATTAAAATGGTCCATTTTGAGTTCATCCTCACAGGTAGACTTCTAAAGATGGCGATTGGACAGCTCTCGCTGAAACCTGTCCACCTGTCATTCTCTTTCAGATACCTTTCTCTCTTCTTGATACCGTGCTGTCCTTTTTCTCTTGATCCCTAAAAGCCTGTCCTTACACCCTTTCCCGACAACTCTTATCCGAGGGCTAATTAATAACGTCAAGAATCCGCTTAGCGGCATTTTTTTGTCTCAATCTCCGCACGTGTCACAGCGTGTCACAGATTTTTCGTTCGTCGCAAAATATCACCTCAAAGAGCGGAGGGCGCTACGTTCCATTCGCATCTCCTAACTTTTCATCGTGTGTTGAAAGTGGAAACGTTACATAAATAGCCTCCACGGAAGAGTACCAACGGTATGGGAACCATTGGAATGTGTCTGATGAATTTCATTTAGTACGTAATTTATCTCTTTTTGGATATGCGGTATATTTTTTCCTTTTGGGAAATGCTTTCGCCTTCCCCTTTCGATACCTTTCGATAATTATGTGCCTGCCTCGTTAAAGCTAACCTTTCTCAATTTCCTACCAATTCTACCTACCATGATCACCTCACTCGTTCAAGAAACAACATTCACTCAAATCAGTACTCCAGCTCTCTCTGTCTTAATGGTCCTATCCACTCTGCTTCTATCATATACAATAAGATTCCTGAAGAAATAAAAAATAGCACCTCACTTTCTCTGTTTAAAAAGAAATTTAAACTTCTTTTATCTGAAAAATGCTACTACAGTGTTGTGGAATATTTGGAGGATGCATTTTGAATGTAATTTTGTAGTGGGTAACTGGAATCCCCCTGTGTTCCCATGTCCCTGCAATCTGGTTGCTCCATGTGTAACCTCATGTCGCTCTGTTCTGTTATAATATGTTATTTAAATTAATATTATTCTGTAAAACTTCAAACCCGATGTTGTTTCTTTTTCATGTATGTATGTGATTGTATATATTCTATTTCTTTGACTTTAGCCATGCAGATGTATTGTACTGCCAATGGTGAAATAAAATAATAATAATAATAATGATACGGAGCGGTTCTCCGGGCCTGTAGCCTGTGTCTACCCCCAAGCTTTGTGTAGCCGATGTAATGTTTGAAATGCTGAGTTCCGACCCGGTTCGGTACTTTGGTGGTGGTATTGTCAGTAATGTATTTGATCTATAACGAGAATATATACGCAATACATTGAACGAATACCTTTTTCTTCTATCTTTTAAAGCAATGTGACTTCATCATATCATTGAATGATTATTTATCGGGTATTTAAACTTGCAAATTGTGATTATGTAGAGCCGATCGACATCCAGGATGTTTGAGAATTGTAAGTAATATTTTAGCGCAAAAGAGTTTAATGAACAGCAATAGGTGAAGTGAGTACCTTGAGATTCTAGTGGATGGACTCATTTGTTCTCTCAAACCCCCTACTCCATCTGTGTTACCCTTGTAAAGTGTATATTACAGCGTAAATACGAGTTTAATTTCTCTGGAAATTAGCATACTGCTCTTTTCATTGAGTAGGCTGAGTAATATGCGATCAAGAGGATGGTGAGTTGTCACGGATGTATTTATGGTATGATGGAATTTTAAAATCAATAAAAACCATTCAGTTGTATAGGAACTGGAGTGTTATAGATTTTATTCCCTTGTGGCTTCATTCAACTCGTTTAGTTACGAATGCGTGCGTAGTTAATTGATTTTTTCGCAGAGTGCCCTTCGAACTGCGTCAATCAAAGTCACTGCAGATATCTGCCTACTCTTTGGAAGTTATTATTTTCGGAGTAGTCGGAGTGACTCTCGGGGTTCAGGGAGTGGAATGGCAGTAGGAGTATGGATAAGTAAACGTAATACGTTTTTGCGCCAATTGCCTATGCGTTAATTTTGTCGCTTGCTTATCGAATTTCGGAATTACTAAGAGTGCACTAGAAAAAAAATCCGTGAATATAAACCGTGTTTCTAAATTCTAATGATGTGGTTTTCTTTCTGATATATTGTTGCTCACTTTGATCAAACCCATTGTATCGATAGCGTATTTCGGCCGGAAGTAAAGGTGAAAAAGTGACCAAAATCCAAGTGAGGATTCAGGGCACAGCCCTCTGACCCACTCCTTCCTCTTCACCGAAGAGAAAATTCCACCACGATGTGATGACTGCGACTGTCCTCTTAGCATTCGACATATCCTGACGGAGTGTGTGAGATATCGGGCGGTTCGTAACAGGCTGCAGCTAGTGGGAGACCTGGGGTACATTCTAGGCGATGACCCAGATGTTCTCACCCGCGTTTTGGAATTTTTAAATGAAACTGGCCTATTGAATAGTATTTTAAGGATGTAAAATTATTTTTCATTTTGACTCAGCGTTTATATCAAGTACTGTATTATGATACCATAATATGCAGTGTATATTTATTTTTTATAATTATGACGTGTAGTGGTGCAAAATGACCATGTCGTCGACGCACCCTATCAACCCCACTACTACCCAAGTGAGGATTCTCTGCTGGCATCACCTGGAATTGAAGCCAAAACGACCCTCTTATAGCCAGCGTTGCTATTTTATATCGCTCTGATTCTTCATCATTACTGCTTTTTTCTACCGAAATTCTGTTCTCAGAAGATTCTTCAAATAAAAAAGACGACAGCAAATTAATGTATACGACCTCGATGCTACTTTTGGGACTCGAATTATTTTGAATAACGAATACTTTTGAGC
The DNA here is from genome assembly GCA_963169105.1 of Ceriagrion tenellum. Classification (NCBI taxonomy): domain Eukaryota; kingdom Metazoa; phylum Arthropoda; class Insecta; order Odonata; family Coenagrionidae; genus Ceriagrion; species Ceriagrion tenellum. The sequence goes on from OY720640.1 coordinate 80,865,636, forward strand.
CATTATCATAGAAAATCAGTCGGTCGTTGGTTAATTTTACCAGTAGGTCTAATTGTTCAACCTATCTTGGAAGAGAAATCTTTCAACAGAATCTGGAACTCAATCCGGAATAGAATATAAGGTACCAGGATGGTAGGATTGAAAAATGGTTGTACGTAATCCGAAAAAAGAATGGAATTACATCAATCCATAGACACGGGTGTAGGGGTCTGAGTTAAACCATTGATGACATGAAAAAGGAATGGATAGCCGCCTTTATATCTTCCATAGAAATGGTGTGCATTAATTTATTTTTTGAGCGGTACTATCCATTGAGGACAGTTTGAATGAGCACTTTTACCTTTCGCTTAGTACCTATTTATACTCATATTTAGCGAAATCCATTCTTTTATGGCCGTTTTTATCCATGAGATAGCTTTGGCCGACACTTTTTGAACGTATCTCCCTCTCTCTTAATGCATGGTGAGTTTGAAACTTGAAAATACACCAGAGAAATGTCTTATCACGTTGAAACCGGTCGAAGTTTTAGTCTAACTGTGAAAATGTACAAAGTTAAACGTTGAATGACTATTTCAATTCCACAAAGTCATGCCTGAAACGATATACTTGATAAATTTTGGGAGGGGTGAATGAATTAAGCTGAAGAGCTATTTGTCAAAGAGAATGGACCAATTACTTTTGGAATAACGACAACATTATTTAATGGGTTTGCACGATAATATTTGGGATGTGAGTGTAGAGGATGATGGAGAAAGTGTTGTGGATGGGGAGGAAGACTAATGAGGAAGTGCTTGAGATAGTGGGCGAGGAAAGGAAAATTCTTAAGGGAATTCGAGATCGGCAGAGTAGGTGGCTGGAAAATGTAATAAGGGGTGATGAGTTGCTCTATAATGTGATTAGGGGAAGGATGATGAGCAAACAGGGAAGGGGATGAAGGAGAAAAGGTTTCATGTACATGATAAAGAAGGGTAGACCGTATGCTGAGGCGAAAAAGGATATACTAGAGGGAGATAAGCACACGAAAGGATAGAAAGCCGGGCGGAGACACTCTGGCATTCAGCAAAATCTACCTCTACCGGTAGATTACTTAAATAAATAGCAAGAAAATTACGATAATTCATTCCCAAGTTTCTCCTCACTAGCTTGAGTCTTTCAATTGCTTTTGCTCTCATCTATTCAAATTTATTCGTTTACACCTTTCATTAATACTTATCTTAGTTACCCAGCCTATCAGCTTCCTTCCCCACCCATTCTTTGTCCGACTTCTTAATGCCTCTACCCACTCATCGTGGGGATGCCCACGGCAAGGCGAAATTGCGAAGCGGGCATTGTTAAGCGAGGAGGAGGGAGTGTAAGGGCCAAAAAAAGATCTAATTATACGGATTCGCCAGTTTCCCTGCTCGCTTCCCACTCTATGACTCTCTGTCCCTTTCAAGATGCACCCCCCCCCCTCATTGCTTTGCATCATGGGATTCCCTTTACGCCTTTCGAATTCCATCTTGTAGTCCTTTTTTTTATTTCATTGTTCCGACGTCGTCTCCGTCGCTCCTCAGCCATTGATGTGGATGACCCGGTTGGTGGGGATTGCTTTTGTGCTCGGTTCTATTGACGTCTCGGTCCGAGCGGTGAATGCCCTCGACGGACCTCGAGTCCCCGCACCCGCCGACCATCTTGTGTCGTTTGATTACCCACTCCCAACCCACAATGCTCACTCGCGTAACCCGTTGTGAAAGGTCGTCGCGATAATTTCTTCGTGGGCGAGGGTCTTCCGAGACACTTGGTGGGGAACACGTATCGGAAGGTGAAAAGATGACACCGATTGGACTGGATTTTTGGGGAGGCAACCGACAGCTAAGGTCATTTATGGGATAGGTAAGGGAGGAAGGGTGGATAGAAACCCGGCGTCGGCATAAGCTTGCTCTTAACGAAAGGCGCCAAGGGGACCACGGTTTAACGTCTCAAAAGATGACACCGAGAACGATTTTTAAAAAGTATTCTACCCCAGGGTTGAAATTCGCTATGAAAAAATCATTTGACTTGACCGGGATACGAACCCGGATCTCCCAATTACCGGTCAGGTGTGTTAGCCAGTTACACAACCAAGCCATCTTCCTTCAAGGCGAATTTCGAGGGGAGTTTATGCGAACTAGATGTTCAGGCCTCAAGTCTACATTACATCCCGGTCAAGTCAACCCTGGTGTATATGCACCCGTGCGAGTGACTTCGTACCACATCATTTGTTACGTGCAATGTTTGGAAAAAAGTATTCTACCGGTTAAAGCAGGTTTTGCTGAATTTCAGAGAATCTCCTCCCGGTTTTCTACACTTTCAGGGGCCTATCTCGCTCTAGTATATCCTTTTTTGTCTCAGTGTACGATCTACCCTTCATTATCCCGTCCATGAAACCTACTCTCTTGCTTCCTCTTCCACGCTTGCCCAACATTCTTCCCTCTATCACATTCTTGAGCAACCCATCGCCCCTTATTACATCGTCCAGCCACCTTCTCTGCCGATTTCGAATGTTTCACTCGCATAACCCGTTGTGAAAGGTCATCGTGATGTTTTCTTCTTGGGCGAGGGTCTTCCGAGACACTTGGTGGGGAACACGTATTGGAAGGTGAAAAGATGATACCGAAAACGATTTAAAAAAAGTATTCTGCCGGTTAAGGTGGGTTTTGCTGAATGTTAGAGAATCTCCTCCCGGTTTTCTACACTTTCAAGGGCCTATCTCGCTCTAGTATATCCTTTTTGGTCTCAGTGTACGATCTACCCTTCTTCATCCTGTCCATGAAACCCACTCTTTCTTCCCCTACCCCGCTTGTCCAACATCCTTCCCTCTATCACATTCTTTGCAACCCATCGCTCCTTATTACATCGTCCAGCCACCTACTCTGCCGATTTTGAATCTTATTAAGAAGTTTCGTAAAAGTAATGCCGTTGCCAAAACCGGTGTTCCCAAATTCGTTCAATCTTCTTGGCATTTATATGCGCAGATTTCTATTTACCCATGCAGCCTTTCATCATCTCAGCATGCGTCCTTCATGTCTTCATCCTGTTTGTAAAACCTATTCTCTTTTTCTTCTTCCCAGCTTACCTGACGTCCTCCCCTCCATCACAGATGTCAGTATCCAATCACCTCTCATTTCCTCTTTCGACTAGTTATACTCCACCTCGTCTGGTTCTCCTCCTGAAGAGTCCTCTCCTCAACCACCATGGCAAGCACTTCCTCTTCTTAGGACAAAAAATAACGTCCCCTGCCTCACACCGACGAGGTGACTAGTAGATGTGAATGCCCTTTGCTGGACCTCGAACTCACTCCAGTTCTCGGCGTGATTACTTCCACCCCCTCGCTCACAGAGAACTCCCCACCCCCCAAATTACCTCGCTCCTTACCCCCGACTTCCCCCTCGTTCGCCGTTGCATCTCTACCACCGAACTAAATGCTTTATTGGCTGGAATCTCGCATGACTTGCGAATCGCGAGCCTGGCCGACCGAAAAAAAAATATATTGCGGCCACTTCTTTCTTTCCTTTCCTCGTCGCTGGGCGATGGTAAGCGTTCTTCACGGTCCATCAGAGTGTTTACTCAAGGGAAAATAATTCCCTTATTTGTACAGATGAGGCCTAATCTGGCATATCTTGCTGAGAGAGATGATTCGCGACACGTAAGTATTGAAGGAGTCTGCCTTGATTTCTTGCTTCAGGATATAAAGTCTTCGACCTTTCATAACCCGAGACATTTCATATACACGGCATTAAAGTGTTCATCACCATCTCATTGCATTTTTTTGTGTACTTTTCGTTTCGTTTACTTTAGTTGGGTTACATCCAGTGTTCTATCTTATCATGCTGATTATTGATAACATCTTCCTTAAAACAGATCTTAAGCTGATCCATAGCACACCGAACTCAACCATTGACTGCCCCGACCTTGTTTCCTTGATAAATTTCAGAATACCCTCCCGATACCCCAGAACTCACCCATTGCTCCATATCCTTACTCCCAGATTATCACTTACCAAACGCTCCCTCATTTTTCGCCTCTCTTCTCCTGTAAATTCCCTTCCTGAGAACATTGATCCTTTCACCTATTCTTCCACTGTCTTCGCTAACCTCGCCATAAAAAGGTAATTTCCCAAAAAAAGTAATTTTTACTATCTCCCCATGCTGGATTATTATTTGTTACCTCTTCTTGAAATGTTTTTACGTTTCTGTTCATTTTGTTCGTTATATTTTCACCACGTAATGACTTCCTGCTGTATGTGGTCTTTTGCTCGCATAAAAAATTAGAAATAAATAAATATTGTGCATATAAGTCAGAACTGGAGATTAGGGCCGTGTTCCAATCCGTAGGGTGCACCCTATGCACTTACGCCCTTCTGCTCTATCCTGTACTTCACGCACTTTCTGGTCTTAAGGTAGCCAGTGCCAATGTCTCCCAGTGACCAATGTCGGAACTATATCAGAACCGCCTCGACCCGTAAGTTGGTCTGTGTATTTCTTCCGCAGGCCGATGAATTGTATTATCCCTTCGTTTGTCCCTAGTATATCAGAAGAACATCCATTAGTCACTCAGAATAGTAATTTATCGCAAGACATCGCATTGGAAATTCGCATTATTCACGAATGGGTTTCTTAGGGCGCAAAAGGGCGCATCGTCATACACTTACCTTCTATCACGGCGTAGGATCCTACTCCGTTCCTTCGATGTGCACTAGCGCCCTAGCCATGATGCGCTCTAACGGATTGGAACCGCACTATACGACGTGTTATCCGGAAAATGGCAATCGTAAAGAGCACATAAGGGTACGAAGTGTGCATAATATCGGATTGGAACACGGCCTAGATAAACTATTGGTAGCAAAAATGTAGTGGTACGAATTAATTTGGATGCATGTTATGGGTGAAGAACTTCCATTTTCTCTGAAAACCATTATTTTATTATAAGATTATAAAATTCATTGGATATTTCTTCCATTTTAGTAACCTAATTTACCATGCTTTTACGGCTGAAGTCATCTCCGACTCGCTATCTGCCACCTGAGGGCAGGGGCCACAGCAATGCTGATATGAAAACTCGTGTTTCTTTCGTGGCTGTAAGTGACCCAGTGTGACTTACTTCAGAATTATTACTTTTGTTAGAAAGGTTTTGCTATTATTTATCATCTTCTGTGCCAAGATTTGCTGTAATTCTTTTTATTCAAATGGAAAATATTTACGGATTTTCATTATGGTGGGGGCTGTTAATTTCGAAACTTCTAGGTTAAATGTTGAATGAAGTGGAAACAGCCAATCAATACTGATCAACCTTTTGATGGATTAGAGGCGGAATAGATGAATGGAAGACGTTCTGAAGAGAGAAGGAATGTTGAAGAGAGTAATTGGGGGGGGAACAATAGGGAAGTGTGGAAGGGGATAAGAATTCTGGACGAAAAGAAAAGAGGGAGACGATATGAGGATTATAAGAGGGATCTAATGGCGGATCGCGTATTGGAGGGAAAGCAGAACGGTATGCTAGAAAATAGGTCGTTGGAATTAATACTATTCCTAAAGCTTTAAATCAGCTGGTAGAATAAATTGAATTGAATGACTCGAAATGTTTTGTAGTGCGTTGTACATCCTTGAAGTTTTTTGTTCGACGTAAACAGATAATGTTTTAAGTATCTTTTTTCTGAAGTGACCCTTTTGAGCCTAGTGTGTATAATTTCAGCTCACATTCCACGAAATACTCATTTCTTTATTTAAGCTCTTAAATGCGGGCGCATGACCACTTTTTAATGCCTGTCTCCGAGCCTCTCATTAATGACTGAGTGGTCTCATGTGCGACCGTTTGTTTTCCAGTGAAATGCTCCAAACGTCTAATTTCGGCACTCGAGTGGGAAAAATGAAAGCCCTCAAATATTCAGAGAACGACCAGAAATTCGCGGTTGCGAGCCGTTTGAAAGAGGCACTTCTCGGAAGAGGGCCTGAAAGGCGTTCACCCCATACGGCTTCGGCATTTCCATCCATCCGCCCGGAAGGTTGAACGCGGTTTAACGCTCTCCTTTTCAATCGTCCTTCGCTACCCTCAGATCATCGTTGGGTGCGCGAGGCATTGTGAAAGTAAGCCCAGAAGTACTAGGAGGTGCGCAGGACAGTGGATATTACCGTCCACACCATGATGGATGTTCAGAACCTTCATTGTTCGCGCAGGTTAGGAAAGGGTTTATGGTGTAAGGGAAGCAGTCAACCCCTGCAATTTGTGGTTTTTCCTCCAGGCTGGTTTGATATTAATACACCACAAAGAAGTTTTTATCTTCCTAATTTTGAGAAGAAGAGCAGTTTTTTTCAGCCTTGTTAGCTGAATATTTCCCTCTCCATATAGTTCATAGTATTATTCTCTCCTCCCAATATAACACCTAAGATTCATTATAAATAATATAGGCATGTTTCAGAGCCCAATTTTATCTGTAGCATTCAATGAACGTTATTCAAAGCCTGAAAATCAATTAAAACCTATTACAATATTGATGATTTTGTATTACCTTTCACTTGCTTGAATAGTGGCCTCAATTTCTATTCTCTACATCTAAATCTAAATCCCCCAAGTGCGGATTCTCCTTTCTTGAGAACCTCTGTCCGAGGGGAATAACTAAAATATCAGGTGTCGCTTTTTTGTATACTTTGGATATTTCAGCTTCATTCTCCACTTTCATGGAATATTCCGGGAGGGACAAATGGGAGGAAGTTGAAACATATGGTTGGAACTAAAAGCCGGAAATGTTTGAAGCGCTCTCCTCCGGGACAATGTTAGAACGCCAGGTGACCAGGCGTGGTTCCTTTCAGACAGTTGTTTATAGTTAATTCATGGTATTCAGCTTTAGCCTTAATGATTTAGTCGTCGCAAAAATGCTTCCTGGACACAAGTTAACTGTCACAAGGAAACAAACACAATATCACTCATTATCTCCGGCAAAGGACCTTTGCCTGTTGTGAATAATCTGTCACAGTACCTCCTTCAATCAATTCTAGGAACACTATTCCCGTAGATAGACAAGTTTTCAATCGAAATTAACGGCTTGCCTGAAGTAATATTAGTAGTGTGGAGTGCTTGAGACGTTGGGGGAGGAAAGGAAACTTCTGAATGAAATCCAAGATTGGCAGAGTATGTGGCTGTAGAATGTAATAAAGAGGCGATGGATTGCTCAATAATGTGTTAGAGGGAAAGATGTTGGGCAAGTAGGGAAGAGGAAGAAAGAGAATAGGTTTCATTGACCGGATGAAGAAGGGTAGATCCAATGCTGCGACGGAAAAGAATACACTGGAGCGAGAGGAGCCACTCAAAGTGTAGAAAACCGGGAGGAGATTCTCTGACATTCAATAAAACCTGCATTAACCGGTAGAATACTTTAAAAACATGAAGGACTGGTTCTCGTTCGACCACCAGAGTGGACTCCGCACAAATTCGCACGAGCGATTGTCCAGTTCATCCGAGGATGCCGTTTCCCTTGTGAGATATTGGCGGATTAATGGCGAGAACAGGCGCCGAGGAACGTTAAAATTAATCACCACAGCCATTCAAATTGCCATTCGATTTTAATTATGGTTTTCAAAACTTCTTCAGCCTATTTTGAATCACGATTCGTTCGTGAAATCGGTCGAAACTATGACAAGTATGGCTCCAAGGTAGGAGTCTTTCCAAGATATTTTTCCATTTTCGTCTTCCTTGATCGCTCTGGCATACTTTGCTCGAAACAATCGATATTAATATGCAAGCGCCTTCGGCCTTTCGTTCCTCAGAATGTCATTGTTTTAGGTAGTTAAGGTGGAAAGGTGAAGAAACTGAGTCAAAAGGCCGACGTAGTCTCTTGTTATCCCCTCGGTAGACAGTCGCTGCTCCGTGGATGGGTTGTTCGGGTGAGTGGCGAGGGTTGCTGTCTGGCGTTATAACACCGCTATCGACGTTAGACAGACAGACCCGCTCCCCCTTTACCCTTCCTCTTGCCCTAATACCGCGATTACGCTGCTATAAAAAAAGGCCGCAGTCAGTGAGAACAAAAGTGCGCCAAAGTAATTCGGTGCCATAAAATCGACGCTTCTCGGCGCGTGAAAAATTGGACGTCATAGCCTCCCATCAACTTTTTTACAGTCGCATTGTTTCTAAGTTTTCCCGACCGCATCTCCTTCGTTGCTCCCCCCTCTCATTTCTCAAAAATCCCACCGGCTTTCCTTTCTCGTTCGGCAAAGCGTGCTGAAATCTTTATTGCATCGCCTCTCTCCCTGATTTGGATGAAAACCAGAGGAGTCTGCACAGAACGAACTCTTGCCTTTTCGCGTGAGGTTAAAATCATATTTTGTGCGAAGAGACTCGTGTTCCTACTTGAGAGCAAGCTACTTCCGCTATTATGGGTGAGGAAGCGTCTTAGGACGTACATTGTTCCGATCCCTTCATAAATTATCCAGCTTATCTATATAGCTCAATGAATCAGGGGATTTTTTTAAAAGTATTCGACGGTTAAGGTAGGTTTTGTTGAATTTCCGACAATCTCCTCCCGGTTTTTTACACTTTCAGGAGTCTATCTGGCTCTAGTATATCCTTTTTCACCTCAGCATACGATCTACCTTTTTTATCCTCTCGATGAAACCTATCTTCTTTCTTCCTCTACCCCGCTTGCCCAACATCCTTCTCCATCACATTCTTGAGCAACCCATCGCCCCTTATTATATCCTCCAGCCACCTACTCTGCCTATCGTGAATTTCATTCAGAAGTTTACTATCCTCGCCCACCATCTCCAACACTTCCTCGTTAGTCTTCCTCTCTGTCCACCTCGCCTTCTCTATCCTTCTCCACACCCACATCTCAAATGCCTGCAGCCTGTTCTAGTCCTCCTTTCTGAGTGTCATCTTGTGGAAATAGGTTGCAAATATCGTGATCTCAAAAAATAGAACTTGGTTCTATATACACATAATTTATTGTCGCACCTCGACCTAGGTGCAGATAATATTATTTGATAATATTGCTCTTTTCAGGTATTCTCGTCGCGTGTTTAGTTTAGAATTAAAGAGCACCAGAGGGCCACCGAAAAGAAGAGATTCAGCCTCTCTGCAGTTGCAGAGCATGCGTGGTTCGAGCCAGGACATCCGATTGCCTTTGACTAAGTGAGAGTACTCTCAAGGGAAAATCGTTATTTTCCCAGGCTGATCAGAGAAGCAGTAGAACAGTTTAAATGTCCATCAAATTTCAATCGGGAGGATGGACTTGCCTCAACCTGGGAGAGAGTGGTCAAACCACAGCGAGGAGCGGGCAATGGAGACACCCTATGGTCCTAGATGAACTAGCAACGAAATACATAACAACGGGAAATAAATAATAACAATAATTACAAAATGTCCAACGGACCTGAAGACGCCCCCAGGAAGAGGGGAGAAACTGTAGTCAGAAAAACTAAACACGCGACGAGAATACCTTTAACAAGTATATGAGTCGCGGAAGCCTTCAAAGAAATATTATTTGATATTGAACATTGAAACCGTGAAAATGACGGAGGTAGGTCGAAACCTAAGTCTGCGAGTGGGAATAAATTGTGTGGAGTGATAGCAAGGTTCTTTTTTAGGGATCATGATGCCCGTTAGCTTCCACTAGCTTGTAAGCGTAGATTGCAGGATTTTGAAACATGAATATGGATGGAGATGAACGGTGAGGATTAGTCAGTCGAAAGAATGTATCAGAGATGGGATGGGAAGAATGGCAGCCAGTGACCGACATTTGAAAGAGGCAGCTAATAGGATGCAGGAGGTATTTTGAGAGAGAGAATAAAATGATAAACTGGGCGATATTGTCAGTTGTCTCAGGCGTGACTGCATGGAATTTACTGTGCATTGTAAATGAAATTGAAATGTAAATGTAATTGAAATGTAAATGAAAAATGAAAAATTGAAAAAAAAAAAAACATAATTGTAAATTAAATAACTATGTTATTCCACATCAATTTTCTTTAAGACGATACGGGTTTTGACGTGACACGTCATCATAATATTTATGTGGAGTAACAAAGTTACTTCATTTACAAGCGCAATATTGGTTGGAATTTCGGTGAAACACCGAAGGAGAAGGGAGACAAACGAACTCCGTGGTAAGAAGACAAAGATGAAACGGTATACGTTAAGTGTAATGGATCAAACTTAGTATCTTCCACAGTTTTATTATAAAATGTACTGCTAGTTTTGGCATGTGCCTGAAAATGGTGTAACTGAGGAAAATAGTAGTACTTTTTATAATTAAACGGTGGAAGATACAAAGGTTGATTTACTACAATGTCGACCTTCAGCCATGTTAAAACTTTAACTATTGAATCTAGGATACGTTAAAGTCTATAGAAAGCGCCATTGTAGGGATATTTGATGGATTGGTGAGATAAATTATTGGATTATCCCAATCAATCAAGGTTGTAACTGTTCAGAAACTGTCGCAATATAAAAGATGATGACGATACATTAATTCTCCACCGTTTGTTTGCCTGTGAACAGCCTTCCTCCTCCTGCGTTAATTCGCTATCAATTCAATGAGGAGGTATCATTTTTCCGAACGGTGCTGATGGACGCGGCCTGTGCCTAAGTGCGATATGCAAATTTAGTTTGGACTTGCAGTGTTGGTGGCTCTGAGCTATAAATTCCCTCATCCCAGGAACACATTATTTCGACGTGGTTATTGCAAATCATCAGCAAGGAGCCCAAGTGCAGTAATATGTTGTCATGCTCTTCACCGTACATTTTGATGGGTTCTTACTGGTGATTTCATTTGGTCCTATATCATTTTATCTCCCACGTACTCCGGAGGAAATTGTATCACGTTTTCACCGTCTCCTTCCTCATTTAATCCTCTGGCATTTCAACAGTTTGCTCGTATTTCATGCCCAATGACCTTTTAAATGTGTTTCATATTCATTTTACATCCTCCGCGGCTGTTGGTCTTAAGTTAAGACTGTAATCATGCGGCGAACGAGGGTATGGAGCATTCATGCGCTTCAATTCCGTATGCTAAACTGCTCTGTGGTCGATATCTTTGATGGTGTCATCATGTGTTATTTATGATTCATACAAGCGGAGCAATTTCGCTGTGAAATAAATTGATTCATTCCTATTTTTCTTGTGTAATGAGGAAAGACTATGTTTTGTAGGCAATCAATAATTCTTTGATTTCTTTTATTGCAGGTGAGCGCGCTGTGTACGGCCTTATCTCTCCTATCCAGAACCTGATGGAACGTATGTTTAAAAATTTATGTTAAATGCCGACCCCCTCCTCCCACGTCCCACGTTTTTAATGTCCAGCATTCCTTTTTATGAGCGTGGTGTATAGCGATTTCTGGGTATTCTTGCATCGCTTGGGTACATTCATTTCCAGCATTTATTGCCCGGCGAATATAGAATTTCGATGAGGATCGAAGCAGCTCTGACCGAGCTTGAATGCGCCCGTGGGACGGAAACGGATCGCGATTCATCCCAGATAGTCCCTTATAGTGAGCGCCGACAAAGGCTTACGATCTTCATCGGTGTGGGACACGGCGAGGCCGTCAGCGTGGAACGCACGACGATCGTTCGTCGGCGCGCGTTGAATTTCAAGCAGTCTTAATTTGCAGGGAGATCGTTTCTGGAAATGACATGCTAGACTACGTCGTCATCGCCCCTACGCGTGCATGGCGGATAAAAAAAAGGAATTGGTGTCTGTGTCAGCGGATCCAGGTATTAGGAAGGGATGAGAATTCCCGGAGCTGTGTTGCTGGCTAGATGGACTCGTTCATGTGAATCAGCAGATGCGTCCGTAGGCGTTATTGTACGCTGAGGACAAAAAAATACTGTCGTTCATTCTGGTATCATTGAGGGACTTAATTCAACACAATGGCTTGAAAAGGGTGACCTGTCTTGAAATTCAGTCATAATTTTGATCAACTATTGTGAATATTGAGAGTTTGTGTTGTGATCTCGATTCAATCTTCATTTATAAGTTTACTTGTAAAATATTACAGAAGAGTTGTGAGCAAAGGCGAAGTATTTGTGGATTTTTGGTGCCGTAGAGAAGGATAATAGGTATGGAATGTTTTCATTTGATTATTCTACCAGATCATTGGTAGGTATTTGGAGAGAAATTTATCTAACAGTGTAATTTCTGTCATATCTTTCCGATTTCACTCCTGTGGATGACCGTCTTAATTTCCTCATATCGTCTCCCGCTTCTTATTTCGTCCAGAATTCCTATCCAATTCCTTCCCCATTCCCTCTTTCCCATAGTTCTCCCCTCAGTTATTCATTTCAACATTCCGTATCCTTTTAAAACGTTCTCCATCCATCTCTTATGCCTCCTCCAAACCTCCAACACTAGTTCTGTCTCCTCTCCAACCATATCCGAATCCTCCTCGTTCGTCTTTCTCGCTTCCCAGCTCAACCTCACCGTCGTCCTCACCCTCAGGATTTTGTAATGTAGGAGGTGTAATGATTCTCAACGTTGTTGGGAGAGGATGGAAATACAAGCTTGAAGATTAGGAGCTTGCTGGAAATAGTCCTCGAACCTGTAAATTGTCAAAAGGTTGAACACTCGGTTAATTATTTGATTTTTCATACTTCAGTGAGCTATTGTCCCCTCATTTCACATGTCTCTCGTTGACAGTTGATTGTAGCAGCATCATAGATATGGTTCTCGAATCTAATAATGCAAAATGCCATCAGGTGATGGCGTATACTACCCATTCCTTGGATATTGAAGGTTTTTCGGATCAAACACATCATATCTGTTGACGACATTTCAATGGACGACTCGTACATCGAAACGTTGGCATAGTTGGAGAGTTTGATTCGGTGGGAGATACGAGCAGCACTCAGTATCCCCATACGCCGGGAGAGCCTGAGGTCTTTATTCACCAATTCCTTGCCATTACCCAGAGATTAAAAACGATCGGTTGGCAGAAAACCGAATGTTGATTTTGCTATGGCCTTTTAAAGTATCTAAGGAGAATGATCGTGGTACTATATTTTATTTTGTCGTAGATTTCTTACTGGTAAGAAGATCGTCTGACGCATCCATGTGACAGCTAATTCGTTGGCGCCTGGTTTCCATCTTGTATGCCAATTCCTGGTCTCTCATTACCCTTTTATGCCTGATTCTATCGCCTTGATTGATGGTCTGTTTGCGATTGACTTTCTTCCGTCTCTCGCATTCACAGCCGCATTCATCCACTTGGGACGAGTCATGCATTTATCGGCCGCCTCTATTGGAAGAAAAGGAAATGCACTTGAATATCCGCGTCTCGGAGTCGCAGTCTCTGCCATTGGCGGGTGCCACCACGCGTCGGAAGGTCTTGATTGCTCATCAGGCACAGCCGTCCATCATCTGAAAGCGCCCATTCCTCCCGGAGCCCTCGTCTCATTTGAAGTGTCTCTGGCTCGCCCACGCCTCGGACATTCTCTTCAATGAACGCGCTCGTAATCTAAGAGAGAGCCTCGCGCATAAGAGAGGTTTTCTCAGTGGACGGCCTCTGGGAATGTGCCAGCAATATTTGCTGCGTTTTTGTATTCACCCCTGGCCAGACGTCGCCTCTCGCCTCATTCCCTTTCTTCCTTCACATCCCTCGTCGGTTTTTATTATTTTTACAATCGTCTCTCATTGTTGTCCCACTTGAGTGAGGGCGGCTCTTTTCATTGCCTTCTAGTAACTTCCCTGGAACTTTTCTAGGCTCAAGACTTGTTGGTTAACGTTTGTGGCTTATGCATTTTACGACCTCAGCGTTTCCTCGTGAGTGGATAAGTAGGTAGGTTTTTTTTATATCGTAGATATGTCCATGGATTTTGACGAGAACATAAATACCGTGGGGTATTAAAAATGCCTTCACACGCTTCCAAGTTTAAGTTTCCATGATCCCAGCTTCATTATCATGTCGAGGGCCGAGATGGTTTTCTGCCGCAGAGGTGGTAAATAAAATTCTGGTCGTGAGTTTGAAAATATCTATCGGACTCGCATGTCCATTGATTACAAACTGTGATGTCGTCTGTATTCATTACGAAGTTGTGAGCGTGAAAGAGCGCAAAAGAGGTTGTTTCTTGGAGTTATCTCGGATCCTTTCGTCATTATTGGCATTCATACTCGTATTAAAAATGCCTTCACACCTCTCCAAGTTAAACAGTTTCCACGAGTCCGGCTTCATTATCATGTCGAGGGCTAAGACGGTTTTCTGGCAGGTTGCAGGGAGGAATGAGTGGTTTTTATTAGAGTATTCTACCAGCTGATTGGTAGGTTTTTGGACTGCAGTGATCCTAATCCGTTTTCTCTCCGATGAATGGCCAGCCATTCCTCTTTAACTCCTCATATCATCTCCCTCTTCTTATTTCGTCCAGAATTCCAACTCCCATCCTTCCTCTTCCTCGCTTCCTCATTGTTCTGCCCTCCAGTACCCTCTTCAGCCATCCCTCTCGTTTCAATGCGTCCTCCATCCATCTCTTCTGCCTCCTCCGAACCTCCACCACTAGCTTCCTCTCCTCTCAAACCATATCCAACACCTCAGCTGTGTCCCAATTCGCCATTTAGGCATCTAAATCGGCAGATTTAGGGAGGACGCCATCTTGAAGTGTGTCCCAATTCGTTAGGCATCATGGGGGAGCGGATTTAGGTGCCTTTCTCGGGGGTGAAATTTAGGGTAGATGGAGTTTATCCTAAATCCACCTCCATATTGAATTTCCCATCATGCAAAGCGCAGCATGCGTCGTACTAGGAAACTCGTACCCAAGGAAGTAGTTGAAAAGTGGCAAACATGGCCGGCAAGTATTTTGTCTGTAAGTGAAAGAATTCTCTAGAATTTCGCAAACCAACACCCAACTACAAAAGAAAAATTTTACTTAGTACACTTGAATAAAATGAATTTAAATCCCAGAACACTAACACAAACTTAAATACCCCGAAAACTAAAAACTAACGAATCTCCAAACAACGAAATGGATGATAAAATGTTATTTCACTTTCCAAATCTCACAACGCATGCGAAGGTAGCCACTGGCGTCAAATATGTCTTAATTTCAGGTTTCATTCAGTCCTTTATTAATTACTCATATGTTTTTCATTCGTTTCCAGCTCGGTAGACGGCAACACTAGCGAAGGATGTCCCAAATCAAGCTCCCCTAGCGAAAGGCCTCTAAATATTTAGGTAGCTAACCGCATCCTCCCTAATGCCTAACGAATTGGGACACGACTCTCCTCGTTCGACCTTTTCACCACCCAGCTCTCCCTCTCCATCCTTCTCCACACCCACACCTCGAACGACTCAAGTCTACGCACATCGCAATGGCCAAGCCTTCAACCCATATGTATAAGAGTTTTCACCAGCCTTTTTAACATGTCGCAATTGCTCTTAGTAACTCCTAACATCACATTAAATCGCAAAGACCGTTCTGATGAAGGCTTCCGCGGGGCTTTGATAGAGGTTTATTCCTTCTTTCGGGTTTTCCGCCGCGTTGGTTCATGTTGAGGACACTATTTCGCCGGGTCGCTTCCTCAGGTCCAGGTAACATTTCGGTTCAAGTCAAAGTCAAAATATGTTTATTTCCACACCGAAACAAATACAAGTATAACAAATAACAAAAACAATGGTGTGGACCCCGTTCTAGGCTGTCGCCTCTTCAGGGAAGTCACTGGAATCATTTCGGTTCGGGAGGCGTCGTATTATACAGGGTCGTTTTCGCGCCTTTTTTGTGGTCCTCTTCTCTGATTGGTCGGAATCGTTTCTTCTTGGAAAAGTGCTTTCCAAGGAGCGGAGAGTGGGTAACCGTCGTCTCTGTTGAAGTTTTCGCGGTTTTTAGCGATTTCCACCGCTTCTCTGATGAGACGGGGGAAATATCTTTTTTCTATGTGGATGATCGTCGCTTCCGGGAATAATATGTTATGTTGCGGTCCCTCCCAAGCATGTTCCGCAATGGCAGAAAGGTGGAACTGTCTATGTTTGGTGGCTCTCAGATGTTCCTGCATGCGACACTTGAGCGCTCTGTAGGTATGTCCAATGTACCTGGAGCCGCAGCTGTAGGGCACGGAATAGATGCCTTCGTTGGCGTCTTTGGGAAGGCGGTATTTGGCCTTGCAGAGGATGCTGGCCGTCTTCTGCACAGGTTTGAATCTAGATACGACATTATGCCGTTTTAGGACTCGAGCTATCCTCTCGGAGACGCCGGCCACGTAGGGAATTGTCGCGTAGGCCACAGGTTTTTCACTCCTTCGGTCCTCCTCGACGGTCCTTGTCAGGGCCATGGTTGACTCCACTCCCATCCACATCAACGTACTACCCTGCGAGCCACCACGAGGATGTGTGGCAGGGGGTGAAGATCACCAAACATGCTTTATTGACATGCAAATAGGATATTTAATGAAGGCATGCTAGATAATATGGTCACATGCAGCTAGGTGGTTAGTATCTACATAATAAGAAAGGGATTATTGGTTGTTATTACATGCATCATACACTACAGACCACTCTAACTATATTTCACCTACTTATCCCTTTGCTACGCTGCCTATTGTTCTCTGTTATAGTACGCTGGAAAAATGACATTTTAAATCTATCGGTAGGACAATCTATCTCTCTAATCTTGTTAATATGATCAAACCTAGTATCATACGCAGGGGTTCTTAATATAAATATAACGTCATCTGTGTACGAATCGGTTTCGAATTTACTTAAATGGTTTAACCTAAATTTGAACCTGCGTTCTGATAGTAATTCCCATCCTAGTTCTTCTATTAAACTCGTAACACTTATACAATTATCGTAACGGCCTTTAACAAACCGAGCGGACATCCGTTGCACGCGCTCTAATTCTTTTATCAAACCTTCCTCGTACGGATCCCACATACTAGCGGCATATTCTAAATGAGGCCTGACAAGTGTAAAATAGCTTATTTCTCTTACTCTCTCATCGCATTTGCCTAGAACCCTTTTTACGAATCCTAATCAACGGTTTGCTACACTAGTAATTTCCCTGATGTGTTTCCCCCATGACATGTCTTCAGTGATGGTGACGCCTAAGTACTTAATTGAATCTACGTTACATATTTTATTTTCTTTGATGCAATAATTATTCCGGGGAAAGCCATTCTTTTTCCAAAAGTTCATTATCGCGCATTTATTCAAATTTAATTCTCGTTGCCAACTATCACACTAATCATCAATCGCATCTAAATCCTTAGCTAAAGAATTGGCGATTTTCAAGATGGAGGACTTGTGGAAACAGTTTTGTTGAAATTGACCGTGTTTCTTTCGTATTATCTTCTATCTCAGATTACATACGTAGACTGCTTTTTACCGATTCTCCGTACATCCAGACCTACATTTCGACAACCGCATTCACAAACAGACCCAGCCGTGGAAGAAGTTGAAGCGAGTGAAGGGGATGGAGGTGGGGGGAAGGAGTGCTAGAGGGATTAATTCAACATTCAACAACCCCCTCTTCACATAACATCCGACCCCCCCCCCCCTTAAAACGCAAGGACCCCTCCTTTTATTTTTCCTTCCGATTTCAATTCTTTCAATGCATTCAGGAATTATCGGGCGACACTCCGACGGGGAGGGTTGAAGAGGGGCATTTAGGCAGGCGAAGGGGGTGAATTTCCGAGCTACCAAACGAGCCAACAACACTCCACACCCCCCTCCCTCGCTAATCTGTACTAATTAAAAACCGTTGAAGAAACTTTTGTGCTCTAAGGGGATGGTGGCGCACGACGGGGGAACGAGGAACAAGCGAACGACAAAGCCGCTACGGCAAACGATTATTTTTTTATTCTCTCGGTTTCCGGATAACGGGGGAGAAGTCCAAAGCGCTAAATACCTCAGGCCCTCATGCATCCCGCTACCCATCCCTCCCAATCACCCCATCGACGTCTCTCTGCCGAGTGACGCTAAATCTTCGGTGAACAAAATGCAAAATAATCAAACCAACAAGTGAAAAGAGGGGACGGAAATGGTCTCAAACTGTCGTGCATTAGGCGCAGATTGATAAATATTTTCAAAACAAAAGTTTTACTCTTTACATCCAGCAATTATTAAAGCAGCGTGGAAGTAAACAAAGTGATTCATCCTTTAACCCTCTATGAAGTAAAATTCGTTACGTCTCAAAATCATTGAAATATCTACTTTTTAAGAGCCTTTGCCATTTAGTTGCTGCGCCAGACAGAATTGCAACTGTTCGAATTAAGTGTGTGGAAAGTTGCGTCTCTTTCGGCGGTTTCTCAAACAATTTGAATAGATGAATGTGTGACGAAATTCACAGACGATGTCGTGCCTGGTGGAGCTCTAAAAGAAATAGTTTCAGCTGTCATATGAGGAAAAAATTACGAAATTTTGAAATAGACAGGTACGTAATGAAGGTAATGATGAAGTTTACCTTGTGTAGATATTATTATGTACAGTATTATTTAAAATTAAATATATGCAAATATATATACATATTTCAAAATATATTTTATTATCAAATAAATTCTAATTTCATTGAAACATGCTTAAATAGCACATTAAAAAAAAGGTAACATATAAAGAGTATTTTTTCATGTTGATGTTTCATAATTCCGTCAAAAGAGGGTTAACATGTCGGCAGATGCGATGCAAGTGATGCGATCCGCTTCATCACACGTATTTCTCGATGCAACATGGAAATCGAAATGTGATGTCGTAATTCCAACATTGCTTAGCCCAAGCAGCTTCTCTCATACGATTCCGTCTTCCTCGTCTGTGGAGTGGGGGCTCTCCTTTGGGTTGTGTTCAGGCCGTAAGTGGGTTGGTACGTACGACGGGGGGTCGGCTGGTTGGTTTTTTGGGTCGTGGCGGGGGTTTTGGAAGACAAAAGAACGCCCTAAAAGAAGTGGAGACTGGTTCTCTCTATACTACTCCACCCTCCATCTCCGTACAGACTCTCTCGCCCCTATTCACATCTCACTCCCCCCTCCACCCCAATCATTCTCCATTCAATGACGAAAAACCTCGTGGCCTTTTTTTTATCATTCTCCCTTTTTCTCTCCTTTTTTCCTCCCTACGAAACCAATCCTCTCCCTCGTCCTCCTCCTCCTTCCCCCAACACTCCACCCTGACGCAGACTACCAGATAAACCGACCCAACGACGGCAGCCCCGTTCCCAACCTCCTCCCCCCTCTCGTTTTCTTTCACGTTTTAAAAATGGAACTCCGCAAGCCTTGTTCACCAGACTCTCATCCCTCGCCCCCCTTGTGTCGACTGCCTCCATAACCACACATCCCTCCCTCGGTGGAATGGGAGGAAAAAATGCGTTTAGGGCGGGAAAAATAAAGACTTCCACCAGCAAGGGTCTGCTGTACTCTCTCCGATGGTCCGGTTCAGAATCAGTGATGCTGTGTAACTGCTGGAAGTGTCCAATTATGTCCTGCTACAAATGTTCAACTAAAACTAAACGCCACTGTAGAAAAAGCATATTTTTATTTCTGGTATTATTATCATGGTGACTTATTGGTTACATCTACATGTACAGCTACGTTATATCCTGCAAGCCAACCAAAGGATGTGTGGCCGGGGGTGTTTCCACACCAGGCATGCATGAATTATACGGCAGAACACCGAAACTACATTGAAACCTGCGTACCACACATGCAACGCGCCAATTAACAATCTACTAGCCAAGAAACATTCCATCGTCTACTGTTCCGACATGCAAGGGATACAAAGACTACTACTACAGATTAAAAATATCATGCATAAATAAGATCATCAGTATTTACATCATGCAAAAGTAAGAACGTTGAGAATATAAAGAGGAAGATCTACAATCTAGCTATTCTCACTATTCGCACTATTTATGACGACGATCACAGCTGTTATGGTCCCGAATGGTACGCGAGGTTAAGGCGGTTAAGGATAGGAGGTGCTTACTATGGTGGGCGAGGAAAGGAAACTTCTTAATGAAATTCGAGATCGGTGGAGTAGGTGACTGGGGATGTTATGAGGTTATATATTCTTCCCTCTATCACATTCTTGAGCAACCCTTCGCCCCTTATTACATCCTTGCCTACCATCTCATACACTTCCTCGTTAGTCTTTCTTTACGTTACCTCACCTTCTCCATCCTTCTCCACACCCACATCTCAAGTGCCTGCAGCCTATTCTCGTCCTCCATTCTGAGGGTCCACGTTTCTGCACCATACAACGCTACGCTCCATATCAAGCTCTTCATCAGTCTCTTTTTCCCATCCTTACCTTCTGATGAACGTTTGTGGCAGGAAGTTAAATTTATTATAGGCAAATACAGTTTTTGAACTGCTTAATGGTTCCTCGCATTTATTTGAATGAATTAGACTTCTTTGGATTGGGACATGGCTCTGAATGGATGATCTCAAGCAAATACGTGAAGCGTTAAGAGAGATTTTCTTTGAGTGTAATTCATACTTCATTTCCGAGAGGATATCAACCATTTTTTATAGTTATTGGGTTATATCAGCTGCTCAGAATGCTTCCTTACTCTCTTTACGTGCAGTTTTCCTATTTTGTCCCTCATTTGACATCCTCTTCATCCTTCCGCCTCTAATCATTCGTTTCAGTTTTCTGCTGCCTCAGTTTTGCTTCCAGCAGGGACTTCCTTGGCTTCGAAGCCATACCGAGTTTTTTTTTGTTTTTCGTCTGCTCTGTCGGTCACGATGATTTCATCTTCTTCTCTACGCTCACTTCTCAAAAGTCTGACTTCTATTATCACGCGCCCCATATTATACTCATCACTCATCTTTTTCTAAATACCTTCGTTCACTGCTCCTGTCGTCAGCTCTTTGTTTCAATTATTGGGAACAGTAATTAATCCATCCTTTATTTCCCCGTTCTTATTTCCTCTGGAATACTTGCTCAGTTCGGGTCCCCACCCCTCTCTCATCCCCTCCTAAGCCTTTGCTTCCAACCACCCCGTATAACAACCCTTAGTCCTTCACCCCTGTCTCTCCGAAACTTACGAGATGAATGGTTTTCACAGTTTCCCCGCAGTCGAAGCGATAAAACCAGGAGTGATGAAAAGTTGGAAAGGAGCGGCGCGGGGAATGAGGCAGGGTGTGAGAAGAGGATTTGGGAAGATTACGGCCGCAGGGGCCACTAGTCGCCAGAGGGCGTGACAGTGATGAGTGACAGACTGGTCCACACGACATGTCTCGTTACGACATGTAACGCTGTATGTGAGATTATAAGTCATGAAAAGTTTCTGAAATGTGATATTCATGTAAGCTATTTATAGGAGGAGGCAGAAGAGATGGATGGAAATCGCTTTAAAAAGAAAGGGAATTTAGAAAATGGTTAAAACAAAAGTAATGAGATTCTTAAATACAAAGGAAGCGAGGCTAGTGATTCAAGTTGGACGACACAAACTCGAGCAGGTAGAGCATTTTAATTACTTACGTAGTACGCTAGAAGAAAACGGACATCCTCGCAAATACATACGAAAAAGGAGGCGTTTAGTAATAGAAGGGAGCTCATGACGGGAACTATGCGTAAGGATGTGAAGAAGAGGCTGGTGAAGAGCTTGGTATGGAGCGTAGCCTTGCATGGTGCAGAAACGTGGACTCGAAGCATGGTGATGAAACGTGGAAACAAAGAAAGGAGGACGAGAACAGGTCTCAGGCATTTAATATGTGAGTGTGGAGAAGGATGGAGAAGGTTACGTGGACGGAGAGGAAGACAAGGTGGTGCTTGAGATGGTGGGCGAGGAAAGTAAACTTCTTAATGAAATTCGAGATCGGTAGAGTAGGTGGTTGGAGGATGTAATAAGGGGCGAGGTCTGCTCAAAAGTGTGATAGAGGGAAGGATGTTGGCCAAGCGGGGAAGGGTGAGAAAGAGAAGAGAAAAGGTTTCATGGACAGGATGAAGAAGGGCAGATCGTATGCTGAGGCGAAAAAGGATATACTAGAGGGATATAGGCCCCGGGAAGTAGAGAAAACCAGGAGGAAATTCTCTAACATTCAGCAATACCTTCTTTAACCGGTAGAGTACTTCAAAAAACAGAGGGGAGGCCACGAGGGAAGCGTGAAAGAGGATATGAATTAAGAAGAGGGAGACGATATGAGGATTGTGCGTGGGATCTAATGGCGGATCACCTACAGGAGGGAAAGCGGAACGACATGCCAGAAATTAGGACGTTAGGATAAGAACTGCTCGAAACCCACCCATCAGCTGGTAGAATACTCTAATGAACCGCATGAATGGTGGATCCACAAACCTTCTCTCCTATAATTTCCCAGACTCTTTACTTCCCTGAAATCTTTCCTGCTGCTCCTTGCGTAAAACTATGTATTTACCTTTGAACAGTTCATAATATTTTCTTTCATTCATACCGTTTAAATTTAGCCTGTCGTCATCTCCGTTAAGGTCATCCAGTAGATTTGTCTTTACTTTTTCTAATGTCTCATTCCGGCTCTCTTCCTCACTTTCCATTTCCAAAACTACCTTATTCATCTCTCATGCCGTCCAACTCATTCTTTTCTTCCCCTCTGCATTTACATCTCAAAAGCCTCCATTAGACCCTCATTCTTTTTCCGAATTAAGCTACTCTGTGAACTGTAAAAGACTATGCTCCATTTTATAATTTAGCCAATCTGGTTCCATTATAGTCTTTCTCGAGTGATTTTGCTTTCATCCGTGTATTTTGGTTCATCCGTGTTTGTTTTTTAGTTTTGAAGTGTTTAAAGGTGTCCTTTGGTGAACTTCGGAGGAATTTTTTAATGCAATTCTTCCTCTGTCCTCTTTTTAATCTTTTTCTGTCCAACCCATGTTTTTCAGTCCTAGTTGACCGCCTCAAGAAGGGTCGATAGAGATACACTCCGTGAGGCCTGCCGCGCTATTTAATCATATTTCAGGTTATGTTATTTAAGTCTGAAATGCAAGGAATTTGAATATAATAGTCCAAAATTCATACGCGAGTGATAGACGATTGTTTAAACTATTTAAAACTATGGAACCTGAGCCTGTATCGTTAAGTAAATGTTACCTCACCGCTGCGAGCAAGATTTCTGTTTCGTTCTACGTTGTGTGCCTTAATCTGTGATTAATGTCCATTAATAAGAAGAAGCAATTCAGTTCCTTTTTTTCTTTTCACTTGTTAAGCTAAATTTCCTTTTTAAAAGTTGTGTAATTTGTTTATTGATATGTTTAATGTTCGTTTTTCTGTTAGAAGAAGAAATTCAGTTTTTTCTCTACATTGTTAAATGATAATGTTGTATATGTCTATTGTTAGCAATTCATATGATAACTTCCCTTTTTTGTTTCCTGATTGGCTGATTCACATATTAATTGTCTTGCACACCACTGTATTTCATTTCTATGTTCCAAAGGAGTCCACTCCTAGAACAATAAACGAGTTTATTATTATCATTATTATGAATCTGTGATTTTATTCCATTTATCAACCTACGGAATTTTCTTGTGTACTCATCGGTCTCTGCCTATGCACCGCTGTTTGAGCTCTCACGACGACTTCTTAAAGCAGAAATGCCAACAAAAACCCGAGGACCATTCAGCGGGAGCGGCATATGTGATGAGTATATTCGGTCTTTGTTAGAATGGGTTGACCTGAGGGGTTCGCCTATCCCATGGGACTAGTTGTGCGGGTGGCGCGAGTTGGGTCCGTGTGCCGTGTGTATGTTTGCTCTTAATGTCCTGATTGGTTGAATAATTAATTTTGAAGGAGAGGATGTTGGGCGTTAAGGTTAATCCCCTGGGAGGTGCGAGGGTAGAAGAGGAATCACTAGAAAATTCTCCCTCTGCTTGAGAATTGGTTATTTTTATTCAAGTTGTTCTTGTTTTTCTGTCGTTTCTGGCGGCCAGTGCACCCCTGGGATCCGGGTAAGTCGCTTGCAACTAGTCATCAGGCTTTCCCCGAGTGCCTAACCGTCTCTAGAATTATTTCATCAACCTTGCTTGGGGTCGCATTCGGTGGATTCGGAATGGATAACTCGAGATGTAGTCAAGTCTTCATACTTTTACCGTTACGTAGGTTGTTTTAAGTTTAGTCGCTTGTTAACGTTCTTTTCTCCTATGGTAAGTTCGTGTAATTTCGCCGCACCGATACGACTTTGGTTTTCGTTTTATACCGCGGATACTTGCCAAATTATCTGACTTCGAAGTGGGTTGTGTGATACATTCTTTTTAAGTTGGACCAATGTTACTTACTTATCCAGGACGGCATGGGTTTCAGTGCTATTAATCATTTCTCTGACGACGTAAAAAACATACTTTTAACCCCCTCGTACTACGGCAGATTAGATCGCGCCAATAAAATTAGAGAGCTAGATTGTAGAACCGACAGGTATAAAATGTCATTTTTTCCGCGTACCATTCGGGAACATAACAGCTGTGATCGTCGTCATGAATTGTTCGAATTGTGACAATAGGCAGACAGTAAATCTTTCTCTTTATATTCTCCACGTTCTTATTTATGTATGATGTAAATATTGATGTTCTTATTTATGCATGATATTTTGAATATGTATCTAGTAGTAGTCTTTGTAACCCTTGCATGTTGGAACGATTGACGATGGAATGTTTCTTGGTTATTAGATTTTTAATTGGCGCTTTCCATGTGTGGTACGCGGGGTTTCTATGTAATTTCGGTGTTCTACCGTGTCATTCATGCATGCCAGGTGTGGAAGCACCCCCTGCCACACACCCTTCGGGTGGCTTGCAGGGTATGACGTAGATGTAGATGTATAAAAAGGACACTGAATTTTCCGTTAATAAATTGGGGATTACGTGTGGGGAGGAAAGCAATGTGATATGCCAGAAACTAGGACGGTAGAATAAGCACTTTTCACAAACCTACCAATTAGCTTCTAGAATTCTGAAATGAAATTTTTAAGGCATTTCAAAACTGCGTTTTGGATGAGAATATACTGAGGAAATAGAAAAGGAAAAGAAATTCCAGTTTGGAGTTCAAAATTGAGCTAAACCTCTCTTCACGCTGAGTGACCTAGAAATAACATATAAAAGAGTTTATTTTTTGTCTCTGATTAGGTTTCTTTACGTCTATATGCCTTTGTGACATCAATTGTTCTGCTTGGCAGCGTAAATATTTCTTATTCGTAACTTAGAGTTCCTAATTCTCCCACGAGTGGGGTAACATGTGAAATGAACGCGCATGGTGGACGGAAAAAATCGGTGTATAGGGGGTTAATAAATTGCCTACATTTCTGTGAAGGGAAACTCGTGGAGAACCTTCCTCGATGGAAAATTTTAGAGACGAAGACTGTTTTTTTTCCGGTAATTCAGTCAGTTGGATTTCTTTGCTGATTCATTAAACCATATTTGAAACACTCACAGTACAGCCAAGTCTTTGGTGAACTGAGGGAAATTTGGTAATTCATCGACGCGGTAATGCTTACTCTGGAGATGATATCGTTAGTGTACCTTCTTATTCTTTGGGAATGCTTCTCGAATGCCGTATTTTGAGCCGTTTCCAGATGCGAGATGCGGTGCTTACCACACTCTGGGAAACGAGGTGCCTTACTTGAACAGTTGCCCTCTGAGAGTCTCTCGGTCGAGAGCAAGTTGGAATGGGGCAGATGGCGGACGAGACCGTAAGAGAGAGAGAGGGGAGACAAAAAATGGGTAATAATAAGGGAGAAAGGAGAAGTTAAGGTTTGAATATGGGCAGAGCAGGCATGAATAAGTGAGCAAGGGGTCGGGTCAGGGCGAAGAGAGGGACGGAGAAGGAGGTCGTGGAATCAGCGAAAGGGACGAGAGATGAATGATTGAGGTGAAGAGCGAGGGGAGATAAAGGTTGTGGGGTAGGAGAGGACGAGGAGAATGGGAGTCGAGAGAGAGATGAGGATCCGTGAAATGCTGGGAACGAGAGAAAAGGGATACTGTCGGCGTGGGCGGGCTCGGGAATTAATGAAGAGGGAGAACCCTGGCAAATAACCAGGTGAAAGAAAGGTGTGGGGGAATTTTCCAAAAGTTTTCCCTCTTTAAAAGAGAGTGGAATGTTTTCTCAAGGGATTTCCCAAACTGTTTTTAAACCTAAATCAACCCCCGTGGTGGATGGCTAAGCGGTGCAGGATCCCTACCCCGTCAAAGCATGAGGGTCTTGCCGT
Organism: Ceriagrion tenellum; assembly: GCA_963169105.1. Classification (NCBI taxonomy): domain Eukaryota; kingdom Metazoa; phylum Arthropoda; class Insecta; order Odonata; family Coenagrionidae; genus Ceriagrion; species Ceriagrion tenellum. Next base: position 80,891,719 of record OY720640.1, read on the forward strand.
TTAAACTCGAGGTGTGATAGATCTCGCAGTTTTGATGCGAAGTGGCGACTAGGGTTGAGGTGTTATGAATGCCTTTCAGTCGTTGAGAGAGCGAATTAGGGTTTAGCGCTCAAAATTTTCCCACCTCGGCTACATGTTCTTCACTTTCACTCTTTTCTGGTCCTCATTTATATGTAAAGATGAGTTACTTTTACGTAATGGCTTTCATTAACGAAACTTTTTGTTTTCCAAGGTTGGTGAAAACTCGCGTGCAGTTTTTCGTCCCGTTCTCCTTATTTGGCAGAGATTACATGCAAAGCGGGTGACAATGCTACACAGTCATTTGTTTTATCTTGCGGGCGAGTATCATCGTTCGTATAGTTACACTTACTCTCTAGTGTGTCGCTTTAATGATCTCAGTGGTCCTTCTCTGCCGCTCTCTTTCCTAACTACAGCCTCTCCATTGCTTTACTGAGAATTAGAAAAAGTATTCTACCGGTTAAGGTAGGTTTTTTTAAATGTCAGAGAATCTCCTCCAGGTTTTCTACTCTTTCAGGGGCTTATCTCGGTTTAGTATATTCTTTTTCGCCTCAACATACGATCTACCCTTCTCATCCGGTTCATAAAACCTATTCTCTTTCTTCCTCTTCCCCGCTAGCCCAGCATCCTTTTCTCTATCACATTCTTGAGCAACCATCATTGCAACCCATTTATTACATCCTCCCATCATCAAACCATTTATTACATCCTCCAGCCACCTACTCTACCGAACTCGAATTTAATTCTGAAGTTTCCTTTCCTCGCCCAACATCTCAAGCTTTAGGTCGTTAGTCTTCCTTTCCGTTCACCTAATCTTCTCCATCCTTCTCCACACACACACATCTCAAATGCCTGCCGCCTATTCTCGTCCTCCTTTTCTGATAATACGATGCATTGAACCAAGCTAATTAATTTTTCGTTACATGTAGTATTTTTAAAATATGTTTACTAGTATATCGAACAAAGTCACGCCATATTACTTCCATTTTAACTTTGAAAATAGCCGATATCTGTTGAAAGTTGGATCAGGATATTTGCAAGAGCACGTCGGAAAATGTGCCGGTTTATTTTGAAATGGACAGTTCTTCAGGGTAAAACTTACAAAATTGCGAAATAACATCATTGTGAATATTACATCGAGGCCAACTTTCTATGCTGGAAGTAGTAGGCCCAATTCTTTATTGGGAATGTTGATATTTAAGGTATAAATTGAAGCTGCCATTGTTTTCACTGTAGGATTAAACTTGCAATTAAATCGTTGGACGGAGAAACTTCATTTTGAATATGGCCAAGTTCCATGGCAGTGAGTTATTTCTGGTGCATTTTTATGATGCCAACTCAGTAGTCCCGCATTGACCATTTGCGATATTGAATCTAATTGAATCAGTGTTGTATGTACGTACGACGCGTAAGTTCCACGGCATCGACGTTAGCTTGTGGAAAATTCGTCATGCAGGGGAACATGTCGGCTCATGTCTTTTGCAGACCCCTCACTTTATGAATCGCCTTGATACTCTGCCCTTGCATAACAGCGGAGCTAATGCCGAAGGAGATCTCGCGAAACATGCCCAGGACATTGAGCGCCGGCAATTTATATATTGATTGGCTTTAAGCTCGCTGGGTGGCCTGTTGACCTTTGCCCTGCCCATCGTCCTCAGCTCCGTTGTGCTATCAATTCCGTCACTTCGTCCGTTCTGCTCGCATTATTTCATCTTCCCATGGAGCTAGCAATTTGAAAAGAGATTATAGGATGTTAGAGGCTGCACGGACTCATTTCTAATAGCATGAATTGGTAAAATTATGCCTGTCTAAAAAAAATTCGCATACCAACAGAAAGATGACTTTTTTTATAGAATTACTTCGTTTATTGTCATTCTTATCATTCTGATGGCATGAAATAGTATGGTTGTGTTCTTATTTGAGTAATATCCATCGTTTGACTAAGTTGTTCAGGGACATGTGTGTTGTAGTCGGTGGATTCTTGCCCGCCAGAATGTCTTCCATAATTCCCAAATAGCCTCCTGCCCATAACTAGCGACATATATTGCGCACCTTATGTTACTAAGAATAGATTTTACCGCAATTTTCATATTATATGGCTCTCATGTATTGAAGACTTTGAAAAAGAAAGTATTTTTCTACTCTGCGTATTGACGACGGAATTATTAAATTATTCACGGGTGCATCGTAGACTTCAGGAGCGTTCTTCGTTCCGTTCCCATCCATGTCTGCAATCACACGGCTTTTCATCTGTGTATTTTTGAATATCTTGTTTATACTGTGTGTTTTTAACAGGCCGTAGTTGACAAACTGCAAGAATGTGTGTAATGCTTGTGCTAAGCCGCGGACGAACGCACTTCACGCACAAATATCGTTTTTTTTACGCGATTTCGTGTTGCGAAATTTGAGTTCCGGTCTGGTGGCGGCGAGACAAACTGCTTAACTGCGGATGAGAGGGTTATCTTCACACCGTTCAATATGACAACTGACGATGAGTGAAAAAAAATTAGTTGTTTGATTGTTACTTTAGTTCATCTGCTGTTTTATTCCAGATGCTACACGCTAGACTTAGTTTACCTGAGAAATTTAAAACTGGTGTGTTTCAGAGCGACGCAGCGAATATGATTTTGACGCCGTACTTCATCTATGGCTCTAACAGAAGCATTAAAATAAGAGAGATACATTGCCGAACCGATATTTGTAAAAATTCGTTCTTTTCACGCACAGTAAGCAGCCACAATGAAAACTGATCTCCACAAAATACACTCCCATAGTACACGTTACCATTTCACCTCCCAAAACCTTATCCCTTACATCTTTACACGGCTGGTAATCAAACACCCCCCTACTACACGCCCATGCGACGGCTAACAGGGTAGCTAGTAGTATACAACGGCCCAGGAGGATGTTTTGGGAGTTTACTTTAAAAAGATATCATTGCTAGTCGAATTCTTCGAACATTTCGCATTCTTCCATTTCGTCTGACTTGGAATCGAATCGAAAATTATCGTTTTTAATTGGATTTCGAAAGTTTCCCCCAGCCCCATTGTTCTTTCACCTTTTTTCCTAGTGGGCTAGAACCGGTGGGGATCGTAGTAGAGATCGTTGTGCCCTTGGGTCGTTATCGGGGAATGACATACGGTCCCTCGTTCCCAGGGGAGCTGCAGAGGTCGCCGGGAGGCGCCATACCGGGAGAGCCCAGGCCCGTTCTCGAGGATTTTACTGTTCCCTAGGCGTCGACCTCTGCAATTAAAAGACTTTCCTCCACCCGCCTCTCCTCCCCTCCGAACGAAACAAAGGGCACAGGCAGCCCGGGACGTAAATTTTTCCCTCCTCGCAAAACCCTGTGAAGTTCTAACGTCGGTTGACGGCCGAAATTCCTTTGCTCCCGCCTCCGAATGCCACCTTCTCTTTCACTGCAGCCGACACGCTTCTCTTTCGCGCTCTAGTATTCCCTCGTCCCTTTCTCCGTTTCACTGTTTCGAAGTTTCATTCTTTCTCCACAAAGTTTAAGTATCAAGAAGTGTGCGTGGCAGTTTCGCGCCCCCCCCCCTCCCGTTCCCCAGCAATCGCGTCGTAAGACGAGAGGTGTGAGGCAACGATAATTTAGGACACCGTTGTTGGATTCGAATGGCTGATAGAAGGGGGACTCCCTGGGACGATATTGGGACAAAACATCGATGTGAATCGTTTAAATGTACCAAATAATAACTCCATATCCTCAAAAAGCTTGTTCGTCGAAAAGGCGCATTTTTGACGCGTCGAAGTTCAAATTACGTGTTAGTGAGAGGTAATGAAGGTAGTAGCGTTTTTAAATTATCATTGGTTATTTTATCCTAAGATTGGTTGACTGCAGTCCTCCACCCTTTCCTATCTAATGCTAGTTTCCCTACCTCCCGGTATCTCTTCCTATGAACTTTCCTCTTCATTTGGTCCATGAACTTATTCCTTGGTCTCCCTCTGGGGGACTTTTCCCTCTATTTTTCCTTCAGTTATGTTCTTCACAAACCCATTGTGTATCAGGGTGTCTCCAATCCATCTCGTTCTTTTTTATTCTATGGTGATCGACATGGTCCTTTCCTCTTCTACTCTTCTGTACACTTCATCATTTCTTATTTTGTCTGTCCATTTTATCTTCAGCATCCTCCTCCAGCACCAGGTTTCAAAGGTTCGTTTTAAAATATGGAGCAGGTTTTAGTTGTGTCATGCCAGACGATGTAGACGAGACATGGAAAATTTGCTATAGGAAATCCATGAAAAGGAGAATAGTATATAATTCTACATGATTAATCTAATCTCGTGGAAAAAGTTGATGACGTAGAAGGTACTGATTTGCTGTGGCGAATGGGCTGGCCAGGTTAAGGGTACTCATGTTGAGACCAGAGACAAAGGAGGTGAATAGCTGGGAATTATATTGAAACAGTCCTTAAGCGCATCTTTATGTATTGGTTTAATTCTTGATAGTATAAGGTAAAATACGTTCTGGCGAACTATTTTCATTTCAGTGGAAAAATATTGAAAGTAGCTTTCAAGGTATGCAATAATCTTACTTGAGTTTAACTTCGGAAAACTGCTGTAGTATTTTGAGTTCCATTCCATAATTGGCCGTTCCTTTTTGATAGTGGAACAGTATTTTCCTAGATCTTGAAAAATGACTGTATTTCAGGAACCATTATCACTCACGGAATGTGAAAAGCAGATTCCTACTGGTCATGCTTCATTCGGTGATTTGGATGGTTTCTTTCGGAGCCCACCCTCAATGCTGACTTTGTATGATAGATATAAAATATTATGCGGCCGAAATTTGTTGTTGCAAATTAGCTTACCAAACAGCTCGAATTAATCATTTAATGTATGAGAGACTGAGTTGCAACAAAATGGCATTTCAATCCGAGAATTTGATGGAATGTAAATCGTTAAGGCTAATTATTTGGAAAAATTACATTTTCCTCAAATTTTGCTTTACTCTGTGACTCAGTGATTCTGATTAAACATTTGCAAAATTAAACTTATTGATAGTAATATTTACCGGAGGGCAACATTTAAAAGTATTAAAAAAACAGCCGTTGGCTCTACTCGGCGAAAGTTACCGTCACGGACGATTAAAATATCTTTATCAACTCCACTTTAGAGTGTATAATCTCAAGACCCGGGTCTCGATACTTGGTGTCATGTTCAGGTGACCTGGTAAATCCTGGTTGTGGCATTAAATTCTCTTAAGCGGAGTTAAGAAAGTTTTTTCATTCTTCCGTGATTCATAATTATTGTTTACTAGCGGAAGGTATCCGTTGAAGTTCAACAGTTTGAGAAACATCAAACTTATTTTGTAACGAAACCACAAAGCCTGAAGAATACTGTCTGCGTGAACATTCTTTGAAAATCAAATCTCTGGTTGTCGAGGAAATATGCTATTGTTGATTTCAGAGAAAAATGTGAGATTTTTCAGCTAAAAACATGATTTTCAGACAGATACGAAGCGTGAAAGAAAATAGAACGACATAATTAAAAAACTTCATGTATTCAGCTACCCGATAAAAAATCCCTGCCATATATCTTGAGTGAAATTACTTTTAAAAAGGAAAAAAATGAAACCACTGCACCGAAGTTAATGCTTAGCATGGACCGCCATGGGGGCCTTCGATGGCCCTGAAGGCTTTTTGACATAGCCGTTGTTACAACTAGGTATATTTCCTATGTACGTGCCAAATTTCAGCTCAATCGGTCCACTAGTTTTTGCGTGATGGAGGTACAGACAGACAGACACCATTACATGTTTATACATTAGTAAGGACTAGCTGACCCGTGCGAATATTTCGCACAGTATACAGCTTCTTCCTCTTTCTTCATATTCTTCTAACTGTCGAATATTTCGCACAGAATTCATCTTCTTCCTGTTTCTTCCTTCTTTCTTCCTGTTCTTCCACCTGTTTCTTCCTATGGACAATTAAATGTTATTTACGTTTGTGTTAAAGATACATAGCAAGCGTAAACGGTTACACTGATTGCATGTAGAATGTAAACAATCTAACTAAATGATGTGTTAATAGATGTCACCTCCTACAGTCTTTTAAGCACGCAACCATAGCCAACATATTAGTTGATTACATTGTCAACAGATGGCACTGTATCATTTTTAGCAAAAACTTTATTTTTACATTTTTTAACAAAGACTTTAATTTTAAACCATTTGTCTATTTTTCGTCAATAGCGGGGAACATAAGCTTTAAAACGATGTTTGAATCATTAATTTTGATGAAGAATTATGGGAGTTACGGCGTTGCGACAAAAAACACCTTTGAGAAATAATATATGTGAACCCAAAAGTCAAGGGGTCTAAGTGACTTTTAAAAAAAATAAGTTAGGTACAGGAATGGGATGTGAAAATATAAATCTTTAAGGTGGTAAAGGGATCCAAGTGATTTTCTTGATAGGTGATGCTATCTAGGGTAATGTCTCTTAACTACTTAGTGGGTTGTACCAAACATTTTCAACTTTGACTTAAGTTTTCTCAAAACAACGACTTTGTTACTTAGACCCCTTGACTTCTGGGGTCCTCATATATGATAAGGATTTTCGGTGGTAGTGGAGGAAACATCGTATTCAGGGAGAATCGATGCTTCGGGTTTTACTCCTCCCTTAGATCGTCTGAGTGAAATGGGCCAGGTGCGGAATGGAGTGGAAGTGGAATGAAGCGGGAAAAATAAAGTTGGGTGGATTGGGAAGGGGGGCGGGGCGGAATAGTTGCTCGCGAGGCGAGGACGGCGGAGGAGTCGGGAGGTCTGGGCTCCATGGAGAGGGAGCTTGAGGGAGGGAGAGGAGGACGCCTTCGTGGATGCGAAGTAGTATTCAGGCAAATGAGAATGGAGGTCTCCCGCGGTTGAGGAAAGGAGGCGAGAATGCTTTCGGGTCCCGCGGAGTGAGCGGTGGGAAGTATGCATGGGGTGGTGGGAACGCGGGGTTTAGTGGAAAGGAAAAGTCGAGGGTTTTATGCGAAGGAGAAGGAGGAGCCAAATATCTCGGAGAGGGTTTTTGGGGCGACAGGATCGTTCGCCTGAAAGGGTATCGGTAGGAGGGGATCGGGTCGAGATTTTTGGAGGGTTTTTCAAGGCTGGCAATCCAGAGTGGTGGCGGGGTGCGAATTAACGGCACGGCGTAATTTGGGCCGAAAATACTCCGGGATGTTAAAGGGAGAGCCCGAGGACGTTTAAAGGTGAAAATTGGAGTGGAAATGGTCCATTAATATCTCTCTCTAACCGGTGGTTTATCAGTAGTGAAATTTGTGTAGTAAGTTTCATAGTTACGGTTCTAAATTTTGCTAGCATCTCATCCATTACTCCTGTATTGTTTCCTGTCATCTAGGTTCCACCGTGCGTGCAAAATGAGGGAAAAGTCATAAGTTTTGCGTACCGTGCTATTCCTCCAATCTTAAGCGATACCGTAAATTTCCGGATCAGATATTTGAATAAACATTTCGCGTCTACTCGATGAATATCGGTCTCCTTTTTCATATTCCACAAGCTTTGCAATGTAGACTGGCTTTCAAAATATTTTCCAGCCGTAGCCATTCGGTAAGCATCTCATATTAATATTAGCGTTCAAACAATGATAAATAATTATAAGTAATATGGTAATCTACCGGTGAAGGGAGGTTTAAGTGGAAGTGAGTAGGCAATTGAGATATAGGTGTGGAGAAGGATGGGGAAGGTGAGGTGGACGGGCAGGAAGACTGACAAGGAATTGCTTGAGATGGTGAGCGAGGAAAGAAAACTTGTGATTGAAATTCGAGATCGGCAGAGTAGGTGGCTGGAGGATGTAATAGGGGGTGGTGGGTTGCTCAAGAATTTGATCCAGCGAAGGATGTTGGCAAGGTAGGGAAGAGGAAGAAAGAGAATAGGTTTCATGGACAGGATGAAGAAGGTAGATCGTATGCTGAGGCGAATAAGGATAAACTCGAGCGAGATAGTCCCTTGAAAGTGTTGAAAACTGGCAGGAGATTTTATGAAATTCAACAAAATCTACATTAAGTGGTATAAATCTTAAAAAAGTAATCCCAATGATTTTTACTTGCGCTGGCTCCTATCCCTTTGCGAAATTTCTTTCTTCCGCTCAGTACTCGTCGCACTCCCTGCATCATGTCCATGGAGCATATTCTCTTTTCTCTCCAAGGAGAGTAGAAGCAACCATTAAGACCTGTTCCAATTTTAAGCTCACTTATGATAGTGATAATCACAGCGGTACGAAATGTGAAAAAAAATATCGCCGAACCTTGCTTCCCCTCTCAAGGGAATGCCAATACCTGAGTTAAAGAAGGCTGTCAGGCAAGCTTGTTGGTGTGTGGGGAGGAGGGAGACGCTGCTACAGAAAGAACCCCTTACTCTCCATCTTCCCTTGACTCCCAGGGGGGTTGAAAAGGGGCGAAAACTCGTGGGAATGCTTCGAAGGGTCCAGGGGGGGGATGAACGAGCAGAATAGGCGAGAAGCTGGGTGGTGAGAGCAGCCGGAGAAGATGGAGGGTACAAATTAGGAGTAAAGGGGACCGATGCCAAGAATGAAGATAAAGCGAAACTTTGGAAGTGTTCGGGAACTCCGAAAAGGATGGAATTTTATTCCCAGGGATTGAACCTTTTTTTCGCGTCCCTCCCCTCATCCCATTCTTAATCAACGGAATGAGAAAGGGTGGAATGTGAAGAGTGAGTGAGATTGAACTTATTAATACCGTTTCGGAAGACATCAAAGCTCGTAATTACGCAATGATTAGCGAAATCGCCCCTCGTGCTCCGGGGTGATGCGACTGTTTTATCGGAGATGGAGCCAATGATGCCTCATCTTGTGCGCGTTGCTCCCGTTGTTTTTCGGCGGGGCCTAATTTATCCGCGTTTTACTCAATCGAGTAGAAATGATGGCAAATCCTAGGTAATAGGCCACGCGCTACCAATAATGAGTCTTACGTGAAAAATATAATGTTGGTATCTTGTGACAATTTGGGCACAATCAGGGAAAATGACCTGTTCATGTCATCGTAATTAAAGAAAATCAATCCTTGGGTTAATTAGTGGACTTCTCGTACTTAAAAGTTGTTTTTTTCATCCATTGTTCCTTGAACTGTCTTATGTAATAATATTGCTGGACACACATCTATATGCCTCTAATTAGGGTGTTAGAATAGGTACTGTCCAAAAATCAAACAATTAGCAGGTAGATTAATCACGTTTTCAGCAAACCATGCAATGTACAGGTTTATATTTCACTCCTTGATTGAAATTCAGAGATATAGTTTATCTTGTTTTACTGTTATGTGGTTCATATATCATTGGTTTTGAGGAGTTATTCTGGTTCTAATGAAGTACATCTATTTTCACGCATTTATTGGTGCTTGACGTTAAGAATAACTAAAGCAGATTACATAACAAAACCACGAGGCACTATTTTTTAGGCGTGTTTGTCTTCAGCGTTAGTTTCCGTTTTGTATGTGGCAATTGGTCCTTTCTTTTGGCATTTATTTAATATCTTCAATGGAAGAGGTATCGATTTGGTATTTTACCGTGTTAGAGGATACCCTAGTGATTCAATGTTTGTTAAGCGTAGTGAAATGGTTTATCATTCCCAGTAATGGCCGGTTGCTAGAACATTCAGTTATGGAATCAATAGTTGTGAGACCCATAAAGTTTAAGATCTCATAAAAATAAACGAGCTGCAGGAACACATCTACTAGTTACTTACTCACTTACTCCTCGGCGCTACAGACCTTGTAGGGCCTTGGCCTCTCCGACGATGTTAGCCCGGACATCACGATTCCCGGCATGCGTTCTCCATCTTTTAATTCCCACCTTTCTCAGATCAACCTCTACATCATCCATTCCGGGGTCTCCCTCTCAATCTTCTACCACCAGGATGACCACGAAATATCTTTTTCACCAGCCTATCCTCAGGCATTCTCTCGACATGTCCTAACCACCTTAATCTATTGCTCTTAATTTCTGTCACTATGTTAGGATGTTTGTGGAGTTCCTCGAGTTCTCTGTTTCTCCGTATTTTCCACTGTCCACCTTCTTTTGTAGCACCATAGATCTTTCTTAGTACTTTCCCTTCTCATCTTTTAAGTAGCTCTTCTTCTGCCATGGTCATGGTCCACGTTTCTGAACCATATATGACCACAGGTCTAATCTCTCGGTAAATCTTTGTTTTCAAGTTCCGACTGAGGTTGCGTGACTTGAGCACTTTCAATGAAGCTCGATAAGCCCTATTGCCTGCTGCAATCCTGACTTTTATTTTTTCATGTATTTCATTATGTTTTGCCACCAGCACTCCCAAATACTTGAAGTTGTTACATCTCTCATACTAATTCCCATTTAATATTATAGATTTATCTCGAACAGTAGTACTTTACCTGGCCAAGTCTTCCAGCGGTTCATTACGCATCCGCCATCTTGGCTACTTATGGAACTCATAACAACATGACATAAGTTATGAAACCAATAAATGTATCAAATGTTTCTGCAACACTTTTGAATGGTTGCCATGGCTGATGGGTCCCAGAGCTTTATAGAATGCATATGTATCGTTCCTGCAACTGTCCATAACAGAGGTAATGAGAGTCGTTTGACAGTTATGCATCGATCCTATTCAGTAAGAATATATTCTTAACCGTTTTTCTCTCGAACGATCATATTTTACGCCCCATCCCCCGTTTCACTTTTAATCATGTGCTTTATAGTGTAGTGGGTGGCAAGAAGAAACTGGTGACTTTGGGTGGGTATCGATAAATTATGGACAACTAGCGGCAGGGAATGAATTTCGGCTTTAAAGAATAAGGGGCGTGGCGATTGTCGGGGGAAGATGTGCTCACAATGGTCGATGACGCCCTCTTTCGGAGCGAAACCTAATAATTACTCGGGGTCGCCACCCTATCTCTATGGCCGAGGACTTGCTGACTAAACTCCTCGGGCATTCCCTTTTTTGTACTTATCTATCCGTTCCCATTCCCAAGGGGATGGAGGGAGTCCGCTATACTGAACGAATGCTATTGTTTATTGCCTCGTTCCAATACCAATATGCGCTCGAGGCTGGACAGGGAGGCTGATTCTCATAAGAGGTGGTGACCAGAAGAAGCTTGAATGATAGATAGATAGATCGATATATTTATTTAAGTTCTGGGATATTCTGTCCCCTGGAACATTTACAGATTATAAAACAAACAATAATCAACAGTCTCGTTTGTACTTATATTTTAACAGCAGAGGGTTGCCAAGACATTGTTTTAACATTAGTAGTAAACACCACCTAGCAAAGCACCACCAGCTGTTAACAGTTGAACACATTTTAGTAATTACAAATACAAAAAAATGAGCAAAAAAATGAGGTCTTATGATGTACTAATATTGAATACATATAGGTAATATATATAAAAAAATTAACTGTTTCACTCATCTGCGTTAAATCATAAATATAATACATTTTATATTTAATTAGAATGAGAGAGGACTGTAAATAGAACTGTCGTAAAATGGTCGTTTTAAACTGGGCATTTTATCGCGCAATATCATGCGTTTAAAGATAAACGACCAATATGGCGTCGGATATAGCTTCACGAATTCGTAAATGAGTGCGTGAGAAATAGTCCCTGCTCTTATCTCGGCGCATTCTTCCTTGCAATTTCGAGACCACATGTATCCCGTATCTCATATCGTGTCTTGACTGCATGAATGGCTGCGGGATATAGTGCGGCTAGTAATTTGGCCATTAATTCTCGTAATTTCGAAGTCCTTTGAATATCTCATCCATCACCTTATTTCAGTATAGGCATCAGCCCCTCCACGCTTCACGACAAATGGTACTGCAATTATTTTAGCCGTAGCCTCATCTATGCGTACCTTTTTCTTGAGTATTCTACCCGTTAAGATGGGTTTTGCTGAAGAAGTCAAATATATCAAAGAATCTCCTACCAGTTTTCTACACTTTCAGGGGCTTATCTCGCTCAAGTATATCGTTTTTCGCCTCAGCATATGATCTACTCTTCTTCCTGTCCTTCCGAGTTGCATTGTCTGTTTCGCACTGTTTACAGCAATGTGCACGAATAGCCTCTCTTGTGACCATGAAATATACAGTTTTGGCGCCACTATTCCACCGAATGTATTGGTGATTCACCGGTTAGGATAACTTTGAATGGAAAGAGTGAAAATGCTCTAAAACTTCTCTGGCGCTGGTATCAAGCATTAAAGAAACTGGGTTTTGTTCAGCGTATAATAGGAAGGTCCTCGGATGAAAAAGTAAAAGAGAGATGCTACTTCGCTCTGGTTAAGCCACACCTCGAATAAGCCGCGAGCATTTGGGACCCTAGTCATAAAGATTTTATCAAAAAAATTAATAAAATACAAAGAGAAGCGGCACGCTTAGTTAAAAACTGCTACTAGCAAACATATAGTCTCCCAACTCTTAGAGGGATTAAGGCGGGAGATAGACATTCGGAGGCTATTCGCTAGGCTTAGATTGCTAGAGAAATTCAGGACTGATATTTTTCAGAGCGACACGGAGAATATTATCATAACGCCTCTCTATATCTCTAGGTCTGACAGAAGCGACAAGATAAGAGAGATACACTTCCGAACAGAAAGGTACAAAAACTCGTTCTTTCCGCGCACAATAAGCGACCACAACATAAACTGAGCTCCACTAAATACACTCCCATATTACACCTCACCATTTCACCTCCAAAAACCTTACATCTTCACTCGGCTGGTGACCTAACACCCCCTGTCACACGCCCATGCGGCGGCTCCCAGGGTATTATGTGGATGTATATTATAGCACCATTAATAATGCCATATTAATTCAGGCTTCCTTGAGCTGCTGGAATTAAAACCTATAATTCGAATATGGTCTCCGTGTGACCAGGGAACTATCTGCCTCAAACTATCTTAAAAGTTTTTCTGTGGAATTCGTACTTCCCATAGATTTCAATGAGGAAGACGGTTGGTCCTAGAGGGACGCTATAGTGGTCTCGGGTTGGAAGCTTAGTTACTTTCCCCGGAAGGGAAGGGTTTGAGATGGTAAGGGATTATGAAGGGGATGGGAAGTCTTAAACAAGAGATTCGTGAGTGGTTGGTTATTGGCTGCGCGGGGAGCTCTTAGACAAAACGTTGGGGATAGGAAGTCCGTGCTGACCTTCCTTGACAATGGGACGGCCGGCCGATGGCTGTCCCTTGTCAGGTTTCCCCCATGTGAAGAGAGCGGTCCTCGCAAGGGACGACGGGAAAATCGCTTACCCCTCTCTCGACGAGATGACGGAGAGGAGGACAATGCGAGTGCCGCCTGCCACACGTTGAAAAACCAACCTGGATCATTCCCCTTTTTTCCCCAAACGTCCAGTCTCGACGTGCGTCCCCCACATTCTTCTCGTTCAAATTCAAACCCCGTCCTCCCAAAACTCCCGTCAAATGCCTCTTTGGTCCCGTCAAACAAATTTCCTTTATTCAGCCGGTCACGCAAAATGGGTTTCGCATTATTTATCAACTCCTTTCGGTTTGTATTTCATTCGAATGTGCGCGCGCGTTTGGAGGCTTACTCGCCTGCTATCAGGCCATTTCGCGGAAAATATCCGGAGTGGTCGTCATTCCCGGTCGAAACTTGGTGGAAATCTTTCATGCTCGATACGAATGTTGAGCTTATCCATTCATTCGAGTATTCAACCAGCTGATTGGTTGATTTTTGATCAGCACTTATCCTAAGCCGTTTTCACTCCTGTGTCCCTCTGGAATTCCTCATATCGTCTCCCGCTTTTTATTTCGTCCAGTATTTTTATCCTCTTTCTTCTTCTACCGCGCTCCTCTTCAGCATTTCCTCCCCTCAAATACGCCCTCCTTCCATCTCTTCTCCCTCCTCCGAACCTCCGCCATTAGGTCGTATCCTCTCCAACCATATCAATGTGAAGAACATTTTTAAAAATGTGCAGTGATAAATGAAAGTGATGGCCTGGTTAAAAATGAAAAAAATGAATCCCACTGTGTGCAATTTTAAAGAAAGAAGTACAAAAATTTGAGTGCGTAAAACATTTTGCGGATTTATATAAAAAAGTGCAGTTAATAATGTATGTGACTCCTGTTTCCCGTCTTTTGGTGAGAGTGTGATCTGAAAAAATTCTGTCGGTTTGATGTGTGTGCTTTACAATCAAGAGTCATTATTGTTAAAAAATTTAAGAGCATATTTTTTGTAATTTACTCAATAAAGAGTTTTAAAAAATATCCACTACCTCCTCCTTCGTCCTTTTCGCCGTCCAGCTCAGCCTCTCCGTCCTTCTCTCTTGAACTTAATCGAAACAATGAAGTCATGTTGTGCGTTCATTTCGTAGAAACATCTCACAAAATTGGGCTAATATTTCCAATGAAACCATGTATCATTAAATAACTGGTAGACATTTCTGTGTTGAATGTATCCTATCGATCCCTGTTTATTTAATAGTTTTGGGCTTTATTCATACGGAAATTATGAAAGCTGATTGATGGAAATTAGGAGGTGGCAGAGAGGGTGGTTGGACCGAGTATTGAGTGCGAGTGGATGCTGTAAGCCGTGGAGTAGGGTAGGCTGATAGGAAACCGGTGAAGGGGAAGGGAAATAATTGACTTTTTGGACGGGTTGAAGAGAGGGAAAGGGGTCGCGCATAAACTACGTAACCAACTTAGGTGGGGGAGGGGGTGACCTAAAAACCTACGGCGCGTAACGAGGAGGAGGTAAGAGGTTCAATCAAAGTAACGTAGCTGTTACAATGCGCCTGTTTACGTTTCTCACTCGTCAATATCGCGTCGACAATACTACAGAGTTTAACATGAGGAAGGGCGCGTCTTATTTCAACCATTATTTGTCTTATTTCAACCTATCCCTAAAAATAAACCCACTCAAAAATTGAGAAATTATTTTTGATATGAAAATTTCATCTGTGGAGACAACGTTAAATGTCGGGAGGGGAGGGGTTGGGAAAAATATTTCGGTTGACAATGAAGGGGGGAAGTAGATAAAAAAATCACCGAAGACGGTAACGTAGTTTATGCACCGCCCTTAAGGCGTATGGCGAGCTAAATAATTCATCTACATCTACGTCATACCCTGCAAGCCACCCAAAGGTTGTGTGGCAGGGGGTGCTTCCACGCCAGGCATGCATGAATGATATGGTAGAACACCGAAATTACATTGAAGCCCGCGTACCACACATGCAAAGCGCCAATTGAAATTCTAATACCCAAGAAACATTCAATCTTCAATCGTTCTAACATGTAAGGGATACTAAGACTACTACTACAGATTCTAAATATCATGCATAAATAAGAACATCAACATTTACATCATGCATAAATAAGAAAGAGGAGAATATAAAGAAAAAGATATACTGTCTGCCTATTGTCACAATTCGAACTATTCATGATGACGATCACCGCTGTTATGGTTCCGAATGGTACGCGGAAAAAATGACATTTTATACCTATCGGTTCTACAATCTAGCTCTCTAATTTTATTGGCGCGATCTAATCTGTCGTAGTACGAGGGGGTTAATAGTATGTTTTTTACATCGTCAGAGAAATGATTTTCGTGAAATTTAGTTAAGGCTAAGCCTATAAATTTTACTATAAAGGTTAAGCCTATAAATTAATCCACGCTGTGATAGCGATTCCCGTCCTAATTCTTCTAACAGTCCAGACACACTAGCCAACTTATTGTAGCATCGCTTCACAAACCTAGCTCCTCTTCGCTGTACGCGATCTAACTCTGATATCAACCCCGTTTCGTATGGATCCCATACACTAACAGCATATTCCAGATGAGGCCTAACGATTGAAAAATAACAACGTTCTTTCACTTTCTCATCACATTTTCCGAGTACTCTCTTGATAAAGCCTAGCTTCCTGTATGCTTGACCGCATATTTCCCGAATATGTTTTCCCCCGAATATGTAGAATTGAAGGGCGTTTGGAGATATTTTCTAATTTTTTTCTACAATGCACCTTAACCGGTCACCCTCTATAATAGTGAAAACTATGCATTATGAAGATTTTTAAGTCTGTCGCAGTCCCTGTATTTAGCATTATTCATTGCCAGGAGCGTAAACTGAGGGTAACGGCGTCGTTAAATAGAATTTGCGCCGTGGAACGTTTGTTCGTACGAGCCGTCCCAATTTGGACGCGTACGGGCGATTCGCTCTCTCGCCCCCGCCCCCCACCTCCCCCGACTGACCGACCGCATCTCGATGCCATTTTAACGGCCGCGCTGGAAGTTCATGCATTTCGCCCCGTTCGGCTTCCGTCATCTCTCCTTCCCCGTTCTCGGGGCCGAAGCCAAATTCCACACCCTGCGCCGCACATACTACTTCGACGACGGCGCGTCCGGGCAATTAACCGGCCGGCATGTTTGCGTGAGCGGAGAGGGACCGAGGAGCCGATCGCCCGGTCAAATATTAGTCCGGTCCGCAAAATTGTTGATGGCTGCACGGGAGAGAGGGGAGTGCTCCTGGAAATAACCGGGCGCAATTGGTATTTATCCACCGTGATGGGTTTCTCTGGAGCTTGTCACGCCCTTATCTTCGATTTGCTTCGATCAGTTGGGGATGTTTATTGTGTGGCGTTGGGTTCGTGTCCCGCTAATGGCCGCGCTTTCCTTTCCTCACCCTGGGAAATCCGTGCCTTTTTCAATCCCTCAAACTCGCGCGGGTGCTGTCATCTGAATCATCATCCTAGATTTTTTTCCTCACGTCCTCGCGAGTGGGGCGGATGGATCGCATTTTCAAAGGGAATGTTGAAGAGAGTAACAGAGATGAGAATACAGGGGAAGCGGTGAAGAGGAAGGAAGAGGTTAGGAATTCGAGACGAAACAAGAAGAAGGCGATTTAAGGATTTTAAGAGGGATCTATAAATCTTATAATGGCGGATTACCTATAGGAGGTAAAATGGAACGAGTAGCCAGAACTTGGGCGTTAGCATAAGTCATGTCCAAAAGTCCTATCCTCTTTCATATTTACTCTTTTTTCTCGAGGAAATGGGCAGACAGACCAGGGTTGCTATCAAAACCAAAAATATGACAGCAACGATGTCGCTGGCTTCTACAGTCAATACGGGAGCCTTTTGACTTCCTCTGGAAGCTAGGAGGAGGCAGAAGAAATGGATGGATGTCGTTTTGAAAAGAGAGGGAATGCTGAAGAGGGTAATAGAGAGGAGAACACTGGGAAAGAGAAAGGAATAGGATAGGAACTCTAGACTAAATAAGATGATGAAGACAATATGAGGATTTTCACTGGAATCTAATGACGGATCACCTATTGAGGGAAAACAGGACGATTAGCCAGAACTCGTGCGTTAGAATAAGTCCTGTCCAAACTCCTACCAATCATCTGGTGGAACGCTTAAACGAATGAGTCTCTGGGCAGTGCCTTCGTAGAGCCTTCAAGCGGAATAGCTGTGAAAGTTTATATAATTAGTATTCATGACGATGGAAGTGGTGAATATCTCATTTGCCTCGACTGGAAGCCGAATGCAGATACTCCGTTTAACTCCATAGCTCGCTGTTGACTAAAATAATATTACTTTAAAGGGTGGTGGGGTTTGGATCTCCCCGAGAAACTAGTCAGTCGTGTCAATTAGTTACACCATCATTGCAATATTTTCCAGCTCATGGTAAAAGACGATGCTTTGAATTCTCGCCGAGTGCTTTAACCTGCGAGCTACCTAGGGGTCCACATCCACTGTATAGTTATGGCAATCGACCCAAATTTGTTCGATCTTGGTCTAAATCACTGTACCAAAAAATGATTTCATATAGGTACATTTTTCATCGTGAATTGTGCCAGAATTCGTCTCATCTTATTCTGTTTATTAATTTTACTTTGTGAATTTTGCCAGGAACTCATCAACCTCTCTCCATATCGCCCATAATTTTTTTTCTCCACACCCGTCCACGTTTTACTTTCCCCGTACTAGCATTGTATATCGGTATTTTTTGAAGGCAGAGGGTTTGAGGATTCTTAGAGTGACGTGATGACGAGCAGAAAATGGAAATTATCCGATAAGGGGATGACTCCGAATGGGATAATTGAGGGCAAGGACTGTCCTTAAAAAACGACCTTATAACGGACTGACTGCTGACTGACTGAAACAGGCCGAATGTTTTTCTAACGGACTGGCTGTTGCAAGTAATGAAGACATACATGCAGACACCTATTCCTGATAAAAATCAGCTGCAAATGAATTTTCTCTCGCAATTACTCTTTTTGTGAAGACGTGAAAAAGTTTCCAAGTAAACCTTTCAATATACTTCATTATAATTGCAATTTCGTCATCATTTTGTATTCTACGTCTTGGTCTGTCAGTTCTTTGGCACTTATTAATATTTCACGCTTTTTATCGTTTCAAAATACTTACAATTAACCGCACGGTTGTCTATTTAATCCTCCTGTTTATTTACCATACATTTAATTTTGATGAAGATTTAGCTTGAACTATCCATTTTAATTTGAAGAGCCACGAATACGATGTGGTTTCTAGGTGCCATGTACCACTGATTTACCATTGCGGTTCACTGAAAATGTGGCCTATTTGCAGCTGCGTGGTATCGGAACTATGCAACCATTCTGATAAAACATACAAGGAAACCTCATTAAAAGCGGAGCAGGGTAAGGAAATGCCTTCTCCTGCGCGAATGTATGGATTTTAGAAGTGGTAACAAATATCAAGCGATCACTAACAAATGCTCCCAAATCCATCCTTAGGTTATGGTTGTTTAGTACACCCTGTGAATCATTGCTGAAAGTCCACTTTACGCGGTGCATTTTACTGTACAAACGAATGTATCATAGATTGTACAAGAAAATGAATGGGGTTAGAGCAGGTTTTATTTCCAATTCTATCATTCAGACGATCATACAATTTGCCGCTTTGCACGGCACAGTTTTCCTCATGAAAGAATTGATGCATTCCTTTGTACAATAAAATGTACCGTGTAAGGCGGTCTTTAGGACTGTTTATTTGTTATTAAGCGTTATTTGTGGGAGACTGGTATGTTAGTGCTACTCTATAGCAAAAAAAATAGCAAGCAGTAGTAAAAAATAGCAAGCTCCGTCTTTTTGCCGATGATTCAGTTGTGTATAAGGAAATTAGAAATGATGAGGACAGTCAGTCTTTAGCTAAGGATTTAGATGCGATAATGAACTTTTGGAAAAGGAATGGCTTTCCCCGGAATAGTTATCGCATCAAAGAAAAGAAAATATCTAACGTAGAATCTATTAAATACTTAGGCGTCACCATCACTGAAGGCATATCATGGGGGAAACACATCAGGGAAATAACTAGTGTAGCAAACCGTAGATTAGGATTCGTAAAAAGGGTTCTAGGCAAATGCGATGAGATAGTACGAGAAAGAAGCTATTTTACACTTGTCCGGCCTCATTTAGAATATGCCGCTAGTATCCGTACGAGGAGGGTATGATAAAAGAGTTAGAGCGTGTGCAAAGGAGATCCGCTAGGTTTGATAAAGGCCGTTATGATAATTTTATAAGTGTTACGAGTTTAATAGAAGAACTGTCTATTGAACTATATATGAAGAATAGAAGAAAGAAGTGGGAATTACTATCAGAACGCAGGTTAAAATTTAGGTTAAACCTTTGAAGTAAATTCGAAACCGATTTGTTCACAAATGACGTTAGATATATATTGAGAACCCCTGCGTATTATGCTATGTTTGATCATATTAACAAGATTAGAGAGATAGATTGTCGTACCGATAGATTTAAAATGTCATTTTTCCCGCGTACCATAAGAGAGAACAATAGGCAGCGTAGCAAAGGGATAGGTACAATGATACTCAAACGATATCGTACTGTCTACCAAATTTATTTCAAACTCTTACGACACCTGTTTCAACTGTCTAGCAGTCATCATCAGGTAGGACATTATCATTGTTCATTATGCTGTTCTACAACATCTCGCCCGAGAAAGTGGAGTTTAAGGGATAGGTAGCTGAAATATAGTTAGAGTAGTCTTTAGTGCATAATGCATGTAATAACAACCAACAATCCCTTTCTTATTATGTAGATACTAACCTAGCTGCCTAGAAACACCTAGCTGCATGTGACCCTGTTCTCTAGCATGCCTCCCTTAAATATCCTACTTGCATGGCAATAGTGCATGCTTGGTGATCTTCGCCCCCTGCCACAAACCCTCGTGGTGGCTCGCAGGGTATTACGTAGAAGTTATTGTACAAACGAATGTATCATGGATTGTACAAGAAAATGAATGGGATTAGAGCAGGTTATATTTCCAATTCTATCATTCAGACGATCATACAATTTGCCGCATTGCACGGCACAATTTTCCTCATGAAAGAATTGATACATTCCTTTGCACAATAAAATGTACCGTGTAAAGCGGTCTTTAGGACTGTTTATTTGTGATTAAGCGTTATTTGTGGGAGACTGGTATATTAGTGCTACTCTATAGCATCCATTAGGATATGCTCTTTAAATTCTCGTTACTCCGACTATTTTAACTGCTATTTTTTGTTCTTTTTTCCCGCTGCTCGGGAAGAATGTGTTACTTATCAGTGGAGATAATTTTGTTTTCATAGACAAAAGGAGGTTTCTACCGCCGCAGTTCAAATCGATGAAACAGCGCTTTTTTTCAGAATTCCAACGCAGCGCGTGACTCCGCGAGATATTTCCCCGAAGATAAGTCGAGTTGATAGGTTTTATGGTGAAAATCGTCGTCCCACAGTAGCGAAAAGTGGCACGGCTCTCGATAAATTGGGTTGGAAAAAACATCAACGCATTTTAGGGCCAACATCGCATCCTTTCCACAGTTCATAGTTTTAGTGTTCTCGGCTGTCCAAATATCGGATCCGAATCGTATTTTCGAGTGTATTCTGTATCTTTTTTGGTCCATTCCCGGCCCCCGTCGGAGCGGCAGAAGTGTTTATTGCATCGGTAATCTCCCGGTCCTCTTGAAAAATGTCCGGGAGATTGTGGGAGCTCTGCCCGTATCAATTTTTCGTCCCTTCACTTTAGTCAGGCATTGCTCATTAATGCAAATGTGCCTTGGAGATGGACATCGATTGTCCCCTCTTTTTCCTCCCGTGGATATGGCGTCGTTTCGAGTTAATTGAATCCCCGTTTATATAAATCCGGTTTTTATTTCTAACCGGAGTTAAAGGGAGGATTTATGCGCATCCCATCCCCTTGCTGCGAGATTTACTGCACGGTTTTTACCGCGCTCGTCCGTTTTCGTTAGCCCTTTTCGGCATGCGTTTTGGACGTTAGTCTCTGGAATCGGGTGAATGATCGGGCTCGATAATTTAACTCTGGATGCGACAGATGCTTTAGCGGGCGTAAATACTTGGTGTAAATTATGAAACAGGGTCGAATAACACTTTTGAGGCCTTTGTGATCGGTGAAGGGAGCACGATTTGTAGCATCGCTCCCCTTTCCTAATTATTAATGAATGTTATCATGTCTCACCCGGGGCATGGGGGGAACGCTCTGCAGCGATAGCTTTTTTTTTTGCCCTTCGTGAAAATGTGATTTGGAAGGTTTTACGTTCGACCTATTATTGCCCGCCGTTGTTTCATAGCGTATCGCATTGATCATGAGGATTAATCCGTGGGAATTTGTCAGAAATGTGAAGTTGTGCGCTCATTTATAAAATCTTGGTCGTTTTGTTGAATTCTTCCGCAGGGATTTCTGCTGGAGTCGTCGGAAATACGTTTATCGGGAGCGAGTGGATATATTCAACATTACAGGAATCCTTTTAAAACTTTCCGACCATATTAATTACAAATTACGCTTGGACTTAACGGTTTGAGTTTCTGCCATTTCACTGCTGAAAATTTAGGTAATGCCCTTTGAATTTTTATTGGAAGTTATGGAAAATCGGTATTGTTGATATTTGTCTTTGTTAAAATATGGTAAGTGATTGTTCATATTATGCGTTAAGAATAGGTTTTCATGCATGACTGTGGCTCTCCTACTACCTTAATTAGGGGTTATCAATACTCTGTTACTAACTTTTGTGATAGGAACAGGAGAGTATGTCAATACTCCTGTATAAAATATACTATCGTGATATTTCTTTTACTTACTCTGGGGTTTTGACTTTTTTCCCGATTTGTAATAAATTAAAACTTGTTTTGCTGATGCTAGTAGCTACTTTTACTAGGTTGCTAGTCGGTACTATTTAGTACTAGTAGGTACTTTTTGGTACTGATAGGTCGATCTTTGAATGATCCAGACGTCGCATTTAAGGGTAGACGATGTAGAATAGTGATGGGCCGTGGTAGGACAGGGGGTGCGTCAGGGTTGCCCACTATCGCCGTTGCCCTTCATGATGCATTCAGAGGAAATGGCTGGGGAGGCATTCGGGAGATGAAGCTACAAATAAAGGGAAAAGGGGAACTTATAAAGTTAGTGAGATTTGCAGATGATCAAGCATTGGTTTTTCATGAGACCATGGGTTTAGTCCCCAGGCCAACCAGGAAAAAGCCAGGATTGCAGCAGGCAATAGGGCTTATCGAGCTTTATTGAAAGTGCACAAGTCACGCAACCTCAGTCGGAACTTGTAAACAAAGATTTACCGAACAGTGATTAGACCTGTGGTCATATATGGTTCAGAAACGTGGACCATGACCACGGCAGAAGAAGAGGTACTTAAAAGATGGGAAAGGAAACTACTAAGAAAGATTTATGGTGCTACAAAGGAAGGTGGACAGTGGAAAATACGGAGAAACAGAGAACTCGAGGAATTCCACAAACATCCTAACAGAGTGACAGAAATTAAGAGCAATAGATTAAGGTGGTTAGGACAAGTTGAGAGAATGCCTGAGGATAGGATGGTGAAAAAGATATTTCGTGGTTATCCTGGTGGTAGAAGATTGAGAGGGAGACCCCGGAAAAGATGGTTGGATGATGTAGAGGTTGATCTGAGAAAGGTGGGAATTAAAAGATGGAGAATGCATGCCGGGAATCGTGATGTCTGGGCTAACATCGTCGGAGAGGCCAAGGCCCTACAAGGGTTGTAGCGCCGAGGAGTAAGTAAGTATGGGTTTAGTCCATGATGAATGCGTTACGAGCGAATACGAGAGAAATTGCATAAAAATGTCGTCTCTGTATTAAGGATAAAAATCACCGTGTATTATCTACTCTATTCAACAACAGAAAACCATCATTGGTTTCGACACTTTGTATCATCTTTAACGTAAATTTTCCAGTGGTCTTGAGCCTTGCGTATTCCATGATAATATTGTTTTGATAATTGTGTCAAAACCTTGGTCCGCTTTCTGTTATTGAAAAGTGTGGATTGTACTCTCGGAGTTTTATCTTTAATTACGATGATCCAATGATTCCACCTAATGACGCCTTGGCGTTAGATGATATTATTGAAAATGTATTTTCCTGTGTCATTTGATGGAGCAATGCAAAATAGGTTTATCCCTAGAACGGTAACGTTATTTTTTTTATCTATTTCAGTAGCGGGGAGTGAAAAAACGCACAAATGTTGTATATTCAATCTCTTGGGTACATCATATCGTTAAGGGTCCTGTAGGGTCTCATTTTCTTTGTTTATTAATAAACAATCACGTAGGTTAAATAACTTTTGGCGTAAGTTCCAAAAAAAATGGTAAAAAATTAGAAGGGTAGAAAACGTCAAACAGTCGCAAAAATGACTTTTCTTATTAAACTTACGATTTATCAGCAAATTTTTAACACAATTGAGTATATCCAACAGCATTATAAAGAAAAATTGTACAGCTTTAAGCTAAGTATGTTAGCTTTACAAACTTCTTCAAAACAGCTATTTCTTTTGAGAAAACAAAGTCGGAGAAATTCGAAAAATCGAATTCTGCCGCGGAAATTGGTATGGCATAGCAAAATTACGTACAAATCGTATGAATCTAACTGTATAGTAAAGGACACAAAGGGCTGTATATATTATAGATAAAGGTTCTTCTTAATAATATGTAGTCGTTTGAAGTTTGTTTTTCGAAAAAAAATATATTTTAATAGATCATTGTAAGAAACAATTTTACTACATTTACTTATGTTTTTATATTTGATACTTGAATTTATATCAGCTTGAGAAGTTGTACTTTTTTGGAAAAAGAAAACGGTTTTGAATCGTGCAGATTACAAATCAATTTTTTGTGTGGTGATGGCAGCTCAGCCCAGCAACGTTACCGAGAGACTAGAACCAGGCCGGAAGCGGGCGTTGTTGTCTCGGCCGAGAGGACGGCGGTTAATTCGTCCACTCAACCACTCTATTTACATTTCCCGAACAATTCCAATTATTGCTCGGATTGAAGATCTGGCGCCGGCGCAGTTGTTCCGGAGATTTCCCGTCCCGTCTCCCGAGGATTCACCCTCCCCATTATGCCTCTCGGGGCGCTGCCTCGCAAGAAGAAGGCGATTGGGTGGTCTCCGGTCCTACTGTATCTCACGAGGATCTAATCTTTTGTTCTCCTCAAGTCCTCCCGTCCTTCCCACCAGTCGGTCACCTCCCACTGTCCTCTCACTTCGTCTTTCACCTCCCCCCCCTCCGAGGAGGACTCGAATTGGGCCCTAACCTCATTGGGTGGAATTGAGTGAGCGATTCAGCCGCAAATTGTGTGCCTCCCCCCCCACCCCCCTCGCTCTCCGTGCTTCGTTCTCTTACTTTTTTCTTCTTCTTTATTTTTGTCGTGAATTCTCGGAATTTCAGTGCCCTCAGCATCGAGGGCGGCGCCGTCTCAGCGGGGTCGCCTCCGACCGTGACCCACACACGCGGTCCGGGGACGTGTAATTCCTCGCCCGGTCATTTAAGGGTTCGGAATTGAGGGAGAGGAAAAAAATTCTTGGCGAATGAATGAGGATGAATGCTTCGATTTCAACCAGTTCCATTGCGGGACGTTATTTTAGTACCGCTTTACTTCAGTTTAAACCATGTGTTAATGAAATTACTATTTCTCGAAATGGATGGTAGGAATAATACAGCGTTAAGTCCCGGTTAAAATCAGGGAAACTTTTTTTTTAAGTATTATTCCAGCTAAGGTAGGTTTTGTAGAATGTCAGAGAATCTCCTTCCGGTTTTCTACACTTTCAGGATCCCAACTCGCTCTAGTGTATCCTTTTTCGCCTCAGCATACGATCTACCTCTCTTCATCCTGTCCATGAAACCCATTGTCCTTCTTCCGCTTCCCCGCCTGCCCAACAGCCTTTCCTCTAACACATTCATGAGCAACCCATTATTATTACATCCTCCAGCCACCTACTCTGCCGATCTCGATTTTCACTCAGATGTTTCCTTTCCTCGCCCATCATTTCAATATTTACTGAAATACTCCGAGATATTTATCCACTCTTCAGCATTAGTATTAATTATGACGACGCAATAGTTTCGAACATAAGTAATTGTCTCCGGCTTAACTTTGTGGAAGTGCGTACAATCCATGATAAAAAAACAACTTTATTTCAATCCACACAAATCTTATTATACATGCGACCCGGGTTTCAGCAACATCTGACCTGACCTGATGATGGCACGAAGTTGCTAAAACCCGCATGTATAATAAAATTTGTGTGGATTGAAACAAAGTAGTTTTAATCATGAAATAGTTTTGATCTGGCATCCAAGGACCTAACCACACACTTCACTGTATCACTTACATTCTCCAGCCACCTACTCTGCCGACTTCGAACTTTATTAAGAAGTTTCCTTTCCTCGCCCACCATCTCAAGCACTTCCTTGTTTGTCTTCCTCTCCGTCCACCTCACCTTTTCCATCCATATCCACAACCACATCTCACATGCAACCACATCTGAAACGCTCCCTATACCTGTTACGAAGTTTAATCCGGTTCGATTTTTGGAATTGGTGGTCAGTGAGGTCAAGGTTTGTAGGTGAGAAAAGTTTTGCTATGAGATTTCTTTTTTCAGTTATGTCTCAGAAATGGAATGGGAAGTCACTTGCTGGGTTTACCGTCAACATTGATAAACTCCATGTGGATGCCACGGATGTTCTGCTCTTCGGCTCAAATGTGGTGTGCGGTCCAATCCGTCAGGATCTCCGTAATGATTGGCGGTTTCGAGCCCTTGGTCCATGACCTCTCGCTGGGCGTCTTTTTTGTCGTATATACATTACCCCGTCCTCCCATTTAGTCCGGGGTCTTTCTTTCTTCGGTGCCCGCGGTCGAAGCGGGACTTTCCCGCAATCTCGCCACGTAATCTTTTCGCTCGCCTACCTTCGATCCCTTTCACCCGCTCACCCGTTCCTCTCCCACGCTTCTCTCTCCCTCTCTCCTCCATCCTCCAGGAAATCCTCACGTGGACCATAACCATCTAATGGTCTCCTTGGCACCCCCGTAAAAAGGCCTAAAATATCACTTTATTCATATTTCTCATTCGAGTAATCTACCAGTGGATTGGTTGGTTTTTGGACAGTACCTACATGCGAATGTGTTTATATAAATTTTGATAACCTTTACCTTGCTTACCTGTTAACTGTATATTATTTGCATGTTACAGTTTGATGTAAAAAATATAATGTTTCATGCAACCTTGCGCCATTCGTCTTTGTCGTTTATACTTTTAATTTTTTTCACTACCTCGCATTGCTAAGTATATTATTTTTTTTTGTTCTTAACGGACATGACCGCAGAACAAACAATATATATTCTATTCGAGTTTCTTTTGGAATTTCCTTTGGAATAGATGAGTGGTTTTCCACCGTAACATCTCACTTTTAATTATTACTTCATTTCAGGTGTTGGTGTATTACAGCGTAACCTGGGTTCTAATTAAAGTTCCTCTTTTCTGCATAATTTCGCATTTTTATCCATCCATTATACCTTTCATACCTGAAAACTGTGTACTATTTGCATGTTACAGTTTCACGTAAAAATTATGTTTCATACACCCTTCCGCCATTTGTCTTTGTCGTTTATACTTTTAATTTTTTTCACTACCTCGCATTGCTATGTATATTATTTTTTTGTTCATAAGGGACATGATCGCTGAGCAAACAATAAATATTCTATTCTAATTTCTTTTGGAATTTCCTGTGGAAAAGATGAGTAGTTTTCCACAGTAACATAACCTTATTACTTCATTTGAGGTGTTGGTGTATTACAGCGTAACCGGGGTTGTAATTAAAGTTTCTCTTTTCTACATAATTTCGCATTTTTATCCATCCATTATACCTTTCATACCTGAAAACTGTGTACGATTTGCATGTTACAGTTTCACGTAAAAAATATAATGTTTCATACACCCTTCCGCCATTTTTCTTTGTCGTTTATACTTTTAATTTTTTTCACTACCTCGCATTGCTATGTATATTATTTTTTTGTTCTCAAGGGACATGACCGCAGAACAAACAATAAATATTCTATACTAATTTCTTTTGGGATTTCCTTTGGAATAGATGAGTAGTTTTCCACAGTAACATAACATTATTAATTCATTTGAGGTGTTGGTGTGTTACAGTGTTACCGGGGTTGTAATTAAAGTTTATCTTTTTTGCATAATTTCGCATTTTTTATCCATCCATGAAGCAAAATCTTTTTCGTTCATCGAACATAATTCCCATTTTTCAGAACAAATACCCATTAGAATGATTACATCCAGGTAATTCAGTGGTGATTCAAATTAGGATAGTGGTTATCTTAATATCTTGAGCTGCCTTTGAAGTTCTATGAGGAAGAAAGAAATTTTAATGGTAAATAGGGCTGTGCACATGTAAATATCTGGAGGGTTTTTTTATTCACTTCCATTGAAAACCTATCTTACCTTGTAGATTACAGGACAAAAAAATCTGTGAATTGCTGTAATAGTCGAAGTCGAAATGCGTGTCGTCAATGTTAATGGTGGTGCCGTCAGCCGTCATAGGAGGAATAGGTGTTGATCAAAATTATATTTTTTCCGACTTAACTACGTATTTTGTGCCTTATTTTTGTATGGAACACCCTTAATAGCCGTTATACTCTCTCGTCTCGAGATCGTCTCAGTGATGAATATCGGTCCGTGTATGCACGGCGTGCCAATTTTTTTCTTCCGGGGCAGGGTCAACCTTCCGACTCTTTTGGTAACGCAGCCTTCGCATTTTTTTTCTCCGTTGTGGAGAGAAATGTGTGGTGAGAACCGTAAAGACGGAAATGTCTCCCTCGGAAACGATGCGATAAGTACTTGGGAAATTTTGGGTGAACTTGGCCTCGCTGATGACCTCGAACCTCAGTGTAGGCCTCCTTTCTTATCGAAAAAAAATAACTGGACTCGAGAACTTGTCATTGGGAAAGAGAGGAAAATAAGATACACTCGTGTAGATATTGTTTTAGGTGTTTGCAAAATATATTTAACTGTATCAGGCTGTACTTGGTAGAAGTTGTCTATATTCAGTCTGGATGAAAAAACACTTGGTAATCTTCCACACATTTTTTTTGTGGGAGATAACAAAGTGTTTTTATTCAGCATGAGTTTACAAAATGGTTCGCTGTTTAATTTGAGCCTCTTTCTACTCGTCAGGAATCAAGGACCTTCCATTGCAAAGAGTACGTATAATTTAAATCAAATGGAAATTAGTACAGTGTAAGATATAATGTTTTTCTTGAAATATCCACTTCTCATGGACGATTCTCTACGTATTCATTCGTTTGTTTGTTATAATAACCGGGACTTTCTCGACTGCCATTAAACGAATGGATATCCGTGAAAACTCTTAAATATACCATTCCATAAATTTTTAACGTGGCCTCTTGCAGCCTGGAGAACAAATGCTTGCCTTTTTCGGAGGCTTCGGTGTGCGGAGCGTTTTAATTACTGGCTGTTATTAATGGAAAATAACTTTTGTTTTAATGATGCTTCGGCCAATGCAGTAGATGCAAAAGCTCGAAAGAGAAAACTCCGTACGCAGCAGTTTCCGTTAATGACCGGAACGTATCGCGCAATTATTTGTTAAGCCCAGCGGACTAGTCTGAGCCTTTTCGCGTAAAAATGTTGGCGAAATCATCGAAAGAACCTTTGCTAAAATCCAATGCAAGCGTTGTAAATTATTACAACTGCAGGGACATTTTGCATTTATGGGTGCAGTTATGCCGATTGTGAAATTCAACTATACATATTTTGCGTCCATTTTTTTCGTAAATAAACTCATTGCAATCTGATTTTCTTCCAAGCCTGAATGCACTTGTCGGCTGTTTTCTGCCTCGTGCTTTACACGCTTGTCTATTCAGGCAACGTCAA
Source organism: Ceriagrion tenellum (assembly GCA_963169105.1). Classification (NCBI taxonomy): domain Eukaryota; kingdom Metazoa; phylum Arthropoda; class Insecta; order Odonata; family Coenagrionidae; genus Ceriagrion; species Ceriagrion tenellum. Next base: position 80,920,964 of record OY720640.1, read on the forward strand.
TCTAATTACAACGCAGAGGTCGCCAAGGTTTATTTTGTGTGCGTTGGCTCATTACGCCTCCATATAGGATACGTCCCTGTAAAACTGTGCTGGGTGAATGACTTCATGATATAATATACGAATGGAGTACTTTTCTTAATATCTCAATATTTTTCTTTTCCGTTTGTCCTGTCTTCTCCTTTTCGATCACTCCGCACAATGCTAAAATTCTGAATCCTGTCCAGCTCTTGAGGTTATTTGAGCGCACAAGCCCTTCCACCACGTCATGGTCGTATGCCACGCAAGGAGAATGACGAGTGAGATGGATAAAAATAGGCGTGGAATTAACAAATTTACTGTGATCATTATTACAGAATGGAATTAAAAGCCGTAATATCATTTCCGTTTGCGATTTCCGCTAATTAGATTTTCCTTCCGCTAAAATTTTTCATTTTTTTGTTGATCACGAAATTGAGTGGAGTTTAGTTTTGAAAGTTTTTTCCTGGAATGTGAGAATAGGTTGGAGGGGTTCGAGATTCGATCTTGAACAAGAATGGAGGAGGTGAGATTGACAGAAAGGAAGACGGAAAAGGAAGTGCTGGGCATGGTGGGTAAAGAGAAGAAATTCCTTGGGGAAAATAGGAGACGGCAGAGTAGTTGGAACAGATATTGACGGACTGGGCGATCCTGAAGGGCGTGTTAGAGTGAAGGGTATTGGATAACCGGGAGGGGGACTATAATTAATTATATTTCGACAAATACATTCAGCTATACAGGTTAGAGAAAACTCTAATATGAATCTTGGCGCTGTATGGGTCGGAGACTTGGTCATTGAGAAGGGAGGATGTACGTAGACTTGAGGCGTTTGAGATGTGTGTGTGGAGAAGGATGGAAAGGGTGAGTTGGTTGGCGAGAAGGACGAACGAGGAGGTATTTTATTTGATGGGAGAGGAGAGGAAGCTAGTGGTGGAGGTTCGGATGAGGCAGCAGTGATGGATTACGTACTGAAAGGAGAGGGATAGCTGAAGTGGGTAATAACAATGAGAACACTGGGGAAGCGCAGTAGAGGAAGGAAGAGGAATTCTAGACGAAATTAGAAGAGGTAGACGATATGTAGAATTCGAGAGGGATCTAATGGCGGGCCAGCATTAGGTCTGAACACGGATTAGTTTAAGTGCTGTCTAAAAAGCTACCAATCAGCTGGTAGAATGCTCAAATGAAAAACACAAGTAAACTAGGTATTCCTTCTTTCACCTAACCTACCTCTTCCGGTACTCCTTCTTTCACCATAACCTACGAGGTACTGAGACATGCAAGAGTGTGTCATGCCGGAGATTGCATTTGAGGTTAATAGCTAAAAATCAAGTTAGGATGATTAGCACTACTGAAATAAACCTATTTAAACTAGTCAGTATCCTAGAACTGATCCATCGCAACTCTCCTAGTTTCTGGTCTGACTACCTACCGTTGTCCTGACTGCTTTTGGCCTGCGTCTGGCATCCGGGGGAACGTGCGCGGTTCTGATTTGTAACTGGGATGAGTGCTGCATGCCTGGTGTGGAATATCCCCGTGCCACACACCTCAGTGGTGGTTTGCACGGTATTTCGTTGATGTAGATGTAGATGTACATCACCCCTAATGACGGCTTTCTCGTCCGGGGGTTTGGCGAGTTTGCCAGTTTACCCAACCATGCCTTTGTTTTCTCGCCGAATTGCCGTGCTTTTCCGCATCAACTCACGCCCCTGCACGTGACTGCGTGCCCCCGACCTCTTTCGCGGCGTTTTCCGGCCAGGATTATTGTTTTAGTTTCGAGTCTGACTCCACAAACTTGAGCGAACGCCCCGGGGAAAAGCCACGGATGCCGAAGATTGCCACTCGGTGCTCCGATTCCCGTCGCGCCGCTATCTTTTCCTTCTCGCCAACTCCTCGCACGGTGCATCCCCTTGCGATGCATCTCTCGCCACAGCGTGTGACCTCCCACGGTCATGCGTCGAGGCGGTGGAGAGATCTTGGAGTGAGAAGGCGAAAATCGTGTCACTGGAGAGGAAGCTTGTGAGGGAAACGGAGAGCGGGGCCTCCCGGCTTCCGCGTCCGCCGGAGGTAAGACTCGGCTCCGGGCGATACGCGTGATTCGACGGCTTAATCAGGCTGCGCCTTGCCCTTTCCAGGTCTTGTGTCTCAAATTCTACCTAGCACGCCCGCATAATGTTTTCCATCGCAAATAAAGTCCGCTCTTCTCTTTTATTAGCACAGTGTAACCTGTCTTTAGCTGAGTTCCTCGGGGTGATTATTTATTTCCGGATAAGACAGGTTTCCGCTTAACCCCGGGTCGGACACAGGATACCAATTCATTTAAGACCCTATTACGATCGCCGAGACCAACTTTTTTCCGGATAAGACAGGTTTCCGTTTAACTCAGGCTCCGCATAAGGAAAGCTTCACTGTATTAGGTTGATCCGTCGGCTAAAGAAGCATTTTAAAAAGTAGGAAATTGATGAGGGGGGTCTTAGTAGAAGAGACGTAAAGAAAAGGCTGGTGAAAACTCAAACATTGAGCGTGGCGCTGTATTGGGCGTAGACCTGGTCATTGCGAAGGGAGGATGTGTAGACTTTAGGAATTTGAGATGTGGGTGTGGAGAAGATTTGAGAGAGTGAACTGAGCGGCGAGAAAGACGTACGAGGAGGTATTGGACAGAAGTCTTTTTGAAAGGAGAGGGAATACTGACGGGAATAATGGTGGGGAGAACAATGAAGGGAATAAAAAGAGAGAACGATATGTGGATTATATGAGGGATCTGATCGCGGGTCGTCCATAGGAGCCAAAACGGAACGATACCTATGCCAGTAGGGTAGAAACTGCCCATAAACCTACCGATCAGCTGGTAGAATGCTGAAATGAATTAAATTTTTCGATTAAGGTAAAGTTCAAAGATGAGTGAAGTCCTCTAGTTTTCTAAGTTTGCGGGGCCCTATCTATCTGTAATAAGTCTTTCGTCATCCCAGCATACATATTCCCCATGTTCATCCGTATATATTATTTCTCAAAGGTGTTTTTTTTGTGGATAGGCCATATCTCTTTTAATTTTTTATCAAAATCAATGATTCATACGTCATTTTAAAGCTTATGTTCCACGCTTTTGATGAAAAATAAAAAAGTTTATAATTATTGATTTGTTAAAAAAATTGATAATAATATATATTATTTCAATCCTGGAGGTTCGGCAACTAACGCATATGTACTGATGTGCGGGTTGGGTGAGAGCAAGGGTAGTCGTTCCTCCAGAATCCGTAAATATTATTTCTCAAAGGTGTTTTTTTGCCGCAACGCCATAACTCCCATAATCATTCATCAAAATCAATGATTCAAACATAGTTTTAAAGCTTACGTTCCCCGATATTGATGAAAAATGGAAAAATTCTTTTAAAATTAAAGTTTTAGTCAAAAAAATGATACAACGCCATCTGCTGAAAATATAATCAACTAATATGTTGGCTATGGTTACGTGCTTAAAAGATTGTAGGAGGCGCCATCTATTAACACATCGTTTAGTTAGATTGTTTATATTCTACATGCAGTCAGTGTGACCATTTTCTGTTTACGTTTACGTTATGTATCTCTAACACAAACATAAATAACATATAATTGTCCATGGGAAGAAACAGTTAGAAGAACAGGGAGAAAGAAGGAAGAAACAGGAAGAAGCTGCATACTGTGCGACATATTCGACAGGTAGAAGAACAGGAAGAAAGAAGGAAGAAATAGCAAGAAGCTGCATACTGTGCGAAATATTCGCTCGGGTCATCTAGTCTTATCTATCATCCTAATCTATTTCTTCCCCTTACCCGCTTAATCCGTCCCTCTATAACAACCTCAAGAAACCCTTCGCCTCTCTAACCATATTCTTTGCCTCTTCCTATTTTCATCCAGAAGTTACCTTTCGGTTCCCAGCATACCAAAAACCTCTTCTTTTGTCTCCAAAAGCCTTTATACATCATATACTTATGCATCCATTGAAATTAATGGTGGTCGGACCATGGACAGCCCTGCGACTTTTCCCACTGCGGGGAGTATTCTTTAAGTTGTTCTTCAGTGGTATTTATTTATTTATAGAGTTTAACGCTTGCCCAACAAAATAATTACAGGGCAAACAAAACAAAAAAGAAGAAAATACACAACATATTGGAGTCCATTGAATTTTACAGAAATTTCGAAACATATCAAGAAACTATATCATTTATCAATTTCCAAAAGAGAAAGAGATCAATTTCCAAAAGTTTCTTTTTTGACATAAATCAATTATATTACAGTACATGTTAAAAGATCGGCACATTCTATTCAGTGGTGAGTTTTTACAGTAGTTTGACTTTACCATGCTCAACTTAAATTTCCTTGATAACCTCGCATTGATACTAGGCACTACAAAATTAATTTTTATAATTAAGTCACTATTTTTTCCAGTATTAAGTAAATTATATAAGTAAGATAGGTCACACATGATTCTTCTTTTTTGCAAATATTGAAAATCAAATACTTTTACCAAAGTTTCGTAGCTAACATAATTTTCATACAGGAGAAACATTATATTGGGTATAATATAGGTAACGTAAAAACCTTTTTTGTACCCTCTCCAATATTTGAACATGTTTCTTACTGTGAGGATTCCATACTAGAGAAGCATACTCCAACTTACATCTTACAAAGGAGAAGTACAACATTTTGAGAGATTTCTCAGATTTAAAGTACCTTGACATTCGGTTTACAAAACCCAATAATCTTTGAGATGAGAGAGCTATGTCAAAGATATGTGGAGCAAAAGACATTGAAGAATCAAATTTAACCCCTAAGTCTTTTATTTAATGGTATAAGAAACTGTTCATTTTTGCTCCACCTTACGTAAGTTTATTTGAAAAATAATAATAATAATAAATGTTTGTTTATTACTCCGATAAAGAATGCATACAACATAATACATTTTTTTTAATGTGGAGTAACTTTAGGTAGCCGTGTAGGTAAACCTGAATTAGATGGTTGGTTTATTATGGTGGAAATGGTTGAAGGGTTTACTTTATTTCTCCTACATAACACTGGCAAAATTCTGTTTAAGTTGTCTGTCGAAAAGCTATGTTTAACGCTGGAACGTACATATGGACATTAATTATGACTTTAGTGTTTTCAGAATTATATTTTGCTGCGAATCCCTGGACACATTTTCACAACGTGTGTAATTCGCTTCCCCTCTGTTTCTCATAAAATTTACGCAATTGCATTTCCTTTCAAATGCAGAAATGCCGCCTGATGAAGGATGATTCATAGCTATATTCATCTAATTTACATGATCAAATGTAGGAGTGTGCATTTCTAATGAACTCGAGTACTCGCTAATTGCTCTCTTGCCCCTCATGTCATAAAATGTTAGTGAGATATTCATCATGCTAAATTCAATCAAGCTGCATTACATTTCCCTTGTGCTCTAATTCTATTTAGTTCCCCTAGTGTTCCCGGTGAATGCGTATAAAACTCCCTACCCCCCTCCCCCCTAAGGTTGAAGCAGCCCCTGCTTATCTTTCTTCCTTTTAACTGTCGAAAAAAAAATTATAGATACCCGAGTTTCAACTTCAGTCACAAGAAAACGGCTCAAGCAATCCCAACGTATGTGGTACCAAATTTTAGCTTGTTTTATTCTACATTATATGAGGAGGTAGAAAAATTTTTAATACGGTTTATGGACATGTTATTAGGACATAAACAAAAAAAGTGCCCATTTTTTCGCCCTTCGGCAAAAATTCATGACTTTAAACCTCTGTACAGTCGCAATGGAGATAGGAATTGCCACCAAACTTTAATATTGTCTGTATTAATCCTTTGGTAATATACTTACGAACTTTCATTCCATTTTAATTAATGCAAAAGGAGTTGTTGTAAAAAAATATGCAACAACTTTTTCTCGTCACCGGGTTGCTGTACGGAAACGACGTTTGTACCATTTTAAAGCTCTTCTCTATCGTACGAACAAGCAAGTAATGCTAAAATGTTACGTTTCTTGAGCGATTTATTACTGATTTGTATTTATTTAGGATTGAGAACGGTCGATGTAGTAGGTCGATCGATGGAGACAGTTAAGGTGAAAGAATGAGAGCGCTTGATTAATTCGTTTCTCAGTTGTCTCCTGTTCGCTCGTCTCGTAGCGCTTGTCCGGTCTCCTTTCTTCGCGAGAAACACGCTCTCGGAGCTTCAATCCTTTCTCATCACGTCCCAAGGTTTAGCTCTCGCATTCAGCCTCGCTAATAAAGGCACGCGCTGTGAGAATTTCTCTCCGCTTCATCGGCCTTACGTGAGGCGTTAAGCATGCCGGCGATACATTGGAGATCGGATACGCGGAAGTTGTCTTCGCTTCATTGTTTCCCGCTTGAACCGATCCTTCGAAGTTCTTTCCTATCGTTGTGACATTCTCCAAGGGCGGGTGATGTTTTTCGACCGTTTCCCGTGGGATTATTCTGTGCATTATTTTTCACGCGAACGTCCGTGGCCAGCGGCAGTGAAGTGTGTGGTTAGGTCCTTGGATGCCAGATCAAAACTATTTCATGATTAAAACTACTTTGTTTCAATCCACACAAATATCATTATACATGCGACCTGGGTTTTAGCAACTTCGTGCCATCATCAGGTCAGGTCAGAAGTTGCTGAAACCCTGGTCGCATGTATAATAAAATCTGTGTGGATTGAAACAAAGTTGTTTTAATCATGGATTGTACGCACTTCCACAAAGTTAAGCCGGAGACAATTACCTATGTTCGAAAGTATTGCGTCGTCATAATTAATACTAATGCTGAAGAGTGGATAAATATCTCGGAGTATTTCAGTAAATATTGAAATGATGGGCGAGGAAAGGAAACTACTGAGTGAAAATCGAGATCGGCAGAGTAGGTGGCTGGAGGATGTAATAATAACGGGTTGCTCATGAATGTGATAGAGGAAAGGTTGTTGGGCAAGCGGGGAAGCGGAAGAAGGAGAATGGGTTTCATGGACAGGATGAAGAGAGGTAGATCGTATGCTGAGGCGAAAAAGGATACACTAGAGCGAGATGGGATCCTGAAAGTGTAGAACACCGGAAGGAGATTCTCTGACATTCTACAAAACCTACCTTAACCGGTAGAATACTTTTTTTTTAATTCTGCTGACGTCAACCTTACTATTATTGTATAAAATAAGTGCTAGTGTAGAGAAGCGGTGGTGAAATTGAAATTTTCTGTTTTGCTTTGATGGTCATGCATTCCGGAATACTTAAGGATTATAGTAATTCCTTAAATTATGTGTGTGTAAAAATGTGAGTAGGGATACTGACATTCTTAGCATTGCTTTTCCTGTTTTTCTAATTGTTAGTTTACCTCTCAGTGTTTAGGTTCTAAGCACAATTAGCTATCTAAGAATAGATAGGTGGGTTTTCATTTCCGTAAAAGGTAAAACCTATGTTAATAATGGATTTATCTTGCGTGTTTTGAGGTTGCGTTTTGATTGCAGCTATCCGGCGCATGCTTTTTATTTATTTTAAGTCAATGGTAAACCTTGGGCATTTCCTTCTCCTGTATTATAACTTTTCTCCTAGGTACAAGTTGACCTCCACCATCTCTGGGAACATCCTGAACGACCTTTGATTTGAAGCTTTGTTCTTTGCTTTGAAACTGAAGCTGTGAGTGACCATTCCACTGTAGTGACTCAAGTGGAATATGCTTATTACTTTGATTGGGATTGAATTCATTTACGTGTGCAAAAACGGATAGCAACTGAATGACCTGTGGCCTCTAAAACTGATTGGGAACTTTTCGATAATAAATCAAAATTTAGCGGATGAATGTTATGTCTGAGTTATTGACAGTAGAGACGACATCAAGATTCCCTCTCCAAAGTAAAGGAGAAAATAATGCCCCGATTTTATGATCCGTTGAACCCGATCCGATAAGTTTCAAGGGAGCTCTACTGTTTTCATGTCGAGATGTACGGGGTAACTCCATTTTCTAACTTATTGCCTAACTGCAGTGACCGATTTTGGTTTTAGCACTTATATTCATGAAGCCGTATTCAATGATTAAATACTTGCAATTTTATCTTTTTCCTCACTTACCGTGGAAAACATGCTGTAGAAGGGTTTTTTTCCATAGATTATGACTGAGAGAAGTTCAAGGAGAAGCTTCGAGCATTTTCAGTGATTTCGTCGCCCCACGAGGACTGAGTTCTATTGTTCTACGAGACCATGAAGGACTAACCTAGGCAGGGTTTCCCACGATCTATTTCTATTCAAACCGAGCGCTTAAATAACAAGCCGAGACTCGATCATCTGGGGCCCACTGGCGCCGACATTTGGTATTGGGGAGGGAAGTTGGCGGAACTTCTGACCCCTCTGCCGTTGGGCGGAGAGTTGGTAAGGGGGAAGGCTGAGAGGAGGTCACCCAGTTGACCCCTGCTTAACCCTTTCTCGAGTCCCCTCGCCCGCTCCATCTATCTCTCCCTCACTCACCCGCCCTCCTCCCGAGAGCGCCCGGGACGCTCCGTCGCTCTTCAACTGTCATCCGCGAGGTCTATTGTGCCGCTCCTTGTGAGGGATGACCGCGGAGTTTGTTCTCATGGGAGGCTACCTCTCGTCCCCCAAACGGACTCCACTCCCCACCCGTGCCATACGCCCTCTCCTTCCCACCCCTGCCATACGCCCCCTCCCATCCCTTTCATGTTCTCTGACATCCCCACTGAAGGAATCTTCAATTTGCATTCGTCTGCGACTTTCTTTCCCCCATTTTTCCCTCCTTTTTTATTCGTCCGGCCAAGAGGTTGTTGTGGGGAGGTTCTTTTTTCTGCGGAGAGGCCGGAAAACCGGCTTTCTCATTGTTCTCTTTACAAGGCTGGCTTTAAGGCTGTTCGATGCCACGAAATATCGATTGCGATTCGAGGCATTTGGGGGGAACTACTGGATAATATCCTTCAATGTTCACTTTGTAATATATTTGTCAAATAGGCTGTCGACATTTGAGATGTTGCTATGGAGAAGGTGAGGTGGACGAAGGCAAAGACTAACGAGGAAGTGTTTGAGATGGTGGGCGAGGAATAATGAAATTCGAGATCGAATAGGCGACTGGAGGATGCAGTAAAGGGTGAAGGGTTGCTGAAGAATGTGATAGAGGGAAGGGTGTTGGGCCTAGCTGGGAAGAGGAAGAAAGAGAATAGGTTACATGGACAGGATGAAGAAGGGTAGATCGTATGCTGAGGGGAATAAGGAGATACTAGAGCGAGATAGGCCCCTGAATGTGTATAAAACCGGGAGTAGATACTCTGACATTCAACAAACCTACCTTAACAAGTAGAATACTTTGAAAAAATATATGTAACATAGTGGTCTTAGTATCCTTTTTTTCGTTACATTTTCTTGGTTTCAGTTAGGTAAGTGGAGATTTTTCTCTCTCTCACTTCATGGAGAGTCTACGTATGCATGGGATAGGCACATGTTCCTTTGGGATAGGGTCTGGAGCAGTAAATTTATATTTACTCGCTAATATTACTTTTCTCGTGAAATTTGACTGCGAACGAAGCTCGTCATTGATATGGAGCGTAGCGTTTTATGGGGCAGAAACGTGGACTCAGAAAATGGACGAGAATAGGCTGCAGGCAATCGAGTTATGGGGCTGGAGAAGGATGTAAAAGGTGAGGTGGACGAAAAGGAGACCAGCGAGGAAGTGCTTGAGATGGTGGGCGAGGAAGGGAAACATGTGAATGAAATCCGAGATGGCCAGGATAGATGGCTGAAGGATGTATTAAAGGGCGATGGGTTGCTGAAGAGTATAATAGAAGGAAGCATGTTGGGCAAGCGGGGAAGAGGAAGAAGGAGAAAAGATTTTATGGACAGGGTGAAGAAGTGTAGATCGTATACTCAGGCGAAAAAGGATATACTAGAGGGAGTTAGGCCCCTGAAAGTGAAGAAACTGGGAGAAGTTTCTCTGACATCCAACAGAACCTACCTTTATCGGTAGACTACTTAGAAAGAAGCTTCTTAAGATATACCGCGTCTTCTGCAATGTGAAATTCACGTCGCAATGCTTATTAGGGTATCGAACACGGCGCTGCTTTCCTCCTTTTTCCCGTTGATGGGTGGTGGGCTCCGGGCGAGGATGGGAGGAAATCACGACCATCCGGGCGCGGGAGTTTTCGAGTGCTCTTCGGAGGAGTCTCCGCCTCCTCCCGCCCCTCCCCCTCCGCGAAGGGTAGGTTCTCGTTAACGGTTTCCCTCGGAAAGTTTGAAAAGTCCTTCCCGCCCTCTCCTTCGCCCCTCAGGCCGGCCTCTCTTGCTCCTTCTCCTCTGCCATCGGAGCTGGGAAAGGATCCGCATCATTTCGGGCGTGTAAGAAATACGATTCCATTGTCGGCGGACTTTTTTTATTTTATTCTTTTTCCTCTCTTTCGACTTCGTCGTATGCATCGAACGTTAATTCGTGTCCCCTTTCAGTTCTCGGCGTGATTGTGTCGTGAAATTTATGCCGATGGCCTCGGCGGGGAAGTGAAGTTGTGCTCGAGTCGATTTGATTGTTATGTCATAGGCGGACAAATTGCCCGGTAGTAGTTTTTTTGTTCCTTCTTAATCGACATGTTCCTCCCCTTGTACTTTGTTTGTTGAGTTACGATAGGGCGTTCCTTGGTGACGATTGATTTTCGTGCGACGTCGTTCGTGCCAATAATTTACCGATGCGTTCCCTAGTTTAAATGAACCTTTTTTTCTATCCTGCCATTTTATTTTTTGCCCGACTTCGCCGAATGCATCAGACATTCCTTGCGATTCTTTTGAGTATCTGTTCTAGTTAAGTTGCAGAGTTTCAAATTTCAGTTGTTATTATCCAATATCAGTTCTCCTATTGCTTTGATTGTGATGCCATGCGCAGATGAGCTATTCGGGAATAGTTTTTGAATGGAGATGTTCTTAAACTTGTCGAATTCTTTTGTGTTGATTTGGGAAAACGCTTACTTCCGAAACGACAAATATCGGTTACTGTGTCTGTATTGTTAGTGCTCGTTTCGGTTTGGGTACATTCTATTGAACAGTTTTTTTCCTCTATTCATTAGTATCCTTTTTTTCTATCCATCGAATCGTATGCCTCAATATGCCTACGATCTATTCTCTTGTTTCTAAATGCGACGAATCTCCTGAACTAAAGGAGCGCCTTATATTTTTCTCAGCTTCCATGTGATACCAGCGTGCTATCAAATCCTTGCCAATTTCGTCGTTGTTTCCCTGCGTACGCGCTATTTAACGTAAATGAGTTTAAAAGCTAACATTTTTAATTGATGAAATTGTTGAAAAGTAATCCCTAAATTTTATGTTGAATGAGGGTCAAATCTCTTGTTTGTTGGATCACAGATTTTGGCATGAAGACGCAGCCTTGTAACACCCAATAATTGAATAATTATTGAAATTGCTAGTGCTAACGCTTTGAGTGCTATGGACGTAGTGGTACGTCCACTTGTATTTTCTGAGAAGGACGATGGACGTACTAGGTCGTCCATGGAATATCATTATTGAGCGGCCGCTAGATGAAATGGTATGGCTGCAGTCTTTCTGGTATACATACTTAGGACCACTAGGCCCTTAGTTTAGTTCTAATTAAAAATAAATGTTCAATTACCTAGATTTAAGAGTCTTCTTTCTCAATCCAGATGAGATTGCAAAATCCTCAGTATTTCTGAGAAGACTACCACTTTTAGTCCTCTCAAGCCAAGTACTTCACCTTCACAAGCCCTGCATGCAAAATGGTAATCTCAGGCCATGCCTAATGATAATTATTGTTAAAAGTTGAATACATTTCTGAAATTGTTATGCTCTTAGTTACTGCGGTTGCAATACCCTACACATCCATTCAAAGAGCATCTGTTGGATAATTTTATTCCTGTTTTCCAATTCGCTGGCTGCGTCCACTCTTCTTCCTATCGGTTTATTGGGGCGCAGCTATTGTTGAGACGTGACTGCAGCGTATTTGTTTTTCCCGCTGTCTTTTAGCACTTCATCTCATGCCCGATTCTCGATATGTCAGCGAGGGAGTTCGTCCTCGTGTTCCCCGTGGAGAAATCAACTTCCTCGTCTTTGATCATTTTTCCAAGTCACGACTCGTCGGATCAAAGTCGGTCATCCTAGCTTCACTCCCGCGTCACGATCGGTAGCAGCATGATTTATGTCCGACGATCCAATGGCTGCTGCTATAAGGATTCCTCCTCTTTGAGAATCTCGCTCGATTGTTGCTTTACAAACCCCTGAGGTAGGAGTACAGCCGGACTGTTCCTATTTTGAAGCTGCATGAATTTAAGGTAGTTTGAGCGAAATATCATTTCCCAACAATATATCAAACATTCCAAAAGGCATGTTCCGAATAACTTTCAAGCCGTGAGAGACTCTTAAGAATGTATTAGTGAAGTCCAAGACTCATTTGATCCGTTGACCTAAAGTGGAATCTACTCCCTCAAGGGTAATGACTGCAGCGGAGTCTAATTTTAAGATTACGGCAAAGGAACACTCGCAAGCTAATTTTAATAACAGTGAAATTAAGAGTAATTTTGCTAAACATTTAAATGATCATGACCGTATGAGTGACTTCGAGGGAGAAATTTTGTGTGTTTGTAACGGCCCGGAGCTTAACTCCTGGGAACTTTTAGAAATTTTGAAGAAGTTGTTTCTCCCTGAAGTCACTCTGATTAACGAATATATATGTTCCTTGCGTCATCGCCTATCCTTAATGCAGTAGCTTTCCTCCCTCATTCTCCTTCTGTTAACCCTCCATCAGCTCCCCACCCTACAAGTTAGATATATATTAAGAACCCCTGCGTATTATGCTAGGTTTGATCAGATTAACAAGATTAGAGAGATAGATTGTCGTACCGATAGATTTAAAATGTCATTTTTCCCGCGTACCATAAGAGAGAACAATAGGCAGCGTAGCAAAGGGATAGGTAGGTGAAATATAGTTAGGAGTAGTCTGTAGTGCATGATGTATGTAATAACAACCAATTATCCCTTTCTTATTATGTAGATACTAACCATCTAGCTGCATGTAACCCTATTATCTAGCATGTCTCCCTTGATATCCTAGTTGCTTGGCAATAGTGAATGTTTAGTGATCTTCACCCCCTGCCACACACCCTCGTGGTGGCTCGCAGGGTATTACGTAGATGTAGATATACAACACTCATTAGCAATACCCAGTGCCCTTGAAAATATTTTGCTATGAATTCGCTCCACCTCCCAACATTCCCTTCTTCCTCCTCCCTCTGTGGAAATGTATGTAAAGAGAGACGTTGTGCCAGAAAATCACCGGATGGTGACGATAAATCGTTGAAACCCGGGTCGTATTAGATGTGTTAATTATGGTCTTTGCAAAAGTTATTTCCGATTGAATATTCTGGAAATATCGCTTCTCCTGGAAATCAATGAACTTGGTCTCATTTTAAAGACAATTTGCTCGCCCTTCCAAAGATACCAAAATATCAGCCCCTTAACGAACTACTTTCCGAGACAAATAATACCATCCCTTTTACATGGAAAAAATTGGTGCATGCACTCCGGAGAGGCCTTATTAATCGATGGGGAATTTATAACACCTAGTTCTCGTCAAAAATTACCGGGTGTAGTTTTTTATGTTTTCCCAACTATTTTTCAAAATAAATCATGTTGTCATCGCAGTCAATTTATCAGGATCACTAAAAACTTACCGTTGTGAAGGAGTTGTAAACTTTATTATTATTACAATGCATTCTACTGGTAAAGGTAGGTTTTGTTGAATGTCAGAGAATCTCCTCCCGGTCTTTTACACATTCAGGGAGCCTATCTCCCTCTAGTATATCCTTTTTCGCCTCTGCATAAGATTTACCCTTCTAAATCCCGTCCATGAAACCTGTTCTCTCTTTTCCCGTACCCAGCTTGCCCAATATCCTTCCCTCTATCAAAATCTTGAGCAACCCCTCGCCCCTTACTACATTCTCCAGCCACCTACATTGCCAATCTGTAATTTCATTAAGATGTTTTCTTTCGTCGGCCACCATCTCAAGCACTTCTTCGTTAGTCTTCCTTTCCGTCCACCTAACCTTCTCCATCCTTCTCTACGCCCACATCTCAAATGCCTGCAGCCTATTCTCGTCCTCCTTTCTCAGGGTCCACGTTTCTGCCCCATACAATGCTACGCTCCATATCAAGCTCTTCGCCAGCCTCTTCTTCACATCCTTACCCATTGTCTCCGTCATCAACTCTCTTCTATTACTAAACGCCTCTTTAGCTAGCGCTATTCTCTTCCGTGTTGTGAACTTTACAGCTGCTGAAATTAAAAATTATGCTTAGAATATGGTCCCCATCATTACTAGGGAGCTATCTCGTCCAAACTACCTTAAGGTGGCTTAGTCATTTATTCCAGATTTTCTAAAAACTTGAATAAAGCACATACGAAGTGCGCTTGTAAACTGGGATAAAAATAAATATTGTTTCTTGGCAAATTTTACTGCAGTTTGTCGATATTTTGGAAACTTCTGTTTCTTCCCCATCCGCTATAAATCTTTCGGAAAATGTCGAGATTTCAATTTTTTGCCGTGTTGTGATTGTTTGCCATTACGTCTTGCTAAGCTTTTGAATTTTGACTCCGAAATTATTTGTAATGTAGTGAGTAGAAGAGATTTAGAATTCTTAGGCTTTGGTAGAGGGGTAATTATTGTAAATTAGCAGTTACCTGTTGCTCCGGCGTTACCGTATGGAAAGATTTCATTTCCTCCTAAAAAGTGGCTTGGTATGCAGTAACCTGAGCCGGTTACTGCGGTTAAGTCGGGAATCATTCCGAGTAATTTTTTCAATCGGAAGAAAAAGTAATTACCTACAATACGGAACGGGGCAAAGACCGCCAAAATGGAAATTGCTGGTTTCGCTCGTTCTTCTCCTCGTTGAAGTCAGGTGGATGGGCGTTAGCATGTACGCATGACGCAATTGACTCTAAACGGACGAACCTATGAGTTTGTAGATCGGGAGTATGGTAGTAACTGCAAATGAAACTATCAATATTCGTCAGTGTAGCACTTCGAATGGACGAGATCTAATGGACAAAACATCTAGGCTATATCATAGTACCTGTCTCACTGAGCTCGTAAATTCAAATTTCAATTTTGATGAGCAAAACTCCGAATCTTTGCCATATTACTAATTCCACTGAGCTCGGAAGCGTACGTTTGTTTATTTATTTCCATCTTCAGTGCCTGGTCGTCTTCCTTTCTCATCTTGATACGTCCAACATATGTACCCATGAATGTTGTGAATGGAAAAGTAATGCTTTGTTTTTCCACATAAATTCCACATCAATTATATTTCCACTTAAATTTATGTGGAAAAACAATGCCTTAATTTTTCATTCACAATTATCAGTAAATTCCACGAAGTCTCGCCGGAAATCACCAACTTTGCCCATGATGTACATTGATCTATCATTTATTTGGAGAATCCCTATGATCATGATCGGAGTGAACGTTCGGAAAGAATGGAAAGACGCATTCAGACATAAAGATCGCCCGAAATGATGGACATCAGAGGGAGACGCCTAGGAATCCGTCTCCACGAGTATATTCCGGTTTGAACACGACCATACGAGTCTTTCGATAAAACGTGACTCTTATTTATTTCCTCACGCACACACATAACACCGGAACCTTTTCTTGCGTGAATACCGACGCAACGGACTGCGCACGGTCAAAAAAAAAACACGAACTCGCCGCGAGAGACGCCCGCGTAATCCGATGGATGAGCCTTTCAGATACGTCCGTCCCATTGGGCGTAGGGGAAAAATTTTCGACTCCGTTGACTCCGCCCTCATTTGCAATAAATCACGTGAGAAAAATATGTATGTATGCAGAAAAACGAGAAAAATAGAGGAACAAAATGGGGCGCGAGAAGAGAGTTCGCCACGGTTCACCGCCCGCCCTCTTATTTTTTTATTTTAATCGGTAGAAAAGCATCGGCGCCTCCGACACGGACCTCTGGGTCCGCGTGACATTCACTTCATCGCCCTAACGGGAAATGGGATTATATTCGAGGATGGCTTGTACTAGTTCTCTCTTCTTTTTATTCAGTTTTTTTTCCAATGTGCGCTTAATTCCCATGGCAGCGAAGTTGAAAAGAAGAAAGATCACGTTTCACCGTCGGCCCACTGCCTCGTCCCTGGAGAAGAGCAATGATATATATTTACAAACGCATCGCGACCTCTCGACAGGAAAAAATGACTCTTTTTCAGGGCAGGTTCACGACTGCGATTGCCATCCTCTCTTCGCCTAACTGTGAAGAAATCTACTTTTATTATTATCGATTCGCTTCTTCGACTCAGTATTTACTTCCTGGAAGACTAACGAGGAAGTGCTTGAAATGATGGGAGATGAAAGGGAACTTCACAGTGAAATTCCAGATCGGCTGAGTAGGTGGCTGAAGGATGTAATACAGGGCGAGGGATTGCTCAAGTATGTGATGGAGGGAAGGATGTTGAGCAAGCAGGGAAGAGGAAGAAATAGAAGGGTTTCATGGACAGGATGAAAAAGGGTGGATCGTATGCTGAAGCGAAAGAGGATGTATTAGAGCGTCTCATCGGATGTATTAGCCTAAAAAGTAGAAAATGGGAGGAGATTCTCTGATATTCAATAAAACTTACCTTAACCGGTAAACACTAAAAAAAACAGAGTTATTTCCTATCACTTTTCATTTCATCCATGAAGCTAATTATGTGACTAGGGAGTAATTAGTTGGAGCAGGGTTTCTCATCCTGAGGATTCCAGGTTCGAATGCCAGCTATCGTAGAAAACTTTTTCTAATACCTGACCCTATTTACTTTAAAATGCTTCCGATATGCATGCAGCTGAGTGTATGATAAGTTTAACCCTCTATGGACGAGCGAGTCAAATTTTTCCGTTTCAAACTCATTGAAAGATCTGCTTTCTCGGAGGCTTTTCCATTTAGTTACTTAGCTAGACAGACTTTTAACACTCTATGGACGAGCGAGCCAAATGTTTCCGTTTCAAACTCATTGAACGATCTGCTTTCTCGGAGGCTTTTCCATTTAGTTACTTAGCTAGACAGACTTTTAACACTCTATGGACGAGCGAGTCAAATTTTTCCGTTTCAAACTCATTGAAAGATCTGCTTTCTCGGAGGCTTTTTCATTTAGTTAGCTAGACAGACTTTTAACACTTCGGATTAAGTGTGCGGAAAGTTGCGTCTCTTTCGGCGGTTTGTCAAACAATTTGAATAGATGAATTTGTGACGCTATTCACTGATGATGGCGTGCCCGGGGGAGCTCTGAAAAAAATAGTTACAGCTGTCGTATGAAGAAAAAAATTGGGAAATTTTAAAAAAAGTAAATAAATACCGAGTAAAGTAGCGAATCGATAATATAGAAAGTAGATTCCTTCCACGTAAGGCGAAGAGAGAATAGCAATCTTGGCCATAGACTTGCCTAGAGACATTTTTTTCCTGTACGTTTTGAAGGTAATGTTGAAGTATACCTTGTGTAAATATTATTATGTAAAGTACTATTTCAAATTAAATATATACAATACAAATACGTCATATTTCGAAATAAATGTTATCATCAAATCAGTTGCAATTGTTTAAAAAAAATTCTTTAATGGCACCTTTAAAAACTAATATAGTAGCAGTGTTTTTTTTCATGCTGATGTTTCATAATTCAGTCCATAGAGGGTAAAGTCCAATTGCAACTTTTTGAAAAATGATTCCTTACGATAAACAACTAAAATCCTAACACAAAGAGCGTTTGATCTAGCTACAAACGCTTCATCTGTATAATCCATGCATGATACAGTATTATCATGTAGGAATGTTTCTGTACAAACTAATATTATGGCAAAAGTTACCACTGCAATGACTTACATCGCTCCTCCCCTCGCCGGCTGATGTCTAAATTGATCCTCTCACCTCAAATTATGTCCACTCACTTTGATGATTATACTTTCTTCTCCTACTCTAGGAAATCTCACTTCATCCTGTTTTCCTCTACTCCTTACGTAGTTGTACATATAGGAATGTGAAAAGAAATTGAGTCACGTTTTCCCGAAAGTTCCGATCGTCGTGTTCGACCAGAGTGCAGTGAGGGATTCCCGGGCGCCCCTCACTTGACGTCCATCATTGGTGGGCGATCTTTATGGCGACGTCTTTGTTCGTCTCACCCCTTTCTTCCCGGTCGCTCGTTCGGATATGACTCCTTGATTAATGCGTGTTCCTTTCCCAACGGTCCTCGAGCGGTATCGTTTTACGCGGTTCATTGCTCCCCCTCACGTCCGAGCTGTGTGGCGTTGCGAAGACCGAGTTTTATGCCGCCAATTCATTCGGAAAATAATTACCAAGTCCCTTTTTCCCCCCCTCGGTTAATAAAAAAATGGACGTGAAAGGGCCGGGTAATGGCCTCGATATTTTGAGTTTAAACGAAACGAGGTGGCGCGAGCGGTCTCGTTTCGTTTATGTACCGACATTGAACAGAGGAGACGCGGGGAGACATTATGTCCAGGGCAATCTGCGACAAAAAGTTCACGTTGCGCCATAAAAAGAGCATGAAAAGGTCATTATACTCCGGGGGTCAAAGGCTATCGTAGAGTTTTAATTTTAAGTTTAATTAATCACCTCGTTGGGTTTTGGTGTTCATTTCCCGCAAGAAATGCTTGATAAAATGAACGCAGTGATTAACGTTTTTGTGCCAAAATCAAGGGGACTTCTTTACTACTCGTATTTTTCCTATTTTCACCCCGTACTTCTTTTTTGCTAGGAGACATGACGACTAATATGTCATTGACCGTTCAATGGGCCGTATATCTCCCGTGGTATTATATATGAGCAAAGCTCTGCATTAGTAAGTTTTTTGTTCTGGACCTGAGTTAAACTCCTGTTTCGCCCTGCTATTCACGATGTATTTAAATTCTCTGTCATGCGTATAGGAAATTATGTATAGTAGTCTCCGAATGTGCTGCCTAACCTAACATCTGCGTTACGATTCGGGTTCGCCGTCATAAAATGCTCGAGTATCCATGCATGTAGATCGCGATTTGACGAGGCTCGCTCTTCGTATCGGCTTAAAGCTCGAGGCGTAGTCCATTCCGTTTATGAAGAGGGCATAAAAATCAGGAATATTTTTTCAAGCCGCAAGTAGCTGGTAACCGATACAGGCATTTCCTACTCCTGCAAAACTCGTCTTGTGATGCAGCACTGTCTCCGAGCAATTACCCGCTTTCCAGTTTCATATTCTTCGGGGCCTTAACTTACCTATTCACAATCCCACTGCATCAATTTTCTTTCTGCCAACGGCAGGTTCGTGTTTACCATGCCAATCAACAGTTGGCACGGTAGACTAGCTTCTTTTTCCATGAATACCATTTCTTTCCCGACGTATAATGGCCATTGCGACCTCAGGGCCCTGAGGTCGTTACATTCCGATATTTTGAACTTTTTACGCGAAGTATAGGGTTCAATATTTCTGTTCAATAAAGTATGCGAGCCAAAAATCTCTTGCGAAGGAATTCAAATTCGATTGAACAGCCCTCGTTCTAAGTCTAGCATTTCTCAGCTTGATTCAGCGAGCAGTTTTTTTTTAAGAATGCGCTGAACGGAAAAATGTGCTTAGTTCTGAAAAGAAAAAACATTTCTAGGAGTAACAGTCCTGTAGAAGACTAACGAGGAAGTGCTTGAGATGGTGGGCGAGGAAAGGAAACTTTTGCATTAAATTCGAGACCGGCGGAGTAGGTGGCTGGAGGATGTAATAAGGGGCGACGGATTGCTGAAGAGTGTGATAGAGGGAAGGATGTTGGGCAAACGGGGAAGAGGAAGAAGGAGAATAGGTTTAATGGACTGGATGAGGACGGATAGGTCGTATCTTGAGGCGAAAAAGGATACACTAGAGATATATTGGCCCCGGAAAGTGAGAAAACCGGGAGGCGATTCTTTGAAATTCAGCGAAACCTACCTTAACGTTTAGAATACTTAAAATAAAACAGTCCTGTCAAAAGTAGCGTCCTCAACGTCTAGCGCCAGTTAATACTCATGCATCAAAATCAGTATAACTAATTGTTTGTAACTTCGTGTAATACAGGATTTGTAATGAAGGACTTTCCTTTGCATTTTACTTTAAGTGCTAGACAGTTAAAGTACTTTATTGTAACCAGCTACCAGCTGTTCTACTACGTCTTGGTGAACGCTATTGTTTCCGGTTACAACTAGGTAGAAGGGTATGTTTAAGACTAATAAGTTGTTGCAAATTAATTGAAGTTTGAGTGCAAATAAAAGGTAATATTTAGTGGAAATAGGTGGTGCCTGCCAGGCGCCTACTGGCCGTTTAACTGGTGAATGGTTTCTCTCTTGGCGGGAATTCAGTGATTGGAAAGGTGTTCGTTAAAGCCGGGTGACGAATGCGGCGCTGTTAATTTCCGCCGCTCCCGCCTTCAGGGAACGCCCAGCCGGCGCCGTAAGCACTCTTCGCCGCGAAAATTCACGCCGTTGACGAAAAAGAGTAACTCGCGATTGGTGTCCTTAATCAGAACGACAACCGCCGATTTAAATTGGACGCCTCGCTGTCTCCCTCTATTTTCCTTCCGTGTTTGCCCTGCAGGAGCGATCGGTTTCGGTGTTTGCAATGGAAATGGGCGACTGGGACGGCCGTTTAGGCACTCCAAGCTCCTTCCCCTCCCGTTTCATTTCCCGCCCTATCTCGGCAGTCATTTGCCGGTTCGTGAGCTTTCCGGTGGTCTCCCTTGCCCCCCTCACACAGCGCTACATTTACGCTTGATTCCTGCCGAAATCGCGTACAACTCACCGCAGACCTTGATGGAAGCGTTGCCAACTCCCTCCGCCAAACTCAAGGATTCTTAATTTCATTGTAATGATGACTTAGGAGTCATTTTTGCTTAGGAGTGTCACTAATCCACAAAAGAAAGGAGAAATACTTTCTGCTTGATCTTACATCTACGTATTACCCTGAAAGCCATCACCAGGTTGTTTCAAAGGGGGTGGCATATCACCAATGTGAACTACAGTGAAGACATTTACTTTCACCAACAACCACCACACTATCAGTTCTACAAATACTGCAGAAACACTAGAATAATCTATAATGTAACTTTGTATACGTGACACAAGATTCATGCAGGGAATCTTTTATAAGCATGCATTTGGGGGCATATGAATAAATCAGCGACACTACCTGTCAATTAATGTACCATTAAGTCTTAACGCAGGTATGATGGTCTCTTATCGATCGCGGAAAAAACGTTTATAAACATGATGTAAGGGCGTTTGGTGGCAGAATGCTGGGAAGTGGGAGGAAAAAAAATTGGCATATACATTCGTTCAGTTCAGTATTCTACCCGCTGATTGGTAGGTTTTTGGACAGTACTTATTCACACGTCTTAAGTTCTCGCATCTTATTCTACTTTCCCTCCTCCTCGTGATCCCTCATTAGATCCCTCTTCAAATACTCATATCGTTTTCCTCTTCTTATTTTGTCCAGAATTCCTACCCCCATCCTTCCTCTTCCACGCTCTCCCAGTGTTCTCTCCTCTCTTACTCTCTTCAATATTCCCTCACCTTTCAATACGTCCTCCATCCATCTCTTCTGCCTCCTACGAACCTCCGCCACTACCTTCCTCTCCACTACAATTTCCAATACCTCCTCGCTCATCCTTCTCGCCACCAACTCACCCTCTCCATCCTTCTCCACACCTACCTCTCGGACGCATCGAGTCTGTGCACATTCTCTCTTCGCAGTGGCCACGTATCCGACCCATACAGCGACACGCTCCGTGCTAAACTTTCCACCAGCCTTTTCTTTACGTCTCTACTCAGACCCCCCCTCATCAATGCCCTCTTCCTTGAAAATACTTCATTAGCATATTTGAC